>OY829512.1:4618323-4773323 GCA_963691665.1 Clepsis dumicolana | reverse complement strand
GACAACGGGACCACCTCAGGAGTATACCCTTTCAAATAAAAAAAAAATAAAAATCGGTCTACAAAAAAATACAAACAGTGGAGCGTAGAACCTCCTCCTTTTTTTGAAGTCGGTTAAAAATTAAATAGTTTCTTCACACTGACTCTAGTGTTGCTCTGTACATATTAATTTTATTTTATTTTACCCCAACTGATCGCCACCCAGCAAGCGCAGAACAACGCGAGCGCTCACCAGGGCCACCCGTCCCCGCCGACCGTCAGCTCGACCCAGCATCACTACGCCACCATCAACTCGCCCATCAAAGTGCCGCAAGTCAGCTCGAGCACTGGCGGGCCGGATAGTACCTTCACGGTGCCGGATGACGTCGGAATGGGCTTCGAGGGAGGAGTTAGAGTGCTGCAGAGCCTCGGGAACTGGTAAGACCGGACTCGGAAAAAAAATGTTTGTTATTCTGCCCTTAATCCAAGATGAGTCTTAACTTTCTTCAACTTTGTCATTTTACTTTTTTTTTGTTTTAATGTTTATAGGTAATTTTTTTTTTGTTTGTATGTATTAGATCCTTTCAAACTGGTTTTAGCTTATCTCGACTACTATCCGGTGATATTGCAAAGATAATACTCATATATCATTCATCATCAAAGCTTTCTAATCGGACATACACATATCTATCAGTGTTGGGCACTCAAGAATAAAATCATTATTTGAATGAAGATTCGTAAGAATAAAATCATTTCGATTTTATTCCTGTCAAAGTTATTCAAATAATTTCGTCGGGAATCATTTGTACGTGGGAAAATTTAATAAAAATAACTTATTCTTAGTCAATTACATTTATTCATGATTTTTTATTTTGAATAAAAGTATCTGAATAAGAATACAGTAGGTAAATGTAACTTACGTAATATTTACGTACAGTACAGGTAGAAACTCTAGTACTCTGGTCTAATTTATACCCACTATGCTATCTTAATTAAATCTCGTAAATTCCTTTTTGCATAAATACGTCCCATTGTACTACAATAGGTACGATTATGCTTGATTTACAGTAAAGTGATTACTCTGACAATTTTAATTTTCATTCCAACTCCCATATCACATCCCAATTATTTAAAAAGCTACAATAACCATTCGCTAGACTCTTTATATATTTTGAGTAAACAAATAAAATAATAATTAACTTATTACTGCTTTATGGTATAACCATACGCTGGTATACTACAACATCAATAAAAACCTCCGCTATCTCCTGGATTCATTATCAAACCAATGACATCAAATGTATTCGACTCATATAAACAAACAAAACATATTAAACTTAAGATATATTAATGCGAAGAGTTCATTTAGCCACGAAAGAATTCCGGGATTCACTTCATCACCATCGTACCAAAAAAAAACAACATTGAAAAAATATGCCAAAACCAATATTTATTGTACTACAAAATTAATTTTATTCCAAATAACATGTTAGTTGAACAAAACGTTAGAATAATCCCATTTCCAAAACAGTTATTTCAATTTTTGTTCTTCATTTAAAATAAAAAGTACCATGATTTATTCACTAGTATTCCATTTCAACTAACGAGGTACAAGAATTATTCTTATTCAAATCGATTTGAATGAGAATAACTTTTCTGTTTTATTCTTATTCTTATTCAAGTTAATTTTTGCCCAACACTGATATCTATTAACTAAGTTACTTTATCCTTTTGACGACTGGATAGCCTAGTGGTCAGAGACCCTGACTATGAAGTTTAAGGTCCCTGGTTCAATCTCTAGTCGGGGAAAATGTTTGTATGATGTCGACGAATGTTTGTTCTCGGGTCTTGGATGTTTAATATGTATTTAACTACATAAATATGTTTATCCCGTTACTAAATAGGCCTTGTTTGGGACTAGTAAATTGGTTTCAATTGTCCCATGGTAATTATTATTATCCGTAACAGCCAAGTGACGTAGTAACATTTTGGTACCAGGTCGCCAGAAGTAACAAACAATATTCCCAGGCCAAATTTGATCCCGTTCACGGAGCCGTATGCTGAAGGAGGGTCAATGCACCCGGGGACCAGACTGAAGGCTTTGCAAGGCACCACTGTCAGGAAACACCCAGCTATTAAACCCACCAGCTCTACGAATGAAGGTATTGATAAAAAAACATTTAGAAATACTTACCTACTTAGTTCCTAATATTGTAGATGGGGTCCTTTTGTTTCGACAAAAAATTTTAGGCATAATCTATCACTAGTCATAACTCTCTTTTTCTCTGAAACCGTACAAATTCCAGGATTTTTTTTTGATTGTAGAACTCTATAGGTTAGGTTAGGTTTATTTTACAATAATCCTGAACAATTAATAGCTTCAGCGAAAAAAAGAGTTATGACTAGTGATAAATTATAACAAGCATTACGTTAGGACTTTCGACTGTATGGGAGAAAATATAGACCCATTATAGATACCCAAGGAGGATAGTATACGGAGTATCAAAGCCCATACTTCGAATCGTTCCCCGCAGTCATGTTAAAATTCAGGCAATTTCTAGATGGCCAGCGGGTCAAATAATAACAAAACAGCGGTACGAATGTGTCACTCAAGCAAGGTAGATGGCGCTGAATGTTTAAATAAGAACGATTCAAAGTATGGGCTTTGTCAATCTGTTTACTTTCCATGATCCTTGTAGATACCTAATCGTATAGGGCGAAATTTAACCAAAAACAGTTGTTTCAGGTAGTAAGGCGTTCGAATGCACTGTGTGTGGTAAAGGACTAGCACGTAAAGACAAATTGACTATCCATATGCGAATACATACTGGTGAGTGCTATCTCAAACATTTCTAAAAAAAAACAAATGCAGTTTAACATACTGCCTACATTAATCCATGGCGTCGCTGCCATCAACCGAAATTGGTATCTGACAATTAATCAGAACTGGTTAATTGTTTTAAATAATTTTGCTCGGAGAAAGGATTTTCTCATCATGGAAAAAGAAAGTACCTGCATCCAATAAATTTAAAAAGTAAAGTCTCTAAAATAAAACTTTATTTGTTTATATTTTTACAGGAGAGAAACCATACGTTTGTGAGGTTTGCAATAAAGCGTTTGCACGACGGGACAAGCTGGTACTTCATATGAATAAGCTGAAACACATAACACCATCGAACATAGCGCCTTTGGGAAAACGAACCATTTCCATTCCACGTAAGACAGACTATTTAAAACTACTAACTAAATGAAATTTACTTATACACTCCAAATTTATAATTCCATTATGATTGGGTCACTGAACACCTCTTTCATTTCACGGACTAAAAATAAGCTTTTTGGTGCTTACCAATCTTCGTACTTATTAAAGTAGGTAATATTTACCATTGGATACCTACGTTAGGAATTTTCTGAAAAAATGTTGAGTATAGTAAAGTAAAGATCACTGCAGATCAGATATACTAGAAAGAAACTCGTCAAATATGAAAATACAAACTCATTCATTGATTCGCCACTTATTGAAATTGTATCTCATCAGCATTAAAACTCGATGACGTGAAACCCCAACTAACCAAACAAGAAGACACAAAGCCAAGTCAAGCGGAGATAGCGGCAGTTGCTCAACAGCAACAACAACAGCAGCAGCAACAACAACAGCAGCAACAACAGCAGCAGCAACAACAGCAGCAACAGCAACAACAACACACACACCAGCCAATTCAGGTGTGCCAAGTACCCGGACACAGTTTCACGGTAAATTTTACTGCTTATTACAGCATGGTTTATGACTACCGACGCTACCGACCCAAAAACCCACACCCTTCGAGTTTTAAGTTTGACGAGGGTATATGTGTGTGACGAATGTACCGATTTGGACGCGGCTTTGTTTAAAGGAAAGCTAGTTACGATTAAATAATCGAGATGGTTCTCAGCTAAATTATTCTTAGATAAAGGTCATGTCGTCAAAATCGGTTCAGCCGTTTTTGAGATTTTTAACGTTCACCTGAAATGAAGGGAATGAGTAGTGGAAGTGGTGGCATGTTGAGCGGTTGTTGTTGTGCTTCGTAAATGGCCTCGTGGAGGGTGCCGAAACGCGTCAGCGTTTAGTTTAGTGGTGGTGGTGATAGTTGGGTCTGTGTGGCATGTGTTGATTCGTGTAGCAGTGGAGGCGGAGGTGTTGCATGGAAACATACATTTGCCGCACAGATATAACTATTTGTCATTAGTGGTCGCGGGTGAGCAAAGTAATTGTTTTTAGTTCATGAAATGAAGGGCTTAATTAATATTTCGGACAACAGTAACAGTTTTGTTGCTTCAGTTTTTGGCGCGCTTTGGGTTCTAATTCTGAGGCCTCCCCTAAGGAGCGCCATAGCGCCCCGTCTACCCGCATCGGGCTGCAGCCTTTCGTGAAGTATCGCTGTACCTTAATGTAACATCGTCATCACCAGAACACGAACCTGGTCCACGCGAGCGCGACGGCAGCGGTGGCGGCGGCGACGGCGGGCATGGTGGTCTCGTGGTCCTGCGAGCTGTGCGGCAGGCTGTTCGCGACCAGGGAGGAGTGGAGCGCCCACGCCAAGTCGCATCTGCCCGACACCAAGCTGCTGCAGGATAAGATGCAGCAGGCCACGCACCAGGTCTGTGTCACGGTACGGCTCATGTTATTAGTACGGAAGGATGAGGAATCCATTTGTAACAACCTAAGCTTTAAAGTGAATCATCGTTACCAATACAAAAGGTTGCTTTTAATAGTTTGAGGTTTGTAAAGTAAATTAAACCAATTTCAAACGAACTAACTGTATTGTTATTCTGTTGCAGCAACAAGAAAAAGTCCACTTATCCAACCAAGAGAAGTTGCAACTGATTCATCACCACAACCAGAACCAGCAAATCCTGAACGGTCACGGCATAGCCACGGCCTCGGTATCCACTGCCACTGTCGTTAACGAAACAGCCAATGGCGGTGCTTACTTCACACACGGACATACGCACTACGCACCGGAGCGGCAACACACGCATGCGCACCACTTATGTCTGATGTGTAGGCAAGAGTTCGCAGGAAAAGCCGAGTTCATGTTCCACGTGCGTGGACACTTCGAAGGAAAGGTCAGTGACATCGCGGCTGCTGACGTGCTGGCGCGCTCTCTCGTGGATAACTCTGGTCTGTGCACATGAGCCCAGCCCGCGCCCAGCACGTTCCCTGGTGACGGCTGCGGCAAGGGCGTGATACAAGACGACACCATCATGCTCAAATTCTGAGACATAAGTGATGACGAGTTCTCGTGCTTCGTGACAAGTGATGTATTGAGGTAGCCGGAGCTCGTCATGGACTTAGACTAAGTTAGTTTAAGCGGTTCTGATAGACTCTACTGGCCAACTAAATAGTTACAAGTTAGCCTGTTACATGTACTCTCAACTCACTGACAGTAAGATTGTCTCCATTCAAATGTAAAACTGTTGAATACAAGGCATCGTTATGTAAAAGACTTATGTTCTACTTCCCCAAGATAAGTATATTATGAGTAGCGTTACGATGCACCTGTTTGCTAATACTTTTTGTGGTTTTATTGCTCATACCCACTGTTTATTTTTTTCCATTTTGATGTAATGTCGTTTCTTTATTTTATCAATAAGCCAGTGATACACTGTGCTAGTCTCATACTGTATTAACGCAGGCCTTACAATGGCCAGGCGCCAAAAATGATACTTAGATGTAAAATAGTAGTATTTAGTAGAGCTAGGAAATGTACTTTTGTGTATATACATGTAAATTGGACTTTGTAAATAGTGGTAAATTAAAGTAACATGATACAAAAGTTCAAAACTTTTGAATAACAGTTACTAGAACTACAAGTCTAAAAATTAAATGCGTAATTGCATATATCCGGGAGTTTTCACACAACGATTTTTTTCTACAGCCAAAATACAACTGCACCTGTTTATGAAAATTATATTACACGAGTAATAACCTATTGATAATGTTGCATTAAGCATGTTCCCCATTGATAAAGCTATAAAATACATCTACTGAACTCTACACTCCCGGTAAACATTAGAATACTACTTAGTTGGGCCAATAATCAAGATTTATACATACCTAATTGTATATAAAATGTTTAATAGAATCCGACTGTGTCGCTTTATTTATTATTTCTAGTATTAAACTGTCTAGTCTGGTCTAGTCATGGTTTCTTTAAACCAAAGGATGAGTGCATCTAGTCATTGCGTATTCAATAGTTAATTATAAGATATTGTAAAAAGCTATTTTTGTATTTAGATTTTAATTATTAGAATATTTATTTGGTAGGAACATTAATCTTATAAGTAAATGTTCGGGGGAACTTAATGATATGGATTATTTTACAATTAAGTAAGTTTTCCGCATTAACCACACACCGAAAAAACTGATTGACAAAAAATGTTTACAAGTCTTAAAATGTATAAGTATTTATACTTCTAAATCTCAGGTACATTGTCATCAAACATTGTTTGAATTTTGTAATTTCATGTATTTAATTTCCCCGGGCAAGTATTCTAGTCTTTAATACCTAAGCATAGCCAACAGCACTATATACTTTGATGGCTGGCGGAGGACAGAAACGGACTCATGGCAGTAGTTAAACAGGAGGCATTTAGGGCTATTTTTAATTAAATGTTTACATACAGCACACGTGCTAGAACTATTAAAAAACTTGTAGGTAATGTTAGCTAAATTACGGTTGTTAAACATTAACTCATAACTGTTTTGACAAACTGTCAAATTAACCAAAGCTAACCAAGTAAATTCACATCCTTTCAAAGACTCTCGCAAATAACTTCGCTAATAAGAACTCACATAACGTTTATCAGTCGGGATTAAATAGCAATCTCTGGTAATCTCTACTAACCAAGCCGACTTAAGGTAGCCCCCCTACAAGGTTAACTAATTCTTTAGACATCCTACAACTGATAATAGACAGGTAACGTAAAGAACGAATTTTAACTGGCAATTATTTACATCACTTGTCATCGGTGACAGCCCTTTTTGCCCCCTTTTTCGCTAGTCCTATGAATAGGGTTACCGTCTGTCAATGTTTCCCCGGATTCGTTCTGGTTTAGAGAGCGTCCAGGGAGCGTCTTGGCGGGGTTTCATATGTATAATAATAGTCCGGGTTTAAAATTCGCAAATGTGTTGCCGCCGGGTGGCAGCGCGAGTAGACTATTAAGTAGGTATTATAAATGCTTGCTGCTATGAAATCTGCTAGCGTCATTATTTTCAACGGCATCTAATGCTTTATGAGACTAACCCACTAATTGTTTGGGCCGTATTTTCGAAGGTGATGAAGGGCAAACTGTTCATCTGATGTTACTACACAACTACACACATTAATTTATTTAATTATAAGTTTAGTAATAGGTACACATTATATCGGAAATATATGTATATCAAGTTTTTTTTGTAAAACGAAATCAGCATTCAACTTCAGATTAAGTGTCAAATTGCCGATCTTAACTCAAAGGAAATTGCACAACCTTTTTAAGTAATTGTGATTTGGACGTGATTGTATTTTCAAGGTATCAACCGCTGCTGTGGAACTCATCAGATTTACTGCCAGATAAAAGTCCGTCAACAGAGATTGAGATAAAAACTGCGCGCCATAATTATCTCTCAGAGATTATAATTAATGCAAACATTTGTCGTGCTGTATCATAAACTCTATCATAATATAACAAGGAAAGCAATTCACACATAACGTAACACATGAAATCGAAAGATAATTAAGATAATATTATCACTAAAGGCAAATCCTTGTGCAATGGGTGCTGAAGGGGCCTTCCCAGACCCCTTACAACTATAGCTACGCGAACGAATTTTTTTCCTAGCTTTATACGTAGGTAAGAGAATTGCCAGGATAAACGGCTCACAAAATATAAGTAGCTTAAGTTCAGCAAGTAACGAAATCGCCTTTGGTACATACCTATATGAGCCGTAAAGCCGTAGGTGTAGTTTTTTTAATACGTCTTTCTTAAACTCTTTATTTCTTACACCTCGTTATACTCGTTGGCTGGAAGTTGTATGTAGCATCGATTGAACATGTTGATGTATGTGTTAGTTGTAAGATGGTCCGACGTGACGTTCGTATGCAGTATGCTAAGGAATATTCATCTAATCTGTTTATGGAAGCTGTTGAGATTTCGGTCACCTTTTGCTCCGACAGATCAAAACACTTACACCAGCTCAGCTTTGTATAAGTAGAAATACTTTTTTCTTCTGCTATGTGGTCTCATTCTAAGTGGTTTGGAGCGTAATCTGCTGCTAGTTTCATCTCAATAGTAAGAAGAACATTCACATAAGAATTTAATAATGACTGAAGTTGGATATACTGCATGCGGACAGCACTCGGAATGAATTTGAGCGCAACGCCAAATCAGAGCACGATGGAAGTTACAAATTTGAGTAGGCATAGGTTCGTAGGCGCACGCGTCGATAGGAGGGACATGTATGCAATACATTCAATAGATAATTTAGAATACATTTACTAGGATTATACGCACACACGTCAAACGAATGTTCAGTAACATTAAGGAAATAGTGAAGTACCTCTACTATATGCATTCACACAAGTCAATAGCTTAATTAATGCGGGATCTAATTTTGATTAGGTAAATTTAGAGTCCGATATATCCGTTTTACATCGAAATGGATTTCTAAGTAAAATAATGTATGGTTGAATTCAAATACTACCTGCGCAGTTCATTATTTGAATGAAACGGAGGAAGGCGCGATGCTCTCGTTTCAGCTAAGAGCGATCCATTAGTAATGAAACTGCCGCATTCAGAGATAAGTACTAATTAATATTTAATAGTACATTTGACAATGAAACTTCATAGAACCAATTGAAATGTAAGTATAGCGAGTTCAATCTTATTACAATTAATGGATTCTCTGGAAGGCAGTGGCTGGTCAGTCAAGAACAAAACAAGTCGAACCAATCAATGAAGCAGCTATTTGTTCTAGAGTTCTAGAGCGATTTTTACTGCATACTTAGTAAAGTATAATATGTATATATCGGATGCCTTAGTACAAAATAATTTTTGAAGTGTTTTTTTTACCAAAAATTAGATGTAAGTTAGCTTTAAAATTCGCTTTCAATATGATCTCAAAATCTAGTCATAGAGAGATAGACGCCTCAGCGTTGTGGTGTGAGCCATGAGTGCTTATAAAACATTGTTTCTATCTAAAAAGGTACATCTTTGAAAATACCATGATTGTGTAATGCTATCCTAACAGACTTGATGCAGTTCACAATACTTAAATTTAGGTGAGCAGCTTATTATTTATTAACAATCTCGAAAATAGTACAGTTGGCTTTTAGCGATGGATTGATTAATTTAAATGCAACTAATTTACTGTGGCCCATGACGTTCAGATCACTCATAAGCTCGACTTGTATACTTGAGTGATCCGTTTTATTTCACTATGTACCTTCAGTTGCTTAAACATTATGCGTTTTGTAGAGTTACTTATAGGACCAGTCAGCCTTTTCGTTAGATTTGACGTCTGTTCAGTTGTACTTGTACAGTACAGTACACATATTAATTTTATTAATTTTAATTAATAAAAAAATAAATTTATTAAACACAAAGCCTAAAATAATTGTATCGGTTTGATCAAACTACACTGTGAATGATTATTTAGATCGGAAAAAGAACAGTGACAATAATGAGCATACGTGGAGCATACTAAGATTAGGTAAAATTTTTGTTACAAATAATTTGGTAGTTAATCAGTATTTGTAATGCTTATTTCTAAATACTTTAGAATTTTAGAGACACGTGAACGCTTCGGATCAATGTGCTTTTTTAAATTCTTTCAGTAATCACTTCAAGTTTGATCAAATTGGTACGTTATACTTACCAAGTAGGTAGGTATTTTTACACAGATGACATTTGTTTATATATTTTGAAAGTGCTGGCTTTGGTAAGTGAGTGGTATGGTATTAGTTAATATACTTAGTCTAGTATGTTTTAGAACTGTAAGGTGAATAGTGCTTCTAAATTTGAGATCAAGGAGATATATATCATATATCTTACTCTACGTAGAAGTAATACAAAAACGTGTGAATGAACCATAATTTAATGATAACTAAATATAGGGGTAAGTTGTAAAAACTGAGACTGTAAATACATAAATTTGTAAAATTTAATTGAGAATTGTCGTAGGCGTGTGCAAAAGCAATTTTGCTTAGGGAAATAGGATACAGGATACATTTACATTAGACGACAGGTCCTGTATAAGTACTAAAATATTTAAAACAAATTGTTGTACAAAATAATGTTAAGGAAAGTCGTCATGATAGTATAAGTAGATATGCCTTAATTTTATCTGTTGTTTCTGCCACAAGTATTTAATCTTATTTAATTGTGTTATTGATACTAAACATGCTTTCCTGTTTTTTTATAAGTTAAAAAATTATTTCAAAGCAATAAAATACCCGCCATGTAATGTTATTTTAAGCGCAGAAACAACAGGTCATAATTTTTTAGGGCTAATAAGCATAATTAAGTTATCAAAGGGAAAATAATTTGTGTAGGTACTATGACTGTGGGTCAAATTTCTTAAAAAAATGTATCTGATCTGATAATATCACATGTTTTAAATGATGAATATTTAATATTATCGGACCAATGTTTTAAATGAACCAAGTTGCAGTTGTAAATCCAAATTTAATGCATTAATTTACGCCAATGGATCTGTAATGGCCGTCCAGAGGCGGGTTCATATTTGCAGATCCAACTCTTAACAGCAACAGGACATCTTTTTCCAACAAGATCATTATAAAAACTAGCTTAGATACTGGTTGAGAAGTTAACCCATCTCTAGCTCAAAAAAGAGAGGGAGCTTCAACTGGCTTCAAGTGAAAACTGTGATTATTGTTTTCCAGTCCAAATCAGCGTTTTGTACTATTTAATACAGTAAATGTATAGGATACTTAATTACGTAAGTATAGCTTGGACTCGGAGGCCGTTCGTGGCATATAGGAGCAATAACTCTACTACGCATATCGTTTCTGTAAAATACTTATTGATAATATTTAAATCCATGGTGATGTAACTACGTGTAGTTAGAGTTTTGGGAATAAAAAAAGAATTTATTCATTGTTTCATTTTTCTTAGAATTTAACCCAAACTTACTGGAGACCAAAGATCTGGCAGCTATTTCTCCCAGCGAATCACCATCGATGTTTAATGTGGGAATGCTCTGCCTGCCTTTTGGGCACCATTAATATATTTCATAATGTAGATTTACGTCCTTATTTTTGCAAATTTGTGACATTTAAACATTAGTACTAAAAACCGTTAAGTTAGGAGATTTAGGTTAGTTTTAAGTAATTATATCTAGATAGTTTATGAGTTGAATTATTGTTTCTGTGTGTTGTAAAATAAATGTAACTTAGCTTATGTCGTAATTTGGCTTGAGTGAATCGTATGTCAAAGCGCTCTCGCAAGTGGTACAAAACAGGACATTCTCAAACGCGAACGCATTGCAGGTTAAATCACGAAAAGTTAAACATAATATAACACAGAAGATTGCACCTAATCTATTTGAGCATGACCAACGGATCTTACTTACCTACTAAAATTATCACTAATCACTATGGAAACCTCAGAACAAGGCTGAACCGTTTTTGATCAAACTTAGCTAAGCACAATCTCGATTAAACCAGCTATCGTAAAAAAATCAGTCCGAAAATATGTGACAAGGGAATGATCGAAATTAAGTTGGTAGGAGCTCTACAAGATTATTTTTTTTATTCTACTGATATCAACATAATTCCAGTTAAAACGTGAATTAATTCAAAGTAAATAAGTGACAATAAATAAAATCTTAAACCAAACCGTAACTCAAAAATTAACTAAGTATAATTAAGTACTTCCTAACGTAATTAAGTACTTAAAACTAACCTAAATCTAAATTATGCCCCCGTGGCATGGTGCCCAAAAGCCTGGCGTTGTTCCCCAAGCCCCAATGCTGATTCGCTTCAATAGAGAGCTGCCCCACCCCTTTGGTTGCCGGTAGCGTCGACCAGGCGCTTTTTCAGATCACGGAATAAAGAGTGTGCGCATTTCATTTAGATAATGTAATCAATTTTCCCGTCGCCTTTTACAGCTAAACAGATAACAGAACGACAGCGGGAGTTTAGTGTAGTAAAACAAAAGCAGAAGCGTACGGACAGTGATGTTATTTCAATCAAAGCGGAGATTACTCCACACGGTCTCATATCATAATGTTTGCAGAGAAAACAATTAAATTATTGTGACATCATTCATGGCTACGATGAGAACAGCACGTATACATTACCACATTTTGAATAACTATCCATTCGTACAATTTTTACAAGGTACTTACTAAAACCTTTTTAGGGTTTAATTTCAAACTGGGCATTAAAAACATAGGATGTCAAAATAACTCGATTGACTGACTGATATTGACTTTTACTGCAATGGACTGATAGCTGTATTATTTTATATTTTCGGTGTCAAATTTTTTGTATTTTCCAAATTATGTGTAACTAATCAATGTTTTATCAAATTTATAAAACAGGTAAGTATTCCTTACAATTTGGGTACAAACAACAAGTTGAAAGAAACCTTTTCTCCAATTTTGATTCGCTTGTAACCGAATAACAAACAACATGAAACAACGTAGACATTAATTAAGTACCTAATTAAAATAATTAGACTAACCACAATCCAACGTACTGCCTGTAAAAAAACCGGCCAAGTGCGAGTCGGACTCGCGCACGAGGGTTCCGTAGAAAGATTTTAACGCTTTTCCCCAGTGTTTTAAGAAGTCCAGTGTTAGCAGAGCCCTGCTCCTAAGCAAAATGTACGCAGTGTGGGGTCAACTTATATTGTTCTGCGAAATCTACAGACAGACATAAAAATTTAGGATTTTAGGACTTTTCGGATTGGTTGTGCTATAAGAGCTACCTATATACCAAATTTCAAGTTTCTAGGACAACTGGAAGTACCCTTTAGGTTTTCTCAATACGGCGATTTGTATGGACAACACCTTTTTAATGACTGTATCTTTTGATTGCGTTGACTTAGAAGGTTGATTTTTTCACAGCTTCAAGGGACTGCATGCTTGAGTATTTGATATTAATTTCAGCATGCTACCTCCACGCGTTCCAAAGAAAAAGGGTCTTGACAGACAGACAGACAGACAGACAGACAGACATACGGACAACAAAGTGATCCTATAAGGGTTCCGTTTTTTCCTTTTTCCTAAAAACGAATTTAAAACAAATACGAGTGATCAAGAGGTTAGTCATGGGTTCAGTTGAGATTAGGGCTACCTAGTAAAACCCTATGTGATACGAGCAATGACTATTCTTTTCCGTCTTCGTTAAACCACACCGTTGCTGACCCCAGGAATGGTATGTGGGCTATTGTCTAACGCACGCAGCTTGGCTTTGCCATTCGCCATCTTTTTCTGTCAAATGGTACAGTCGAGGTCAAAGATATGTTTACATTTGGGAGTTACAAAAATATGTAACAGTCTTATTACCGCCGCAACGAGGTTGATTTTTTTCATCTTTGCGGATATATATTTTTGACCTTGGCTGTACAAGACCGTGCGAGAAAGAGATGGCAAATACCAAAGAACAATAAGGTTATATTAGATGGAGCGACGACCTGGTAAAGATCGCGGGAACCGCGGTGAATGCGGAAAGCACAAGACCGATCTGAGTGGAGAGCCTTGGGGGAGGCCTATGTCCAGCAGTGGACGTCTTTCGGCTGACATGATGATGATGATGATGAATAAGGCCTCTGTTAGATGGCGAGGCGATCTTGCTAAATTAAGAACTTTATAGCTCTACTCTGGTTACTAAGACATGCTTCAATAAAATTTTAGCTTAAGGAATGTACACTGAATAGCTGCTTTAAACACTGAATGGCAAAATACTGTGAATTCAACTTATTTTTATTCAGCATCAACCATGTGTTTGCCACGTGTTTCCAAACTATTCCACGTTTACTATCCAGGAGGCATTTTTGTTCTATTTTTATTTTTTATTTTTTTCAGATGGGTGATTTTCTTCTTATTAATACCTAACTAATACTCTTAGATAATGGACACTGCAAGCTTGAAAATTAAATTCACGCCTTTAATGAAAAAAGTGCATTTAGGCGACTCAACGTGCTGTCTCGAAATTGTACCGGAAGTGTCTGCTCTAAAAAACTTTGATAAAATAAAATGGAAAAAAGAAAAGAACTTTTACGAATACCTTATTCCTATGAATTACAAAATTATACTTAAGAGACGCGAGTACATCGATAAAGATAAAAAAGACGACGTTGATAACCCTGATCCAATGTATCATTCGTGTGTCGACCTCTTGCACCCATCTGTAACAAGTTATTCCTTGGCCTCTGGAGATGTCAACAAAACTGTCAGTGACAATTTCATACTTAGCAAAGTAACATCGGACTTGGACAGATGCAATGTAATTTTGTCACAACCACAACACAAAGAAATGTGTTGTTCGAAGAACGTTAAAGCTAAAGTAATGGCCAGCATACAGACCGTTGATGCCTGGGATAAGGACAACGCTACGATTTCTGATATCGTATTAGATGGACAACAAAATCTAAATAATGGTAGGTAATTTTGTAGGTCAAGGTACCATTCTTTTTATAGATTTTTGTTTGTTTATTATTTTTGTAACCTTGTTTTGCAGTAGTGAACAAGATCGATGGCGAAGTGGATTCCTTGAATGTCATAATTGAACATTTTAAAGAATTAAAAGAAAAAGGAACCTACGTCAATAAAAATACTTTAACTTCTTTATGTATCACAGAAAACATGTCGTCAGATGATACTATAAATCGCATACTGGCTGAGAGGATGCAAATCGAATCTTTGAGAAAACTGAGCGTAACTCCTATTTGTTCCATCAACACTGATGCCAGTCCATTGTCCACCTTACCGCATGAAAATAGTTTTTTTTCTAATTCCTTTTTTTCTCGTGAATTTGAGCCAAATAAAGAAATAGCTGTTTTCGGTAATATATCTCCTATACCAAAGCAGACGTTTAGTGTTTATACGACATCAATAAATATTGATAGTTTTAAGCCTCAAAACTTCGCAACATTCAGAAAACTAACACCCGAAGAAAGAATCGAGCAATTCATGAAGCTAATGGAAAAGGAAATCATGCCTTTAAAACACATGTTAAATGACATAATCGCAAGATATAGTGCATTACAAAAATCACCAAAATATTTTAATAATTATAATTATAATAATGAAAAACTGTACTCAAACAAAATCGGAGAAATAAAGGAAATTGAAGGACCTGACGAACAACTACGATCAAATCGTGTTGTATTTAATGTTGTGTTTGATGGTTAAAAAAATTGTTCACGGAAATGTATCCTTGGTATAAAATATTGGTATTAAATTTGTGTCAAAATTATTTCTTTGTTTAATTTGTAATCTAAAACGGGAGTAACCGGTTGAGTATCTTCATTTTTATTTTTCACCTTTTCACTAGGTGCAATCAAGTAATAGATATATTTGTCTTCAACTGTACATTATGCCAGAATGTTGCGAACATAAAATGTAGTGATAATGGCAAGCCTGGGTGGCTCTGGTTGTAACTTTTATGTCAAATTGCAGACTAACCAGAAGTCACTATTTAACTAACAAACAATGCATTTGATAATTTATTTTAAAAGGTTTCTAGAACTCTAAGACAATGGATGAGGACGAACTAGTTCATGGACTGGTTAACAGTCTGGCATTTGAAGTCGAAGCCATACCAGAAGACAACGTCATCAAATTCACCAGCACCAATGGCACACCACTTAATGTCAAAGTTCGTGTGCGTAATAAAGATGAGCCTAGACTAGTCCAGCGAGGCATTGTATCCGTGCCAAAGCTGGGCAAGCATATAGCCAGTCTTGACCAAATTAAGCTTATAAGCAGCGATCAAACCATCCTGTCTTTCAACGTTTACATGGAAACGGAATTCAGGAAACAAAGTCCGCCAAAGAGCCGCAAGCACGGATTCAATTTTTTCAAACTTGGTAATTAAAATCGTTGATTTGGTAATGTTGAATAACCTACACGGTAGCTTATTCACGTTTGCCAAAATTCATGTTCTTAAAAAATTTGAACATTTGTAACATTTGCTGATTGTTTTGCAACAATGTGATTCTCTAGGTGGTTGTCTTGGTGCATCATATGATGAAGATGAAGGCCCCTACCTGCCAGGCCCGTCTAGCAAGAAAGCTCTCAGAAGCCGAACAAGTAGTAAATCAGACAGCGACATCCACGCCGAAAACATGGATATTGCGGAAAAGCTAAAGGCGAGTCTTGAAACTTCAAATGCAGCTACAAGAGACAAGAAAAAGCTGTTTGGTAAATGCAAACCTGGTAAGCTCTAAATCGACACACAATGTACTTGACTTACCAAGTAGGAGTAATGTATTGAAATAAATTATTATCTTACGTTGCTTTGCAGGAGGCTGTCTAGATCCCCCTTTTGGAGAAGATAAGGAATCTTACCATCCAGCAAATCTACAATCACATATGAAGCCAAAATATGCTGTTAAAGTTGAAGACAATAAGGAAGGACAAAGCATCAGTACTTCTAGTGCTGAGCCTGGAAAGTCATCAAAGGAACTTACAAAATTACTTATAAAAGAATTAAATAAAGATGTAATTGAACCAAAGCCGCTGTTAGATATTTATGCGCGACCGGTTTCGTTAGAAAATTCTTCCACATCAAATTATTCGAATGCCGCTATAAGACACCCTTCCAAAATGTCATCCAGCAAAATGCTAGACGCAGGAAAAAAGACCAGTAGAACTTATGATGATGATTCACTAAGACAAAGTTACCAATATCCAGAAACATATTTTGTTCCACCTAAAGATTTACTTCAACATAAGGAAGAAGAAAGGAGATACAGTAGAGAGCGTTCTAATGATCGAATTAGACCCGCGACTACGCGTCGAGAAAATGAACACCAAACAAGCGCCACACCTCATGTATTTGATGTACCTGTTAAAAAATATCCAGAAAATTCAGACGCAAGAAGTCCCACAAAATTGTCGAAACATAAAGGAAAGGACAATACGGAAAGGATTAAACAAACGCTCACAGACTTAACATCTAATGAAGTAGACAATGAACGAAAACTGTCAGAAGATTATCGTAAAAATAGCAAAATATCTTTAGGTGTATCGCTAGGTTCTCAAAAAGTCGAGATAAATTCTGGTTACCAAGAAACACCACCACATTATGCATCTTATCCAAAAAAAGTAGATGATTTTGAGGTTCCCATTGCATCGGACTATGTAGATTTCAGTATTATTTCTCAAAGCAATCGAAAAGGATCAAAATCAAAAGAACTAAATCAAAATATGCCACCAGCGAAACATAAAGAACTAATAGAAAACAAGCTTGAGGAAATATATCTAAGTGACAAATTAGATGGGCCAGAAAATAAGAACCTGCCCAAAGATATGAGGAACAAAAATGTACTCAAAAATGAAGAAGCAATAAAATCAGTATTAATTTCAGAACCAATAAATGCAACAAACCCTGAACCAGGTAGCGATACGAACTTGTATTTCAGTCCGACCTTGGTAAGTCGTCCGGATGAGGTCAAAATTCTACGATCTGTTTTATCATCAGATATACAAATATCTCTACAAGTCGATCATTCACATCCCGATTTAAGCAACACTTTAGATGATAAGTCGACTAAAACTAGCGATAAAATCAAAAAAGCTGACGATTCGCCATTATCATCAAACAAACCGAGACATCAAACAAACCTGTCAATGGCTATACGGTTACCATCTATGGAAAGTGTTTCAGGTGTGGACGACACGAATGAGAAAAATAAAGCCATGACTGAAGCATGCCTAAATGACAATCCAAGATATGAAACTAGATATACAAATATTTATCCAGGTGCAACAAAATACGTAGATACCATCCAAAAGTCACCAGGTCGGGATTTATCTGAAGAACAATTAAATGAAAGTCTAAAACTTAAAAATTACAAACAGATTAATGGGGATTCTAACCTACTACTAAGTGAAGCAGATGACGAAAAAATTGAGGACTTATTAAGAACAAATGAAACACCAAAGAAACAAACAAAGGGCAAGACACACGTCCAAGAAGAAAAAATTGAAGAATCGCAAACAACTAATAAATTAGAAGCTGATAGTATGCAGAGTCATTTTAAAGATTGTAAAGTTGTTGAGGATAGTACTAGAAAAACATTACAAGATTTAGACTTGAAAATCATGGAAAATTTAAAATTACGTAATTTAATAGGTGTTGAAACCCGCGTAAAAACACCTGAAGAGAGGTTAAGTGACCTGAATTCCAAAAATACACCAGATAATAATTGGAAAGCCAAAAAAACTAATACAGATTCAATCACCATGGAAAACATTTCGCGGAATTCGTCGCCTTCTGAAACACTTGACAAAAATGAGCAATGCAGAAAAAGTAAAGGAAACGATGACACAGTAGTTGAAACATTTATCCACGACTCTAATAAGAACAAAGAGCATAATACAAACAGTCCTAATTTGAAAGGCGTAAGTCCTGATAATAATTACGAAAATTTAAGTTCTGCGAAAACCAAAAGAGCGGAAGACATTGCGAAAGTAGCATCTGATGACTTACCAAAGTTTGATAAACAGCTAAAAAATAAATACCCAGAAAGCAACGTAAATGACAGTCAAGGAACGAATATTGATAAAGCATTAACTTTGGATGATAAAAAACAGCCAATAACTGGCAGTAGAGATAACAACAGCCATTTAAAACATCAACCAATCGATACAAGTATTAAAAATCTTAAATCGAACCTTATACAAAACTCGTCACACGATAGCATTTTAAAATCAGATAGAGAATCGATAGCGTCTTCTGCATATAGTATAGAATTCTCAAATGATGTGAAACCAAACAACTTAAATGACGAAGAAAACAAAAAAGGTCATGCAAATGTAAATCTCACGGATAATGACAATGTTATAATCAAAAACACTTCACTGCATGATCGAAATAAAAATCTTAGCATGAGCACTCAGGACAGAATACCGAGCGCTATTTTACAGAAAACACCATTGGTAATAACAGATGACTCTGACCTTCGTAATGATGATATCAATGTAATAAAACCATTTAAACGTAATACGTTTACCATTGTTGCATCAAGCACTTCATTAGAAAAGCTTAACGAACCTATTTCGCCTCAACAAACGGATGTAGCAGATGAACATCTTAACGCCACAAAAGATAGAAAATTTGCTCCTAATGACCAAACTACTATTTATTCAGAAGATTTTGTACAAAATGATCATCAAAAGAATAAAGCATTTGTTGTCGACTCGAAACAAGAAACAATATCAACCGATCCATTTGTAAACATCAGTACACACAGTAAAACCAGTTTAGAATCACACCATCTACCAATTGAAATCTACAGCGAAAGCGAAAATAAAAGTGGAATCCCTGGATTAGGAAATGAACCAGTACTTGGACACCAAAATACGCATAATACTGAGGTTATTTTGCACACAAAATATGACGATAAAGTTAGGATTGAGGATTATGATAAATCCTCTTTACCATCAGATACGGCTTTAAATAATATCAAAATAGCAGATACTGGGATTCGCAAAAGTCAAGAAGAGAATGACAATAAGATGTATAATAAGGAAAAACTAACTTTAAAGAATACACCAGTTGATTTGACAGAAAAATTAGATAGCGAATTTGTTAACATAGATTTAGGGTCAAATTTGGTGAATGATGATTTAAATGACAAATGTAATAATACGACAGTAAATAATAATACAATACAAATACTACCTTTAAAGAATATACCACTTGATTTGACAGAAAAATCAGATAGCGCATTTGTTAACATAGATTTAGGGCCAAATTTGGTGAATGATGATTTAAATGACAAATATAATAATACCACAGTAAATAAAACAATAGAAATGACAAATTCTTCTTTGCTCGACAATATTAAATATCTGCCCAATAAAAAAATATTAATCTCAAATATACCCGTAAATACTGAAGAAGCTGAAGAATTTTTGACAGCAAAGTTTGCAAGAGACACGAACGATATAACATATGTAGATACAGTTCCAATAACGAGTGATGACAAGTCAGATACAAACTCTGCTTATGCCGCTATGGAATATGGGTCTAGGTTGTTAGAAATATCTGGGAGTAAATTCGATAGTAAATTAGAAGATCTAAAAGATACTTTTGGCGACATTCCTCAATCAACTGTAGCTGTCAAACCTGATGAACATACTTTTGAACTATTTGCAATCGAAAAACCCATTGATACCAAAGATCAAAGTCCTCCCATGGTTGATGAGGATAGCAACATAACAAAAATTACAGACTTCGGTTCAGTGGGAAGCTTGAATAAAGTTAGTTATATGCATCCACTTGCACCAGAAGATAATACTAGATATTACGATGAAAATAACACAAATACAGTTATTGACGGCGATGGCAATTTAAGAAAAATATCGGATTCGGTTGCCGTGGGAAATTTTATTGATACGCATTCACTTGCACTAAAAGACGACACACGATATCATACTAAATATGATGGCGGTACCGAAATCAGCAAATATGGTGGTTTACTAAAAATATCGGAATCCAATTCAGTTGAAAGCTTTAACAAAAATACTGACAAAATACCCATTGAGTCAAAAGATCGCACTGAATACGATAGCTCTTCCAAAATTGATGATAATGGTGACTTACGAAAAACCTCAGAGCCAGATTTAGTGGGCATCTTCAATGAAGTTACAAATAAAGAGCCATTATTGGCAAAAGATGACATCACCCGTGATATTAAACAAGATGATACTAACAAAGGTATTGAGTATGGTGCTTTAAGAAAGCTATCTGATTTAGATGCAATGGGAAGCTTCAGTCAAGATAACGATAGAAAACCACCTATGCAAGAAGACTATGCTAGATATTATAGTGAACACGCTCCATCATCAAAGGTACCAATATTTACAGATGAATTAGGTTATATTAGTCAGTCTGGAACTAAAGTACATCTTGATACCATTATCGGTAACCAACTTAAGGAACAAAGTGGTTCAGTTATTTTGAAGCAACAAAATGGAACAAGAACAAATACCTATAACCAAAATGAAAACATGCCGAATAGAGCCAATCGTGAAACAACGATCTCAAGTCCAATACAAAACACAAAATCTGAAGTACTTTTCCTAAATCTAGCACTTCAAAGTTACGTGAATGATAATAATGAAACGGTTGTCCAGACTTTTAATCCTATGCTAGAACCAGTACGGTATACAGATGACAATATCACGGCAGTACAATCATTAATTCGTTGTGGACGCGAAATCAGAATCCCAGTGGGCGTACAAAATGATCTTTCCATAAAGTTTGTGAGCAAAACTCAAAAAGTTCTCCAAGATGTCAGTGCCGATCAAAATAATTCAAAGCAAATACGGGTTAATAAAAATCGTAAGTTTAGTTTTAAAATACCTACTCAATACAGACTAATAAAATTATTTTCAATTTTTACAGACGAAAAATAACATTTCGTCAGTTTCAGAACATGCTCACCATCGTCTGGAAGACGTAGATGAGAGCTTGGCATTTATATACGAAAGAGAACTAATTCCTTTGCACAACATCATCAAAAACTTAACTGAAGAGATTAATACTTTGACAACACAACAGGAACTGCTCAAAGGCAAACTAGGAGGTGCCAAGAGAACTAAATCGCTGCGACTCATTCCTGTTAGCAAACGGTGTGGATGTGGAAAAATGTAAAGAATGGTAACAAAATAACCTTACTAACTGAGAAAAGTTGAAAAACGCACATTTTTATTTCAAAGTCCAATATCTCAAAAATAGGTTGCTGAACCGATTTGGACGAAACTTAGCTAAGAAACATGTCGATTAAGCTAGTTTAATTACGTATAAGGAAAAAAACTCTTGGCTAAAGTACCCAAACAAAGAAATTTTATTTTATTTTTGTTGGTATGGAACCAGTTTGTTCGATAGTTTTTTATTCTACTTGGTCTTTAAAGCAAACTTAACGGTGGAATTCAACAAAACAGTTCCTCCTTTCTAAAAATTTTGATCGGTTTACCCTTGAATCACCGACAATCTTTTCATTGAATATCAGTTCAAAGTTTACGTTTCCCATATTTTCATTTCATCGATTATTCATTTCATTGAACGAATAGTTATATCAAGTATTTATAAATCGCCAATGAATAAATAGTAGAATATTATTTCAGAATTTGTTTATTCTCAGAACTGCGTTTCATAATTTTTTATTTGATTTTATAGAATATTGTAAGGATGAGAGCGCTAATAATAGTTTATAAAAAGCAAGACTTTCCAAGTGGTCATAAAAAAATACTAAGACCTAACCAACCGTTCCGAGTTGCTTCCGCTCCAGCCTATCTAGCTCGCTCGCTTCGCTTGCTCAAACACCGATAAAATGAACTTCGACATTTAGGTGTTCTGTCTTTTGAATAGTTATTGAAATTAATGTTTAAAGAAATAATATAATAGCCCTTGTAGAATTGTTCTAGGAATAAAAAAATATATAATGAATAATCGATGAAATCAAATAGAAAAATTGTAGTAACTGAATCAACTGTTTTGGATGAATTTAAATTCGATGAACTATTTGTCGGCGATTCCAGGGGACTACAACATATGACTTAATTCGAGTTGTTCGTAATGGCTTATTTCGTCAGTAAAGATTGAAATGATCAAAACTTTAATAACCGAGCAAAGTAGGTAGGTTAGAACCAGACAAAATTGACTGCCTGGCAAAGCTCGTCATGACAAACGCACTACCACACTAATACACAAAACAAAAATAGCCACTTGATTAGTTCGTTTACTATCCACATTTTGCGTGCTCTTCTGTTTCACTCATACCTAATAATAGTGTAATTAATAAAAACAAACAGCACACAATGTGTTATACGAGCGATAGGTAGCTATTACAGGGTATCTCTTAATGTGGACTATTTATTTAGGAATTACCACATGTTTCTAAACTCCCGATTAAAAGAGAGCATATTGAGCTGATTAAAGCCAGCGCCTTGTTTTAACCGGCGCTGTGATTACTGCCTTGAAGTCCTCCGTCACACTCGAACGTGCGGCAAGATATTGTTTAAATTACAAGAATCAGCTCAATAAAAAAAAATAGTCTCAAAGTACGACCAGCTTTTGTTTACTATGTAAATAATAGAGCGATAGTGCATTGTCTCAACGTCAGTGTCTGTGTTTTTGAAAATGGAATTTAATTTAAAAACTGTTTCGAATAGTGTTGAGAGTCCCGAAAAATATGCAGCGGATTTGGAGCAAGCGCTCTCAGTGGCAGGTAAAAGACTCGCTCGGAAAACCATAATTATCGGATCATCTTTTTATTATTATTTAATTTTATACAGTGTGTCCAGATTGTCCATATTTTGCATATTATAATACTTTACAACGCACCAAATAGATAACACGCGATAAAAGGCGTTTATACAAACAAAGTTGAATTTACATATATTTTGAATGTTAAATTGAGTCTATTGACCTATAACTGAACATTACTGGACTTACCTACTATTTTTTCTAATAAATTATTTAACTTTATTCAACATAAACAAGGAACTAATTTAAACAATAATTACACACTTAAGCTCAGGACTAGACTTCGTCAATAGTATCAACCACAATATTATTAAGATTATAACTTAACCTAAGAATACAAAACAAACCAGAAGCCGTGTCCACTGTTCAATCAATATCCATACACCGCCCACTGTATCCGAAAACAATAATTACTTTACACTTGAAATGTAATCCTAATTATCCTGTTTTTATATGCCTAAGCCCAAGGGCATTTCTGCGTGTAGGAACAACACAAGACGGCATAATAATAATTAATATTGTAATTCGTACAACACGTACGCTGTGTGACGTGCACAGGGGAGGGGTGACTGCGTGAAACTACACTATTTTTATTTTAGTCTAGTAGGAATTTGGTGGCATTGGTTTTAGGCGCGCTCGCGGATTCTCGTTAGCTCTGTATTATGAGAATATATCACATAAAAGTAGTAGGTATCCGCAACATAGTTCGTCCAAACTTTACAAACATAAAAGTCCCCCCCCCCCTGCTTGGGTTTAGCTGCTGCCTAGCAATAGAAACCTGTTGAACCAGCCACGGCCACAAAACTTTAACGAGATAGAAGGAAAGAGTTTATCGATTTGTATGGGAACCGAGCGTGTAAAATTTTGCATAGATATTTTAGGACAAAGAGTACTTTGCTCCAACTTTTGGGTGGAGTTGTGGTGTTGTTTAATTGTGGTACCTATAAAAATAATTTTAAAAAATCTGACGGCGCACGCGGAAGCTACGAGGTTCTCAGCCATTCTTTTAGGCTAGCGAAAACTAAACACTTCCATAAGTAAAAAAAAATCTTCTATCTCGATAATTATAGTTCTATGGCCATGGCCGTGACTCAGAGCGAGAATCGCATTGTACTTCTTTTTACAAGCTTTTTTTGTTGGAATTCCGAAAACTATTCCAAATGCCACTGGGCCCTTCTGCTTGAAAGGCATATATTAAACCTACCACAGCTTTTTACTGTGCTTTTTACCACTTCAAAACGTAACAACATCGGACACTCCTTTGCCGAGCCGCTAGTTACATCTCTCATTCGTTTTTTTATTGCACGGCGATATAGCTAGGTAGGTACCTAATCAAAAACCGGTCTGGAGCGAGTTGGACGACCCCAGGATGGAACACTATCCATTATATCCGTATAACCGTTACGACAAAATCCTTGCATACGTAAATTCAATATTTTTTTTACTATGCAAATGCTAATAAATAAATACGCTTTTTAGTGATAAGACCGCCTATCGTCTACCTTACCTGTTTTGTAAATTTATGAGATTTTTTTTAAGTTGGTCAAATGGTCAACTAGAATCGTTAACCTGTAAAGCTAGTGTACTTAGCTGTGATATTTTTCGTTTTCCTTTTAAATTCTCTATAAAAATGCATTACATACTGCCCTGATATTTCCATACTTGATCCAATAAAAACTAAGCAAACTATTCAGCAAACGAATCCCTAAATTTAAAAATGACTATTATCGTATACACTTTGCATTTTTTTTTCTTCTAACGTGAAATACTTTTACAAATGTTCAGCTCAGGTTTTGGTGTTAGCAATTCCCATACCTATTTTTTTAACCCGTTTTGTTTACCAGGTGTGGGCTGGTACAACATCAAGTACTGCCTGGTACTGGCCCTGTTCCTCATAGCTGCGATCATCGAGGTGATGGGCTACGCGTACGTGTTGCCAGCAGCAAAATGCGATCTGGAGATGTCTGATGCCCAGCGAGGAATCATAGCTTCTTTACCCTACATAGGTTAGTGGTTATTGTACCTACGGAGAATCTCTTTGTTAACACATGATAGCGTGCCATGGGTGGTCCATTGTTGCGTGACGTTTTTAGCAACATTTTAACTCTCCCCCTCCCCTTCGAGTGTCTCGTGACTTATGGACGATCCCCTACCGCTAGGTCAAGGCCTCTTCTTTATACTTTCGACATGGTTTCAACCAATCTGCCTGCACTATGGCCGAGTAGTCATACAAGAATCCGTCTAGGGCAGAGAATGGCGAGGTGACACGAGACAAAATATACGGGCACGTCAATAATTGCGTAGGTAGTAAATTTGATTAATAGGTACTTACTTTTTATTTTTAAAAGCTGGTAATGTATGGACCGATGGCAAGATTCTTGAATGGCACGTCATATCCAAATAAATATTTGTCTTGCCAAATATATTGGTCTAGGGCATTGCCACTTTGCTGTCTCGACGTGCCGCGACACCATCTTTTGGCAACGTTTGTCCACCTCTTGGGGTGCAAATGATGGATGCAAGTTTTCAATTTCGGTTCGAATCAATCTATTCCTATAGTAGATTTGTAGTCATCTTTGTGTACATATTTTGACTGACACATATTAGACATTATGAAAACGGGATATTGACCGCGATTACCTTATAGGTTTGATGAGCTCCCGCGAATCATTTAAAACTGTTATTGACACATATTCGCAAATTTAGGTGGTCTTTATCTAATCTTTTTGCTCAGTAGGTTAATTAATGTTTTCGGATAAGCACGGTAAATGCAGGCCATCAATAGTAAGTTGTATTAATAACATTTACCTACTGTATAATACGCCAGACGGTTTGAAAAATACATTGATAAAGAAATTGTAGTGTAAGTATACCTAGTTCTGGAATTTATTAAGAATGTTAATCTCCTAAAGGTAATTTTTAGTAAGTACCTACTATGTATATGATAAGATTACCACCATAATATAAACTAGTAAGTACCTTTGTGATCAAAAACCTTAGAAAAAAAACGTAAAATAATCCTCTAAAATAATGATAAATAAATAAAATAAAATAAAATGCGTTTATTTCGAACAACAGAAACTAAAGCCTAAAGTTTTATGGCCTAGCACTAAGCAGCAGAAATATGAAGTCGGTGCGGTGCGAGCGGAATATTCTTTGAATGAAGCACCGACTTCATATTTCAGCCATAAAACTTTAGGCTTTAGTTTCTGTTGTCCGAAATAAACGCATTTTATTTTATTTTATTTATTTACTAGCTGTTGCCCGCGACTTCGTCCGTGTGGAATTTGTTTATTGTTACACAGCGGAAACTAAGTATAAGAGCTCTATAAGGAATCTAAGTAACAAAATACGTCCATTATCTCAGGCATGATGACGATTGAATCTCTTTACTTTGGGGAGCCATTCCTGAGCCTAGAGCCCCCCTCTTTACTTGCTGATGCAACGTAGTAGTTCGCTTCTAAATCATTGTCTTAGAGAAAAGAGTTGTAATTGTGTATGTGTAGATTTCATGACAGGGGGCTATGCCCCCGCCCGAAACCCCCTTCCTTCTTTTCCAACTGCTGCGTAGTTGTACGCTACTTATTAATGTCTAGCAAAAAAGAGTTATATTTGTGTAGTTTTTTTTGACGGGGGGGCCGCGCCCCCCAGCCCCCCTTCCTTTCCTTGCTGGGGCGTAATGGTTCGCTACTTATCAATTTCTTATAGGAAAGAGTTGTGGGTTTTTATGGCGGGGGGCTGCGCCCCCCGATCCCCCACCTTTGCTTGCTGCAGCGTAGTGGTTCGCTACTTAGAAATGTCTTGAAGAAAAGACTTGCACGCAGCGTAGTGGTTCGCTACTTAGAAATGTATTTAAGAAAATACTTGTGTTTGTATTATGGCGAGGGGCTGCGCCCCCCGAGCCCCCCCCTTCTTTACTTGCTGCAGGGTAGTGGTTCGCTACTTAGAAATGTCTTGGAGGAAAGACTTGGATTTGTGTTGTTATATGGCGGGGGGCTGCGGCCCCGAGCCCCCTATCCTTGCCTTGCTGCACGCAGCGTAGTGGTTCGCTACTTACTGTTACTTTATTATCATCTGTTATTTAGTCCCAAAAAAAACCTTGTTCTATTTTTATGAACTTTTACATTTTTCCCTTTATATTCTATTACAATGTTTTCAATTGCAACCACTTTATATGGTCCAAGAAATAATGGATCTAACTTACTTCTATTTTAATTTTTTAACAACACTAAATCTCCGATCTTATATTTTATGGGTTTAATTACCTTATCATATCTATCTTTCGTAAGTAATTTTGCGCTTAACAAATTTTGCTTTGCTTCGATTTGCGACTTTTGTAACCTGTATCGAAGTTCCTTAGGGTAATCATAAAAATTATATAATGGTTCAAGGTTGGCAGTAATATTTTGCGGCAAGTTGCATTGTTTTCCGAAGACTAACTCATACGGGGTATATTTTGTATGCGTATGTACTGTTGTGTTGTAAGCAAAACACCAGTAGGGTAACCATGTACACCAGTTGTCAGGTTGATTGTCTGTCTGAATTCTTAAGTAAGATGCTAAGTGTTTATGAGTATTTTCAAGGGAGCCTATTGTTTGGTGGTGATACGCTGTGGAAGTTAAGTGTGTTATTTGTAACAGTTGACAAACTTCTTGCATTACTTGTGAAATGAATATTGGCATTTTGAGTTCCAATTAAATGTTATATTTTTACGACAAAGATTATTTAATGGTATTGCTAATTCGCCAAATTTAGGTATACATTTTCTATAATAATTTGTGAATTACAAATCTTCTTACGTCATCTGCATTTTTGGGTACTGGATAATTTTGAATAGCTATATTTTTTTCAGGATCTGGTTGGACTCCCTCATTCGTTACTACATGTCCAAGATAAAGCATTTCTTTTTTCAAAAAATTGCATTTGCTCGGATTTAATTTTAAGTTGACTTCGCGCAATCTGGTCAATATTTGCATTAAAATTTGATTGTGACTGGCTAGACTTCTCCCGTGGCATATGTAATCGTCTAAATATAACATTATTTTGTCATATGTCAATCCTGACATAGCTACTGTCATAATTCGAGAAAACGCTGACGGGCTGATTTTTGATCCCATCGGCAGGCGTTTCATTTGGTACAGGCCGGAAGGTGTTGAAAATGCTGTATATTCTCTGCTAGAAGGCTCAAGTTCAACCTGATAATAGCTTTGGTCTAGGTCAAGGTGGCTGAAGTACATTGACCCTGATAAAGAATCTAATATGTCATTTATATTTGGGAGTGGGAACTTGTCGTCCACAATACGGTCATTGAGTTTTCTGAAATCGATCACAAGTCGCCATTTCTTACCCCTGGTTGAATCTGACTTTTTCGGGACTAACAAAACGGGACTACTCCATTCACTGTATGATGGCTCTATGATGTCGTCCTTTAACATTTTTTTGACCTGCCTCTCAACTTCATTTCGTTTCGAAAATGGCAGTCGATAAGGCTTTACGTATACTGGATCTGCACCTGGTTTTATTCTTATTTTTTGTGGATAAATGTTTGTTGTTGTAAGTTTATCACCTGGCAAGTAAAAAACGTCTGAAAACTTGGCGCAGATATTTTCTATTGATGATCTTTCCTCGTTATTTAAATGATCTAACTTTAATTCTGTGAATAATTTTCGCACCCTTATGCCATCTACATCTGTTCGTTCAAATTCACATACTGTATACAAATCTAGTCTTTTAGTTTCCGGTCTGAAATAACTTAACTTTACTTCTGTTTCTCTCGTATTTAAAATTTTAATTTTAATTTTTCCATTGTTTGGTTTACATACTCCCTGGAGGGGCAGGACACGTACCTCTAATCCAGGACACACCTGACCTGACTCCAGCAATTGAGTTTTTCTAAGATTTCTTTCTTGACACAGTTTATACGTTATGTCCGAATATTTAAACCTAATGTGTGCACACAGATATCACTTTTCACAGTTTTTAGCGTTATTTATAAAATTAAAAGAGTCATTTGCGTGAGAGAGAAAATTATAGCGTCACTCGCGATTCACTTGTTTCTTCAGAGTTCGTTTTTAAAAAACTTCTTCATCTTGTCCTGAGGTACGGGGGGGGGGGGGGGGGAAAGGAAAAAAGGATCGTGTTGCCAGTGTTTTTTAATGTATGTAGTGCGTTCGAGTAAGATGTGAGAGTATGAAATTAACTAAATAAATATATAATTAAAATTACATAAAACTGGCGCAGCCAACTTCGGGGGGCCTAGAGGTTTCCTCTACATTGAGAACTGAAAATAACATTTAATATTAAAGCGGTTGATAAACTTAAGCTAATATGAAAGAGTTTGGAACTATTGAGTAGGCAGAGGACAGAGTCGAGTTAGTGGACGTATATACGTCCCAGAAACGGTTTTTATTTTAGCAACACGAGTAATGTTATCCTTGCCAGGATAAACCTCTGAGACAATAGCCAGGGGCCAAAACATAGGATGAGCATTGTCATCTTTGACGACAACTACAGTCCCTACACTCACAGGTTTGGAAGGCGTGTTCCATTTATTGCGTTGTTGAAGTGAAGTTAAATATTCCATGCTCCAACGTTTCCAGTAGCTCTGGACTATTCTATTTAAAAGTTGATAGCGGTTGAGTCTGTTGTCTGAGAGTGTAGAGTCGATATTTTCAGCGGGTAAAAATTTAAGTGAAGTTACATTTAAGAAATGATTCGGAGTAAGAGCGGTCAGATCAGAAGGATCTGACGAGAGTACACAAATAGGCCGGCTATTTAACAGACCTTCAATTTGTATTAAAATTGTGTTAAATTCCTCGTAGGTGAGAATTTGACTGCCGATAGCTTTAAATAAATGGGTTTTACAAGATTTGACATTAACTTCGCTCAAACCATTAAAATTCGGTCCATACGGAGGGCTATTTTTAAATTGGACTCTATGTAAAGTAAGATAATGACTCAAATCATTTTGGAAATCAGTTGACTGTATTTTGGAATAGATTTCGTTTAATTTGCGTTTAGCGCCAATGAAGTTGGTGCCTCCATCGCTATATAATATAGAGACTGGACCTCTGCGGGAAATAAAGCGCTTGAAAGCATCAAGAAAGCAATCAGTACTTAGATCAGAAACTAGCTCTAAGTGAAGGGCTTTTGTCGTAAGACATACGAACAAACAAATATATGCTTTGTGGCTTTTAACACCACGATGGCGGATATGCGTGATATAAAATGGTCCAGCGTAATCGACAGCGGTATGCACAAAGGCTTTGACTTGAGAGACTCTAATAGAAGGAAGATCTCCCATTAATGGGTTCGTGCTACGCGGTTTGAGTTTAAAACATAAGTTACAACTATGAACACGTTGTCGAATTAAATTTCTAGCGGACAGAATCCAGTACTTTTGACGTATTAACGCCAATAGTAATGCGGGACCTGTGTGTAAATTTGAAGCGTGATAGTAGTCAACTAGGAGCGAAACTATGCGATTTTTAGCGGGCAATAGTATTGGATGCTTTTGGTCAAAATTCAATTGAGAATGCGTTAGACGACCGCCTACTCTCAATAGGTTTTGATCGTCTAGAAAAGGGTTGAGCTTTAGAATAGCCTTGTTTGGACAAAGTCTATTATTTTTGATAGCGTTAATCTCTTGAGTAAATGCATTGTTTTGCAAATAGCGTATTGCGTATTGTTCAGCGTGATCTAAATCGGTTACTGTGATAGAACCGCGTGAGGCGAGTTTTTTTGAAAAACGAAGTACGTATACAAGCGCGCGTATAAATTTCAACCAAGACGAGCAGCGTTCGGCGAGATCGTGGATAAAGTGAGTATTTTCTATTGCGTTTACATTTTGCGTAGGTAGCGATATAGTTTTAGATTCTTCTGTATCCGAATTTTGATTGTTATTAATTTTATATTCTTTTACAGGCCATGAGACGACGGGAGCGGCGAGCCACTGCGGACCGTGAAACCAGAAATCATTATTAACTAAATTTTTTGGTGTTACAGGACGAGAGACGATATCCGCGGGATTATCTACACCTCGTACGTGAAACCAATGAGATGCAGGTAAATGTTCGTTAATCTGTGCGATGCGGTTGGCTACAAAAGTATGGAACTTATGTGCAGGTGAGTGGATCCAGGTAAGAGTTACTGTAGAGTCAGAGAATGCGCATATTTTATTTATGTTGCTGCGTTTACTGAGGACCGTGCGTACTGAGTCGATCAACTTTGCGAGCAGGACAGCAGCGCAAAGTTCTAAGCGAGCGAGTGTTTTATTCGGAGTTGAGACTTTAGACTTCGAGGTAAGTAGTTTTACTGACTGTGCGGGCGCGTTATCATCGTTGTCAATGCGTACGTAAATGGCAGCACCGTAGCATTTTTCGCTAGCGTCTGCGAAACCAATCAAATAAACTCTATGCGTAGAATTTATCCCTATGTGACACGGTATTTTAATGTCAGAAAGAAGCGGAAGTTCTTTATGAAAGTTTTCCCATTTGGATATTATGTAATCAGGAACCTCATCATCCCAGTGGAGCTGTAACTTCCAGCACTCCTGGATGAGAAGCTTCATATACGCGACAACTGGACTTATGAGACCGAGCGGATCGAATAAGCGTGCGGTAACTGAAAGGATTGAGCGTTTGGTACAATTTTGCGGTAAGTCAATATTTATTTTAAATTGAAAGTTATCATCATTAGGCTGCCATTGCATACCTACAATTTTTGTATCAGCGTTGGGATCGTCGTCAAACTTAACAATGAGCGGGCTCTTATGAGAAGAAAGAATGCGTGACATCAGTGCATGATCATTTGAGATCCACTTGACTAAATTAAAACCTCCGGATTTGAACATAGCTACCATTTCATTGTAAATATACTCAGCGTTATCTAAACCGTCAATAGAACTGACATAGTCATCGACATACATATGGTTCTCTGCTTCATAAGCGGCGAGCGGGAATGAGTCGCGGCTGTCAGCGGCGAGCTGACGCACAACGCGCATGGCGAGGTAAGGCGAGCTAGACACACCAAAGCACACCCTATTAAATTGGTAGATCTCTATTGGTGAATTAGTATCGAACCGAAACAAAATGCGTTGAAATGGTTGGTGTTCAGGTGCGAGCTTTACTTGAAAATACATTTTTTCTATGTCAGCAGTTAGCGCGATTGAAAACATGCGGAGGTTGAGAAGTAGTTCGAATATACTGCTTTGTAAAATCGGACCTACATATAAAATGTCGTTAAGCGACTTGCCTGATGTGGTTTTACAACCAGCATCGAGAACAACGCGGGTTTTGGAGGTATCTTTCTCCGGACGATAAACGGCTTTATGTGGCATGTAATATTCGTTATCGTCTTGAAAGTTATTTGGAACTTTGGACAAGTAACCTTGATCAATATAGGCTTGTATAGTTGTATTATAATCGGCGCGTAAATCACATGAGTCGAGTTTCTTTTCTAGATTTAAAAAGCGACGTTTAGCTATAGCGTATGAGTGACCTAATTCAGAGGGTGAGTATTTGAACGGGAGATCTACTGTGTATCTACCGGTTTCATCGCGTGAGTAAGTACTTTGGAATATTTTTTCACAAGCTTCGTCATCGGGACTGAAGTGTTTTTTATCGGGTACATTTTCTATTTCCCAAAAGCGGTGCGTTAATTGTTCGAGCGAAAGCGATTCTGCTTGACAGAAGAACGCTTTGTCAAAGTTATGCGAGAGTGTAGTAGGAGCGTTAGGCGCGAGTGTGGCGGGAGCATTAGGCGCGGTTGTAGTTATAGCGGGTGCGGGTTCGTCTTGGATTTGTGCGTGATGCGTTTGAGTGTTTGAGTTGCGTGCGTTTTGCGTAAAAGAGCAAGATGGATGAGAGTGAGTGCGAGCGAATTTATTATTAGAGTGCGAGTTTTGAGAATGCGAGTGAGTTCCATCAGGTGAGTGCGAATGAGTTGCGTTGAAAGAGTGCGAGTGCGTTGCGTCAGCAGACTGCGATTGTGAAGCGTCAATAGATTGCGTTGAGTTCATAGAGTGTGAGTGCGTCGAGTTAGTTGAGTTCAGCGAGCGTGCGATGCATTGGGCTTTACCCATGGCTACATATCCGAGAGTAGTTTCGATACCTACAACCGTGGAGTTTGGCGAGGTCGATTTCTTAGAACCGAGCAAAAGCGGGAATAATTCGTTGCCTATCAGACAATCGATTTCTCCGGGTGCGTAATAAAATTCATCAGCCATTGGCAAATTTTGCAGATGCGTTAATTCCGTCCTATCAATTTCAGCGTTCGGCAAAAAGTCGGTTATTGTGTCAATAACACGAGCGTTAACTGTATAGAAACAGCGCGAGTCAAAACGCGAAAATATTTTAAACTGCGTTATTCCAAATGCGCGGTTTTCAATTTGACCGATACCTTTAACTACCGAAGGCGCGGGAGTTATCTTTAAATTTAAGCGTTCGCAACAAGATTTCGTGACGAAATTACTCATCGAACCTGTATCGAGAAATAAGCGCATGCGATTTACTTTATTGTTATTATACACGTGAACAGACGCGGTAGGTAATAATACTGTAGTATCATTATTTGAGATGCGCGCGGGAACAGTAACAGACATCGCCCGGTTGTCGTTGTTATCAATATTCGAATTCGCGCGCCATGAGCAGCGCTGGGTTTGCGATTCATCATGAGTGCGAGCAGTACTCACAGGCGGCGGTCGCGGCGGCGGCGAGTGCGAGTGAGACGAGTATTGCGCGCCAGTGCCGGCGGCAGCGCCTGCGGGCGACTTGGGAACTTGCGAAGCGGGTTGGTACCTAACTGACGGAATGCTTTGGTTATTATTATCAGTGATAACATTTTGTTGGAAATCAGCTGATCGTTGAGCGCGGTTCATATTTAAATTGTTGTTATTTTCATAGTGCAGAAGCGAATGATGTTTGCGGTTACAGATCGAACATCTGTGTGACGATTTGCAGTTATTTATGTGGTGAAAACCTAGGCAATTAATGCAAAATGCATGTCGTCGAACCATATCATTGCGAGTTTGAGTGTTTTGGTTAAGAAAGTGTTGACATTTGAAGAGAGGGTGAGAAGCATTTGCATTGCAGACTTTGCAGTTATCAAAGCTATGAGTGTTAGGCATTTGAGGGATCTCAGTTTGAGCACAAAATGATTTTATTTTGTTTATTTGCGGCGCGGGTTTGTTAACTTGTTTATAGTTAGCTTGAGATGAGGACTGCATTGGAGTATGGAGAGCTTGGAGTTTACTTTGCTCGCTTAAAAACTTTTTTAAGTCAGCAAATGTTGGCATTTCAAGGTGTCTATGAGATTGCTCAAACAGGTTAAGAGTTGTCTTATCAATTTTGCTTAAGGCAATGTGAGTTATGATGAAGTCCGACAAATTTTTAATTTTTAATTGTTGTAAGCCGACTTCAGCGGAACAAAAGTAATCCAGCATATTATCAGGTGATTGACCGGGCTTTTGTTGCAACATTTTTTCTAAATACATAGAAGCTTGTACTCTTGTATTCTGGTATTTAGCTAGAAGAGCATTCCAGATGATATCATAATTTTGAGATGTAGGAGTTATACCTGAGCATACATTTAGTGCCTTACCAGAGAGGCAGCCAATTAAATACTGAACCTTTTCTGCATTGGTAAGTTGAGTATTAGAGTGTATGACACTGCGGAAGTTTTCATAAAACACTGGCCATTTACTTGGAGTGCCATCAAAACCTGTGAGTTGAAGCGGAGGCAGTTTGATGTTAAAATTGCTATGCTTGCTTTGAGCCTCAAGCTCCTGTCTCAGAGTGGTTTCTTTTTGTTTAATGAAACAGTACAATTCATCAAATGTGTTGAGAGTGCTATAACTCGGCTGTGCGTTTGGGTTTTCTTTGAATTGTTCAAACAAAAGTTTATCAACTGTTTCTACATAATCAGCACGGGTCTTGTCTAGGCTTTGAGTCCTAGCAAGGAATTGCATGTGAAATGCGGGGTCAACAACCTTTAGGCTTAGGTTATACACTTCTTGTATTATATGGAACAAACTTTGCTTTTTACTTTCAAGAAATTTGATCAAATATTATGATCAAATTTCTCACTAGAACTTGTGCTTGGATTCTTTTCTTCTGTGCCTCCCATTGTGGTTAGCAAAGAGCAATATTTACATTCAAAAAATAAACTGAGTTTAGTAATAAGCACAGGTTAAAGATCGGAATAAGAGTTTTCAACAGAATTACGATATAAATATAAATTATTAGTTGGCGGTGCGCTTGTCAAATATGGCGGGTAGATATATGAATGAATGGTGCGTCGAGGGAATTATTGCGAGAAATAAGTATGAAATGCGTTAAATATACAGTAAGTGATGCTTTAATTCTTTACTTTAGATGTTATTGTTGAGAAATAATGAGTATATACATAGTAATATGACGCGATTTGTGAGATTAGAGCGGAACAAAGTTGGGGAGTAGCGTGCGAGAAATAATGGCGGAATGACTTGTAATATGAGTTTTTGCGTATTTGAAAGAGTAAATAAATGGCGTGAGTGTATTGAGGAGGATAATAGGAATGTGGGAAAGGATCCGGTTCGAAGGACCAGACTTGGAGGGGCAGGACACGTACCTCTAATCCAGGACACACCTGACCTGACTCCAGCAATTGAGTTTTTCTAAGATTTCTTTCTTGACACAGTTTATACGTTATGTCCGAATATTTAAACCTAATGTGTGCACACAGATATCACTTTTCACAGTTTTTAGCGTTATTTATAAAATTAAAAGAGTCATTTGCGTGAGAGAGAAAATTATAGCGTCACTCGCGATTCACTTGTTTCTTCAGAGTTCGTTTTTAAAAAACTTCTTCATCTTGTCCTGAGGTACGGGGGGGGGGGGGGGGGGGGAAAGGAAAAATGGATCGTGTTGCCAGTGTTTTTTAATGTATGTAGTGCGTTCGAGTAAGATGTGAGAGTATGAAATTAACTAAATAAATATATAATTAAAATTACATAAAACTGGCGCAGCCACTCCCCCTGACAAAAATACTCCTTCGCATAAATCTTTTGGAAAAACGACACACTCCTTGTCTAAACTAGTCTCTATGTCGTAAACTTTTTCGCAACGAGGAGGTACAGTCAAATAAGAGTTTTTACCCATCTGCCCCATCTCGATAGGTATAATTATATTTTCGTTTTGTAAATGTAAGTTCATTGTATTTAACTCAAAATCTAAAATGCATCCATATTTTTCAAAAAAATCTATTCCTAGAATCCCAACAGTATGACAAGGTACGTTGTTGATAACGTAGAATTTGTGCCGAATTTTTTGTCTCTAATTTTTAAATCTAAATGAACGTGACCTAATGTTTCAGATTGTCCTCCAATTCTATTAATTTTAAATCTCTGCTCAACAATAGGTAACTGTAACTCGCGTATAGTATCAACTTTCATTACCGATAATGATGCACCTGTGTCAGCAAGCCATTTATATTCTTTGTCATATAATGACATTCTCACGGAATTGCAGTTGTTAACTGCTACTCATAGATGGCGCTGAGGAGAGATCTTCCAAATAAAAATATGACACAAGGCATTGAAAAATTCGTTAGGTACACCAACGTTAAGTATAGCTTAATTGGTGGAGCGTGGTACGGATTACCGAGGTTGCTGGTTCAAGTCCAGCTGCTTAACGGATTTTTCTTTGCATTGTCATTGTATATTGAATTTCATTCTATGAATGTTTCATAAAAATAAAAACAAAAATAATCAATAAAACGATTATTTTCATTGATTCAGAAAATAGTTCCATCTCTTGCCACTAATGCGTAACTGTAGAAGTTCCGTAGTGGGTGAGCCGCTTGATTAAGCTACTCATAGATGGCGCTGAGGAGAGATCTTCCAAATAAAAATATGACACAAGGCATTGAAAAATTCGTTAGGTACACCAACGTTACGTATAGCTTAATTGGTGGAGCGTGGTACGGATTACCGAGGTTGCTGGTTCAAGTCCAGCTGCTTAACGGATTTTTCTTTGCATTGTCATTGTATATTGAATTTCATTCTATGAATGTTTCATAAAAATAAAAACAAAAATAATCAATAAAACGATTATTTTCATTGATTCAGAAAATAGTTCCATCTCTTGCCACTAATGCGTAACTGTAGAAGTTCCGTAGTGGGTGAGCCGCTTGATTAAGCTACTCATAGATGGCGCTGAGGAGAGATCTTCCAAATAAAAATATGACACAAGGCATTGAAAAATTCGTTAGGTACACCAACGTTACGTATAGCTTAATTGGTGGAGCGTGGTACGGATTACCGAGGTTGCTGGTTCAAGTCCAGCTGCTTAACGGATTTTTCTTTGCATTGTCATTGTATATTGAATTTCATTCTATGAATGTTTCATAAAAATAAAAACAAAAATAATCAATAAAACGATTATTTTCATTGATTCAGAAAATAGTTCCATCTCTTGCCACTAATGCGTAACTGTAGAAGTTCCGTAGTGAGTGAGCCGCTTGATTAAGCTACTCATAGATGGCGCTGAGGAGAGATCTTCCAAATAAAAATATGACACAAGGCATTGAAAAATTCGTTAGGTACACCAACGTTAAGTATAGCTTAATTGGTGGAGCGTGGTACGGATTACCGAGGTTGCTGGTTCAAGTCCAGCTGCTTAACGGATTTTTCTTTGCATTGTCATTGTATATTGAATTTCATTCTATGAATGTTTCATAAAAATAAAAACAAAAATAATCAATAAAACGATTATTTTCATTGATTCAGAAAATAGTTCCATCTCTTGCCACTAATGCGTAACTGTAGAAGTTCCGTAGTGGGTGAGCCGCTTGATTAAGCTACTCATAGATGGCGCTGAGGAGAGATCTTCCAAATAAAAATATGACACAAGGCATTGAAAAATTCGTTAGGTACACCAACGTTACGTATAGCTTAATTGGTGGAGCGTGGTACGGATTACCGAGGTTGCTGGTTCAAGTCCAGCTGCTTAACGGATTTTTCTTTGCATTGTCATTGTATATTGAATTTCATTCTATGAATGTTTCATAAAAATAAAAACAAAAATAATCAATAAAACGATTATTTTCATTGATTCAGAAAATAGTTCCATCTCTTGCCACTAATGCGTAACTGTAGAAGTTCCGTAGTGGGTGAGCCGCTTGATTAAGCTACTCATAGATGGCGCTGAGGAGAGATCTTCCAAATAAAAATATGACACAAGGCATTGAAAAATTCGTTAGGTACACCAACGTTACGTATAGCTTAATTGGTGGAGCGTGGTACGGATTACCGAGGTTGCTGGTTCAAGTCCAGCTGCTTAACGGATTTTTCTTTGCATTGTCATTGTATATTGAATTTCATTCTATGAATGTTTCATAAAAATAAAAACAAAAATAATCAATAAAACGATTATTTTCATTGATTCAGAAAATAGTTCCATCTCTTGCCACTAATGCGTAACTGTAGAAGTTCCGTAGTGGGTGAGCCGCTTGATTAAGCTACTCATAGATGGCGCTGAGGAGAGATCTTCCAAATAAAAATATGACACAAGGCATTGAAAAATTCGTTAGGTACACCAACGTTAAGTATAGCTTAATTGGTGGAGCGTGGTACGGATTACCGAGGTTGCTGGTTCAAGTCCAGCTGCTTAACGGATTTTTCTTTGCATTGTCATTGTATATTGTTATTTATGTTATTCTGCACGAAAAAACTGACTAAGCTCATTTACTTGCGGCGAACTCGACACCGGTTGCTCGCTGTCGTTGGCGTCGATATAATTTATGTTCGGATTATTTCCACGGTTCCCGTGGGAATTTCTACAGTACCTAACTCCTCGGTTTTGGTACCCGAAACTGTTACTTCTACCACGCCAATTACATGTTGGTTCGCCGGTGGGACGGGGTCCTTGATGATGGTTTGGGGTAAAGTTTCCCCCTGCCGCGGTATCCAAACGACCTATGGGGTCCACCACGAAACCTACCTTCTCCCCTTTGGCTGTACAGCACGATACCATCTGTGTCCGAAGGCAGAGTAGCCAGTTCCTCGTCTTTGGCTGCGCGTACTGCATCCTTCAAAGCTGTGTAATTTCGGGCCGCTAAAATAGTGCTCAATCTCTTATCTCGCAATCCGTCGGCGAAGCGTTTAATTGCTAATTTTTCATTGATCGGTTTTAGAACCGAATATTTTTCTTCATCACCGTCGGCTTGAGAGATAGTTAAGTCAACAAATAACTCCTCGATAGTCTTTGCATAGTTATCGATTGACATTGATCCCTGCTTGTGGTGGATAAGCTGTGTCTGAAGTGAAGTGCTAGATTTGGTCAACAAATGTGACTTCATGTCTTTTATAAGAGCGTTAACATTTGCATATGTTTGTGACAAGCGCATTTTAGCGCCTTCGCTTAATCGCGTTTTGATAACGAAATTAATTAATGTTGGATTAGATTCCGCTTCAAGTAATGAGTGATACATTTCTATGGCCGAAATTATTTGTTTAGTAGTTTTCTCAGTATCATCCATTACTGGAATCAACCCAACAGCCGTTTTTAAATCAAATGAAGACATGATGTCAGATTCGTTTTTCGATACTATATTTCCACTTTCTCAGAACCAGAGGGCTCCACTTTTACTTGATACCACTCTTTTATTTTTGTGAATAAGTTATATACTCTCGTGACTTCTTCTATATTGCTTTCAACCTGGTCTACTGAAATATTACTTTGCGCAGATTTGTCGTATGATTGTAGTTCCGTAAATATTAAGAATGCCTCTGCAAATTTATTACCACCAGCCTTGCTTGTTGCCCTTCGTGTTGGGCCTAATTTACGCAAATGCTCATAAATCTTGTATAACTTATCATATTTTTTTTTACTTCTAATGTTTCCATAAAGATTTGTTTATAGTGATACATATAGAAAGAAAAAGAAAAAATAAATTAGATATGTGATTTTAAAGTCTAAAATACGCACCACATTATTTTGTCAATACGCACCGCACTCTACGCAACTTAACATGACACGTCCTCTCTTCTTATTGAATGTCTTCCTCTCCGTTTTTGGCTTGTTCACGTCGACGTAGAGAGCGGAGCCTGATAAGAGCACGCTCCGTGATCTGCTGGTCCATCCATCTCACGTGACATTTCTTGTAAATCTTGAAGATTATGTAACAGGCTATCACTGTTAACATTAACACGGTGAAAATCATGAGCCAGTTGGCCCGGTCGATGTGTCCACCAATGTCCTTTAATAAGGCATCATTGTTGCCGCCGGCTGCATTCTGGGGTGCAACTATAGTTTCTCGTTCCACTCTTGACTGACACATTATTAATTTGAAGCACGACGTAATACACTTTCACTCATTTCTGTTTTAAGTCATTTAAGTTGTTAATAATGAATGTTTAAGGTATCCACGCGGGTCACATTGCGCGCCGGTCGCGTCGCGTCTCGCGTGTCACGGTCGCCATGTGGCGGAGCGTGGGCGAGAAATAAGAGAAAGAACCGTCTTCGTTGGATTCACGTTTAATTCTGAATCGACTTACCTATTACATTTGTATTTATAGACTAGGTTATGGTTAGACCTTAGGGAATACCACTACAAAAATTTGAGGGTTGCCCTCGATTTCCCTGAGATCCCATCATCAGGTCATGACTTGGTGACAGTTTGTTTTTGTTTTTCAAAATTCTTTATTAAATTTTTAAACATTTGGAACAAACATAATTGCTAATTACAACTACATTTATTAACTAATAATAAGAATACTTACAGGCTATTGACGCCTCTTAAAGTTGATTGCAGAACATTTACACATATTTGGACCGCATGAATAGTTACAAGAAACACTACTTTACACAGTTAGGTACATACTGTTAATTAAGGCGCATAACTTTGTCTCAGTTATTGCTTTCAACATTATCACATAAAATTACAATACTATACTAAATAATTAGAGGGTAACTATCAGGCAACACGAGCGGTATTAGCTAGATGCATTGACCACCGACGAAGACTGTACGGCGCCACCCCGCCTCCCACCGCCGCTCTACTCACGGCGAGTGCGGGGGCCGGCCGCTTGGACGCAGGTCTCAGTAAACTGGTCATCGCGTTGCGATGCGCCACCGCCTTCAGAGTACGGAAATAAAACATAGTGATGGGGCAATTTGTAAGTGCCATATCTGTCGTTATGGTTATGGTTAGACCTTAGGGAATACCACTACAAAAATTTGAGGGTTGCCCTCGATTTCCCTGAGATCCCATCATCAGATCATGACTTGGTGACAGTGGGACCACCTCAGGAGTATACCCTTTCGAATAATGATTTAACGTTTTCAGAATTATCCTCCAACTTCTAACCGCTAAGGAGTTGTACCTTCCATCATCAGCTCATCATCATGAGATGATGACTACCAGACGCAAATACTTGAACAACCTTAGTAAATATATGAAACACATAGTACGTGCCTGTAAAATTTGAGGGTTGCCCTCGATTTCCCTGGGATCCCATCATCAGATCATGACTTGGTGACAATGGGACCACCTCAGGAGTATACCCTTTCGAATAAAAAAATAATTTTAAAAATCGGTCTGCAATTGAAGGAGTAATCGATGTACATATATATAAAAAAAAATATATGGATACAGTGGAACGTAGAACCTCCTCCTTTTTTGAAGTCGGTTAAAAACAAATTCCAGCACACACGTCGAATTTCAACCCAAGTGCCGACCATACTCAGTCACTTCACTGCCATTAATTTTCCCCCGATACTACACCATCACCTTATGGCCTTACTTCTTCTAAACACATATCTAAAGATAACGCTGAGTAAGATTAATATGTATACAGTGAAAATTTTTAATGACAGACTAAAATAGATCTATATTAAATCCGACTTTTTATGGAATGGTCTATTTCCAAGCAGTGTCTTTAAATAGAATAAGAGAACATACAATGACAATGCAAAGAAAAATCCGTTAAGCAGCTGGACTTGAACCAGCAACCTCAGTTATCCATACCACGCTCCACCAATTAAGCTATACTTAACGTTGGTGTACCTAACGAATTTTTGATGCCTTGTTGTGAGTAGCTAGTAGTTGTATGTTGAATTTCATTCTATGAAGGTTTCATAAAAATAAAAACAAAAATAATCAATAAATCGATTATTTTCATTGATTCAGAAAATAGTTCCATCTCTTGCCACTAATGCGTAACTGTAGAAGTTCCGTAGTGGGTGAGCCGCTTGATTAAGCTACTCATAGATGGCGCTGAGGAGAGAACTTCCAAATAAAAATATGACACAAGGCATTAAAAATTCGTTAGGTACACCAACGTTAAGCATAGCTTAATTGGTGGAGCGTGGTACGGATAACCGAGGTTGCTGGTTCAAGTCCAGCTGCTTAACGGATTTTTCTTTGCATTGTCATTGTATGATGAATTTCATTCTATGAATGTTTCATAAAAATAAAAACAAAAATAATCAATGAATCGATTATTTTCATTTAGAATAAGAGAAGACGAAAAAACCGGTCATACTTGGCTTATTCGTGTTAAGTAAATTTTACATCGAATAAGAATAGCTGAGACATAGATACAGCCATCTCTGGAGATCTCCTTCAGCCTTTCGATTTCACACACCGTCTTTAGAAAACTTCAGGAATATTAAGTACGTACTGTTGTTTGTTGTAAATATAAAAACAAGTAACGTACGGTAAGGACTATGTTTTTCTCATGGAAAAAATCCCGATCTTAAGCGCAAGCTATTACAAGTGTTCTACCTAGAGACTCGATTTCCGGCGCATCAATGCGACGAGACTGATAATTGACAAAGTAGGTTCCTAAGTCTTCATTGGATAACACGCGAAGTTGACAGAACAATACCCCAATCAAAGTATACCAACAAAAGTGGATCACAATCGACCTGGTATCAATTAACACTTATTAAATTCCATAAATGCCCTTTCCAGCTATAGTCGTGACTTCGTTCCCGTGGGGCTACCTCGTGGACACGCGAGGTCGCAAGAAAGTGGTGGTGTACAGCTCAATACTGAGCGGCGGGTTTGGGCTGCTGTCCGCTTTTATGCCGGAACTCATCAGCTTTACCACCTGCAAGTTCCTAGCCTCATTATGGTAAGGGTGTTAGCTAATATTAACATACCTAAGTATTCACTGTCCCCATACAAAATGATCTGACAATGCCACAAATTCAACTGTGCATTCAGTATATGGATGTGACGGATTTCTCAGAAAAAACTTAATTTCCCCACATTCCCACGGCACCCGGACAGGGGAACATGTTCAATTTCTAAGTACCTACGTTTTTAGGCTTGTGTTTGATCACAAACTCCCCTGATATTGCAACGAATAGGTATGTGGTCTAAGATGGTACACGCTTGCTTAGAAAATGCCTATTTACCATAGAATTGAAAACTGATTGTAGTGTTCAAGGAATACAGAAGGGGATAGGAAATACACATCACATCACAAAACAAGATACAAATATATCTACTTAGTCTTCGAATCGAACTCAGGTCCTGGATCGGGTCCTAGACATACACTGAACCAAACGATTGACCTTAACAGTAAGAAAAAAAATTAAACAACAATATTATACAAAAAAATCCAATGCCACAACATTAGCTAAAATCTCATCAAAATCATAGGTAAACGAACAAATTCGCTCGGTTAAATACTCAATTTCTTAGTTCCAATATTGATGCGAAGTAGCTACTGGTTAAATACACGATATCTTTCACGAAATAAATTGCTGAGGAAAATATTAATAAGTAGCAACCAAAACAGCATAAAAAAATCGAATGTTATCAGAATCAGAAGCTCTCAGTTAACATAAAAACTGTTATTCCTTATCGATAATCCAATATTGATTCCTATTATTCTCCTTATTGATCTTGACCAAACAATCGAATCCGCGATTGTTTACCATTCAGTCACGCAAAAGGCGTTTATCTCGTTCAAGGATGTAGATGTTATTGTTTACAATACATTTTATGCTTTTGGCAAAAAAACTTCATCTGTAGTAATACGGTTAGGCTAGTGCTATCAGTAATTTACTACTTTACTACTTTATTTTGTCAATAAGCTTCCGATAAAAATAAGGTAACAAAGTCGTTATTTTGGAGCTAACAAACTGTATCGGTATTTCACAGTGTTTTATTAACCAACATAAAAAAATGAAGAGTTTCTTAATAGTCTCAATTTGTTTGCAATCTAAAGCACCGTGACGCGCGTTGGCTTCGCCGTTTTAGAGTGCAGGGGGTCGATTTTTTAATCTCACTTGATGACTAAATTCACATCCATGACATTGATGTCACTATTTTCCATAAGCCGTATTTTTGAATGTCATACCCGTTTAATAATTTGCGTTTCTGTCATAGACAAGCATGACAACATAGTAGTAGATTGAAGTTTGCTGTCACTGACAGTAGTCACGAAGTCACACAGTGATCTCATTTATGAGTGGATGGGGGCATTCGTATATTATGATATCATAGATAGGCATGAGAATTTTAGTCACCGCTGAGATTAAAAAATACGAACTCAAAAAAATACGAAAAAAAAACAGTGAATTTAGTCACCGGGTGAGATTAAAAAATCGACCCCCTTTTCTTATTTAAAAGTCTTCACTTAAGGAAATTAGGCAGCCATAGGTCAATCTCTTGTATGGGGGCTTTCATAGACTAAGCAAACAGTCATTAAGTATAATAACATTAGGAGCCATGTTTACCAAAAGAGTGGTTTAACAATCATTATAGGTATGCTGACCTACCATTTCGACCGTCCTAAAGCAATGTTTGGTTGAATGATTATTTTTTTATGGAAGTTGTAAAAAATAATAACCTAACATATTCTACATACGTAGCCCACGTGAAACATTATCAGTTTGATATGGATCAACATAATAAACAGTTATTCCACCAAACATTGCATTAGTACTAACAAGTTTATAGGAGACAAAAATAAACCGGTATCATTTAATCGTACGGGATCGCGGTGGATGCGGAAAGGACAACACCTTGTGGAGAGCCTTGGGGGACGCCTATGTCCAGCAGTGGACGTCTTTCGGCGGACATGATGGTGATCATGATTATTTCATTTCAGCATAGCATGCCCCGCAGCCGCGCCTTACACCTTCATCGGGGAGATCCTTCCGCAGAAACACAGGGACCTGGCTCTCTCCATCACTAACGCTATGCAGACACTTGGCTCCGCGCTTGTGCCTTGTGAGTAAAGTCAGTCTCATATCTTGTTGACCGAGCGAAAGAAGTGAGTTTCAGCTTGGACTAAATTTCTTTCTTATTATGTCCGACGTCTGTCCGGCTGTTCTCCTCCACAGGATGCATTTCTGAATCAATTGTAGTGAAATTTTGTGAGCAAATTCGCTAATTATATAGAAATGTTAGGGCTTCAGTACCTAATATGAATAAACATTAAACGTTAACAAGTCTAAAAGTAGAGTCGTTTTATATTTCTTAACAGCTTCTCAATTGAAATCAACAGAAATGCAATGTTAATTATTTAATTGCCTTTCTGGTATCGCGTGGAAATTTCTATTGTCTTCAACAATATTGTGCTTTGAGACTATTGGAGACCAATCACGCGAATGCAAAGTTATTGCAACCCAACCCAGTACTTCGATTATTCAAATGAAATGACGATCTACCTAAATGATAAATAATCCAGAAAATCAAGTTATTGTTTATTTTTTCTAACATAATGCTGTACCTAAGGTCGATAAAATCAAGAGGACTGCCTACGTGGTAATACCACTTAATAAGTAACGTACGTTAATTTATCTGATGGACCGGGTTCTCAAATACTCTGTACTTACTTACTATCGATGCATTGTATTATCTTTCAGTGTTAGCGTGGGGCATCATCCCACTGGACTTCAGGACCGATTTCGGGGAGTACAACTTCCGCTCCTGGCGACTCCTGGTCATTGTCTACTCCTGCTTCTTCTTGGCTGCCGCGTTCCTCATGTCTTTTGGCCCCGAAAGTCCGAAGTACCTCGTCTCTCAGGGCAGGCATGACGAGGCGCTTCTAGTTCTGGAGGCTATGTACGCGGGGAACAAAGGAAAGTCAAAGGACAACTTTCCGGTAAGCGATCATATATTATTAAGGTGGAAAACTTTGGATCCATACATGATCTCAATTGGAAAATCTTTTTGTATTTTTTATTTATTTTTCCATTTTTTTATTTTTACGGTCTTCCCGTGAGTATCAATTATATTTTTAATAAACTCACCGAAACATGAATACACAGAAAAACCAGAAAAAATATACCAACCCCGGGAATCGAACCCGGAACCTCGACACTCCGGGTCGCGTGCCCACCCTTCATTCACCCTTTGTGTATTCATGTTTCAGTGAGTTTATTAAAAATATAATTTGGATCCATACTTATTAAGATTTTTTTAATAAATGCTATCTACATTAAATATCTGGGGAATTTGGTAGCTGTCAAAGAAATTCATGCTGATGAATAGACTCGGCAATCTCGTCGCGGTGACGCACTAGGTATAGAGTTATTTTTAAAATTTTGGACCTATGTGTTGTATTTAGGTACCTATCCTATTATATAAAAATCTAGTTGACTGAAAGTAGGCAAAAAGGCTTTCGGATTTTGTTACAAAAAAACTCATCATACCTATAGACATAGTAGAAAAACCTTTCCTAAGGGCTAGGCAAAAATCACTCTTATGGCAATGTCATAAACATTTTGACAGGGAAAAGCTTTGCTCACTTTGACTATACGTAAAAAATACTTTCAGATCAAAATGTTGAAAGTGCCCGCTGAAACGGAGAGAGAGCAAATAAGCTTTCTCACAAAACTGAAAGTGCAGTCAGTGCCTCTGATGAAGCCGCCGTATCTCAAGTGGATGGCTCTTAACGGATTTCTACTGTTCGGCGCGTTTGGCACGTGAGTTACCTCTATTGATGAAGCGCTACCTGGCCTATCCATGTTCGTTTTAGTTTCTTATTTCGTTCAGTATTCGAAATAAAGGTTTAATATTTCAACCGGTACTTAATTAAACTACCTAGGCACTTACCCTAAAGTCGAAAACGCGGTTTTAAACAAAATCCTCGATGTAAATATTTTTTTAAAGTTCATATTTTTGGTAAGACAAATATCAAATCAATAGGTAGGTAGCTACTTTAGTTTCTTACCCCGAGCAATTTTAAACGCTTTGGAGATGCTTGCAAAGCTCATTTTGAATAGCCCTGTTTCTATTTCTGTTGACAGTAAAGCGTTACTGGATAGCGTCGTCCCGCTTACGCTTGAGTGAATAAACTCCGGCCGCAAAAGTATCGCCTTACTGTCAATAATATTTATTAAGACCGTGGCATATTGGCCTGCGCGCTTGTCTAATTTTGCATTCTATTTCCAATTTGTCCATAGATGATAATACATTAATTTATTTATCTGTCCATTTCAGATTAAACGGCCTTTACATGTGGGTGCCGGACCTCCTCAACAGGGTTTTGAGTGGCGGCGGCGACGGCATCACCGCGTGTCAAGTCATTGCTCAAAGGCTCAATGAGGCACCTATCATATTCATTCACTGTATCTTTCACGAACTCTTATTGATTAGTGCCATACACGAGTCTGCCACACAGTATCTCTGACAGCTTTACTTTTATTGTTTGCTTCAAGACTCGAGTAAACGGATTTAAGTAAGGGGCACTTAACTTTTTGATTTTGTGCCCTATTACATTTGCAAAATACGAGTAAATCTTGTAATAGAAATTCATAATTGTTATTGTAAGAGTATCAGTTGTGCACTAATAATATTTATTTTGTCCTTTTCAGACTACCGTCACGGGCGTATGCGACGATACGATAGACCAACTAACATTCTTCATTAATTCCATATCCTGTGTTTCATGCGCAATTATTGCCTTATTGGCTAGTGGTACACTAAACCTGATTGGCAAGAAAGCACTTCTACTACTAGTCTATGTCATTTTAGGTGGTTTCTGTATAGCTATCAATTATATTAAAACGAGTATGGTATTCGCGGTTTTGCTGTCAGCGCTGCAGATCGTGGCTGTTGTCGTTGGACCCATCAATGCGTATGCTGTGGAGATATTCCCGACACACTTGAGGTAAGAAAATGGAAATGGCATTTGCTTTCTCTTTGGCATTCTGATTACGTTCTGTGTGCTGCCAACGCATAATGTGGGAACAATTACTCGCGCTTTCTACATTCTGACACATTATGAACAACATCAACACAGGTACGATCTGGGATCTGACCATGGAAAAATCATAGTGACGTCATCTTTTTCGTCTTAACTTAACACTTAACTAGGAATCTTCGAAAGTGTCCGATACTGTAATACTTACACTTGAGCCTGACATTATACTTTTATTTGTTTAACCAGGGGCATGGCAGTGGGCCTGGCGCTGATGCTGGGCCGGGTCGGCTCCGTGCTCGGCACCAACGTCGCGGGTCTGCTCATCAACGCCTCTTGCGAAACCACCTTCTACCTGTTTGGAGGGCTGCTGTTACGTAAGTGGTGGACCAAACCAATTTAAGATTTGATACTCATTTATTGGGTTGGTTGGACGCAAAATTGTACAAGTTGGCAAATCGACAGGGTAATTCTATTTTGTTTTATGGAATTGTGACAACGCGGAGATAATAATTTACAAACGGAATAAGTCTCAAAAAACAATTGGAATCTACCCAACAAACGTTGGTTTGGAGGCTGTCAGTAGGTGCTTATATATTTTCCATTTCTTATAATATTTTGTTTGTTTCAGTTTGCGGTGTCATGACGTTCCTGTTACCCAAAGCGAAAAGCAAGTTATGCTGCTTTTAGTTAGAAAAAAATAATGTCACAGTATCTCACGCTTCATAATTTATCACAGCCCCAATCCATCCAGATTAGAGACTTTTAAGATGTAAGGGTATCTGTGATTCAATTCTTTCGAAGTGGCATCGGCAAGGCTTCAAATTCACCCGCTTACTTCCTTAACCTCAGTAAAATTAACTAGATCGAAAACCGAATTGATTGTATAATGTAACTTTTTAATTAGATGTTTTAATTTGAGTAGATACGAGGTTGAAGTGGGTGATGCCGTCATCTCTGTGATGTCCCCTGTCTCTAGAATCCTATTAGGTATTTAGAAGATAAATTGGTTCTAGAATTCAATTAAATTAGAAAACATTTCGAACACCTCTTTGAAACTTTCACGTATCGTACCTAATGATTTTGTAGCTTCTACTATAATAGCTGTATATTTTTAATACTTAAGTGTTTTTAATAAATATGATTGTTAAAAAATTAAAATGCACTTATTCCCAATAAATCTTCAAAATTAAAATAAGTACCTAAAACTAATATGAATTAACAAAAATAAAACTTTTACACAGAGTAACCTCTCAAATATAGGTACTTCCCCCTTTAAACGACTACAAAGAAGGTTCTATGTTGCACTGTATGTATTTTTAGGGTTCCGTACCGAAAAAAGGAAAAACGGAACCCTTATACTTAGGATCACTTTATCTTGTCCGTCTGTTTGCCTGTCCGTCAAGACTTTTCTCCATCCGAACGCTGAAATTATTATCAAGTACACAGGTCCGCAATGCCTTGAAGCTGTAAAAAATTTAACTTTTGAATCAACGCAATAAAAAAAACTTAAATTTTTATGTCTGTCTGTAATAGGTAATGTCAGTGACCAACAGACATATTAGGAATTCACAGGAATTAGGAATTCAAACTCGATTATCGATGCTTGTTTCATATATGAATTAGTCCGCAACGTGAGTGATCCGTTTCATTTCACTACGATTGTTATGATCTTTGATTTTTGGATTTATCACCGTTCCGAATAGCAGAATAACTAGGTATTAAAAACGATAAAAAATAACTAAAAAAATTTGAAATACTCTTATAATGTAGGAATGCATTACATTTTTTACGTACACTAAAATAACATAAAATTGTGAAATACACAAAATCTTTTAACAAAAAAGTAAAATCACCTTCATAAAAACAATAAAATAATCTAAAGCCATCACAAATAATGAAGTTGGTGCTTCATTCAAAGAATATTCCGCTCGCACCGTACTAACTTAGTTCATTATTTGTGCTACCTAGGCCATAAAACTGACGGCGTTAGAGGATTATTTTTTAATGTTTTTTTTAAGGCGGTTTTACTTTATTTACGATATTTAGTGGCTGTATTCATCTTCTTCCATCTTGTAATGAAATGTTACAGCTGTCGGCAATGAGCATACCTGGGTGAATATCAAAACAGTATTTTTTACGCGTCCAATGTGAGAATCCGAGTGTAAAGTGCATATTTTTTTATATTTTTTTTATAGTAACTATTTGACTAACAACATAGTTGGCTACAAATTTAGATTGCAACTAGTTACTAAAGAAAAAAAAAGAAAGAAAATTATTTAAGAACAAGGTGGCGTGTCCTCAACTTACTTCTTATAAAACACGCACTCGGTATGGCTATGTTTTAAGTTTGATTACAAATAAGACAATTAATATTAATTAACAGTTTATGCAATCATAGCCTTTTAACGTTTGTATAATTTCATCATTTTACCTATTTAACTACACATGACTCTGAATCAAATTTTGTCCAGACAAAATTGTAAGTTCCGGTGGCGAAATTTCAGCATGTCGTAGCTGGTTCTGGACTTGTCGAGTCGCTATACCCCTCCTATACCTCATTTAGGTCTGTGGTGAGCTAGTGTTTGCGTAGAATGAAGGTGCCACTGCGACGCAGAATTTCCTGCCATAAGGCACGTAACCTCTTTGGTGGGTTTTTGTTCAACGATGCTTAAGTTTAGGTGGATCAAATTTTAGACAAATTTCCTTATTGTTCGCGTCGAAAGTGTATTAGGCCAGTACGGGAGCATGTTAATTACCCTGTAAACTCACAAAACTTACAAGTGGGCAATTTTTTGTAGGCAGTTAGAATTTACTGAATACTACTTGTAAAAAAAATACGTACTACTACTACGTACTACTTGTAAAAAAAAAAATAACAGATTTTGACATTGCTTTTGGAATTATCTAGGTATTTGTTAGTAACACTAGTAAATCCAAAGAAAAAATTCGTAAGTGCAAATTTTCTCAACTAGATTATTGTATTTAACTATTAGAACAACGCCTATCATTTTCTAACACTTTTATGAAGAGCTTACGCCAGCATTATTAAAATCTCGTAAAAGAAATACAAATCTCTTGTAAAAAATTACAAGTCAATGATGGCTGCTGAAATGTATTTAAACCTGTTAAAAGTAACAACAGTTTTAATTTCTAACAGATTTATCAATAGCGTGTTTTTTTTATAAGCAGTGGAATTTTCAAAGCGTTCTATTTTACACAAAAAAAAATCTCATAATTCTCAAGTCGGCTTCTTTGATTCGGTTTCGTTATAGTAATTTATAGACAAAAATTGTAACGAATTCATCAATAGCTTCAAATTTTATTAACTTATCAGTTATATCCCTAATTCAAATACAGTGCGTGTAATGCTAAAACTATCATATACCTATCAATACCTAGCAAATATATAATCGTACAGTCAACACGTGTTTCCATTCTAATACAGATATTATCCTTACAACCTTCAACGTGAGTTAGGCCGTATACAATAAATAATACCTACATTGAGCATACTTGGAACCTTTTCATATCGGAGTGAAAGAAACTTAGAGACTTGTCTTATATGATTAATTGAGGAAATTCTATATTCAAATTTGCAGTCTATGTCACTTAATACTAATCAGGTTTAGTCGGTTACACTTGCATATCTAGCCAGACAAGAAATGTGACCAGACTTCGAATAATAGAAGAAGAAAGTTGTATTCCTATATTTGTCGTTGTGTGTGTGACAAAACTGTGACAAGCGTGAAATGTCTTATGATTGGTCATTTCGACATCGGAAAAACTTGGAAGCTACGATTTTATTCGAACGCTGTTCGCGTGTCCGGGTTATCGTAATGAATCGGCGATTTCCCGCCATATTAGATTAATATTTAAGATTCTTTGATTATGTCAAAATATCATTGACTTTAAGAAAAATACACGTATACAGCATTCTGATAAAGTCGGGAATGACGAAAAAAATCATATGGCCTGTATAAAACCACTGTATACTGCATTGATATATTTTCAAGATAGGTGTGCTTAAATATATTCGATTAAAAAATAAGAACAAAACTATATCATGATCATTTATTTGTTTAATTTTGTAATAAAACAGGTAAAAGAATACATATTTATTTAAAAAAAGTTAACTCTTGTGGGTAAAGCTAGTAGCTGGTATTTGCATCATAGGTGTCCATTACAGATCGGAGACGCGAAGACATAGCCGTCCCATACTTCTGGTGACAATGGCTTTCAACGGCTTCTCTTGATCGCTTATTCCGAGCTACCCATCCTCTCTCGGAGAAATTAAGCCCTATACATGATTTCGATGTTGATGGAACCAGTCAATCATAATTCTGGCCGTGTGTATAAACTGCCCTTACCGTGGGCAGCATGCTTTCGTCTAACACACTGACGTAACATCGAGCATTTGCTCTGAGAGGTTGGAACCAGCACACCCACCACAGCAGAGTTCATCCAGCCCCATTATCTTCGTATCTCTGTCGCATCTCTTCGCGTTGTTCAGCCGAGATTATCGAAAGACCATGGTGCATTGGTTGCCCTGACGATGGTGATTTACTTATAGCCCCTTTTTCAGCATACCTATTCACCCACAAACTGACAGTACTCCGGTTCATATTGAAAGCGGTTGCTATTATTAGACGTCTGTGGTTTCGCCGCTAATCGAAGGTGGCATTCCGAAAGCTTTGTTAAAGTTAGCAATCTGCTTCACGTAATATTATATTTTGCCATTACCATTACACAGCATTGATCTCGCATTGAACATTTTATTTGACAATCCCACTGTCAGACATTTTTTTTTTTCAAAGTTAGAGTTTCAATGGTTTCAATACGGAACTAGCGTAACCATGAAGTATTTAATTAACTTTCCCGGTAATCGCTGACTTATCGAAGGATTATCTGAAGTAAATACTCCTTGGCATCAAAGGTTATCTATGGTTTAAAAAAAGGTTACACCTCGAACTTGAATGAGTGGGCGATGAATTGACAGCAGCTGTATTAAACCATAAAATAAGCCGTAAAATAAATTTGATTACTTTGACATATTTCACAAATGAAAGAGACAAATAGATCATATGACAATACGGTACTCTTTTCGGTGATTGCCATAATTCAAAATTCGAAATCTGTTTTTGAAACGTTAGCTGTCCAGTGACAACTCTTTGCCTTTGTTTAATTTGACACGGTCCTAATGTGCTCAACGTTTTCATGGGCCGACTGTAAATAAATCGAAAATAAAAACGAGTAGATTATTAGACATCGAATGGCAGCGGGAGTGGGGAGCACGGCCTTGTATTATTACAGGTATGTGATTGGACGAGCGCGCTGCGGCTGATTCGCGCGAGACCGCGTGTATTTGAATTAGGGATATAACTGTTATCAGTTATATCCCTAATTCAAATAACTTAACATAACTTATGTTAATAAAATTTTAAGCTATTGATGAATTCGTTAGAATTTTTGTCTATAAATTACTACAATGAAGCCGAATCTAAGAAGCCGACTTGAGAATTATGAGATTTTTTTTGTGGAAAATAGAACGTTTTGAAAATTCCACTGCTTATAAAAAAGACGCTATTGATAAATCTGTTAGAAATTAAAACTGTGGTTACTTTTAACAGTTTTGAATACATTTCAGCAGCCATCATTGATTTGTAATTTTTTAAAGAGATTATTTTTTACGCGATTTTAATAATGCTGGCGTAAGCTCTTGATAAAAGTGCTAGAAAATGATAGGTGTTGTTCTAATACTTAAATACAATAATCTAGTAGAGAAAATTTACACTTGCATATTTTTTCTTTGGATTTACAAGTGTTACTAACAAATACCTAGATAATTCCAAAAGCAATGTCAAAATCTGTTATTTTTTTTTTTACAAGTAGTACGTAGTAGGTAGTAGTAGTAGTAGTAAGTAGTTTTAAGTTTAGTTTTAAATCGGGGTCCCTCTGAAAACCAGCGCCGTGGCCCCTGCTACGGCACAATGCTGAGAGGGATCCTGTTCAACGTCTTTGTTTACTTTTTAATTGTTTTTTATTATACTTCTTGTGTACGTTGAATAAATATTTTTCTATTTCTATTTCTATTTCTATTTACTCAGTAAATTCTAACTGCCTTCGAAAAATTGCGCACTTGTATGTTTTATGAATTGAATTCACTTGGGGTATCGGATTATATGTGTTAAATAAAAAATAAATAAAACTTAAGACAACCTAAGTTCAGTCAAATAGGCCCCCGCGAGTTGTTCCCGGCGCAAAGGTGCCCATAATACTCGCCGCGTTACCACGCTGGATGGCGATGGACAACCTTTGCGCCAGGTAAGAACCCGCGCGAGCATCGGACCCCCTCTCCCTGTTAAATAGTATTTTGGTTTGTAATGTAATTTATTAAATTGTTACAATCTTAGACTAGCTCATAAAATATTTTTTTTCTTTGTAATTTTTCAGTTTAGGTGGCTTAGTTTTGATGGTTTTGGTGGCGAAACTTGGGCCACCAAAACTTAATTATGTCACCGAAACTTAAAATAGCAAAAATAAGTAAGATTCTACCTGCCAATTTTGAAAAAAAAAAAAAATCACCTAGTCCCAGTCATACATGTATACTTTCTAGAATATTGTTGTATATGCTCAATCTCTCTCATTCCTGTTGCATCAAAAATATTTGAAAGGGCGTTAAATCAACGTTTAACGTCATTTTTAAATAGGTTTAAAATAATTACTTCCCAGCAGTTTGGTTTCCAGAAAGGCAAATCTACGTCATTGGCTGCCTTTTCCCTGACAGATAAAATCTTGAGCTATATGGATAGGAGCATGCCAGTAACTGCAATCTTTTTTGACATGAGCCGGGCTTTTGATTTTGTGTGTCACGAGACACTTCTAAATAAATGTGAGTTGTACGGCTTGAGGGGGGTAGTAAATGAATGGCTCAGGGACTACCTGCGTGGAAGAACCCAGTTTGTTCAAGTGCATCAAACTAATTCTGCTAACATCATGACTGCTTACAAGTCCTCTGCAAAGGTAAGCGGAGTCGGCGTGCCGCAGGGTAGCATCTTAGGACCCCTGCTGTTTCTGCTGTATGTAAACGACTTGCCAAATATAACAGAATTTGACTGTACGCTTTTTGCCGATGACTTATCTGTTGTAATACCATGTCGTGATGCCGAGACCTACAATGATACCATCAATGATACAATAAGTAATATTATTAACTGGTTGCGTAGAAACAATTTAAACATTAACCTTAGTAAAACAACATATATCCAGTTTATAAATAAAAATGGCAACAAGCGCCAATTAACTGTAGGTTTTGCAGATCAAACTGTAACCGAATCGCGTCAAACTACATTTTTGGGCATATGCTTGGACGATGCGTGCTCTTGGAGCGATCACATTAATAAGTTGTGCGGCAAGGTGAACTCGTTTGCATATGCTTTGTGGAGACTTGCAAAAATTAGCAGCAGGGATACCGCAATACAGGCTTATCATGGATATGTTTGCTCCGTGCTTAGATATGGTATTCTTCTTTGGGGAAATTCGAGTCATGTAAGGCGAGTGCTTGTGGCACAAAAACAGTGCGTTAGAGCAATATGTGATGCGGGTATTCTGGAATCATGTAGGCCACTATTCAGGAACTTGAAACTTATGACTGTCCCATGCATGTATGTTTATGAAGTGTGCTTATTTGTCAAATTACAACCTGAACTTTTTAAAACAAATAAGGATATATGTAGGTTTAACACAAGATATCCAAACCGTCTCGTGTTTCCGGTTAAAAAGACAAAATTGTACGGCAAGAATGCTTATTGTATGTCTATTGAGATTTACAATCGTTTGCAAGACGATATAAAAAGCTTGCCGATTAATTTATTTAAAAGAAAGTTAAAAAATTGGTTAATTCAAGAATGCTTTTACTCTACTAATGAATATTTTGATTACTTTAAATGTTAAGTTGCTGTTAACCATTAGATTTATTATAACTTATAAGTAACAATGGTTATACTCAATAATATAATATACTTACAATGGTCCATAATTTGTTAGTGTGTTGGATTGTGTAACGTTGTGATTATTCTATTTTCAATCATTTCTGTGACATTTTATTATATTATTTAGGTTACTGATTATTTTTATATTTAAGTACTGTGACCTTGAAATTATTGTTTTGGTATTTGGATTCTTGGTATGTTTTTTCTGTTTTTGACCTGACATTTATAAATTTAGCATCTTGCTTTTGACAATTTTATTAGTAATTTATTAGAATTTTAAATCATTGTTATGCCTTCCTTTTAGTCGCATTTTTTTTATTTTTTTTTGCATATCAGTTGCTGGTAAAATGAGTGATTCTTTTTTACAAAATGTCTCAACAACCTTTCTGTACCTCATTTTAAGCAAAATAAAGATATTTGTATTTGTATTTGTATTTGTATGCGCCTGATCTTGAAAATACGAGTCCACAAATTTAAGATTAGTTCGAATTTCAGTTTTGGTGGCCACCAAATATTTTATTAATTAATGTTCAAATTCTCGGCGAAATAAGAAAATATGTAATAATGTACATAGGTATTTAGTATTACAAAATTATTTATTGTTAAAATCCACAAAAAAAAGTGCTACCAAAACTTAAAAAATATTGAATTGTTGATATTCACCCACCAAATAGTACCTAATAGATTGGGGTTCGACTGCGCAATAAAGGTGACCTCGATCTGCAAGAACTTTGGAACCACAAAATGGCAGCCGCTAGGTATGTCAATAAGAGTAAAAACAATTACAAGCTATTTCGTAATCTACTCCGTTTACTGCATTTTTTTAGCTTAACTAGATTAACGCAGCATTATTATTGAGCTGATAAAGTCTGCACCTTTATGCTCTACCGCTTCCTTCATATCACACTGCCTGGCCATCCCCCGCAAGGTTGAAACGTGGGTTACAAATTATTTTATTACTAAAAGATTAGAAAGTAATTAATAGTAATTTAACTGAGTCACGAGTGATGATTTACTTACTGTGTTAAAGAAGCGACAGTGCAGCGTTTCCCAATTTAGTGCATGTGGTTTTTAAAATGAATTATAAGGTGACCACCGTTTCAAACAGTGTTAACAAGGACGAAAAATATGCAGCAGATTTGGAGCAAGCGCTTTCCGTGGCAGGTACAGTATTACTGTATTGAAATGCCTATAATAATAGCAAAACATGCATTGATTTTTATAAATTTAAATACACTTTTGAAGTTTTGTGACACGGTCATGTAGCACGCAACAGAAAAACTTGGCAAGAATGAAATTTTTGACTAAGTAAGTAATGGTAAGTTCTCCTGTTCTGATCAAAGTATATCATAAGTAACTATTAAATATCAAAATCCGTCGGGCAGAATGTATTTCGAATGAATAAAGCAAATTTCAAACTGATGCGTAATTATACACATACAGAAAAACCAGAAAAATAATTTTCGAATTGGGGTTCAAACCAGAACCTTTACCAAACCGTGGAAAAATGGAAAATGTATTTTCGAACGGGATACTTAACCGTAAAATACAAAAAGTTAGTTTTGAAAAAGCAATTGACAAAATCAAACTGCTCACAGGCATGGGCTGGTACAACATCAAGTACTGCCTGGTACTGGCCCTGTTCCTCATAGCTGCGATCATCGAGGTGATGGGCTACGCGTACGTGCTGCCAGCAGCCAGGTGTGATCTGGACATGTCTGATGCCCAGCGAGGAGTTATAGCTTCTTTACCCTATATAGGTGAGGATCCTTTTGAATTTGAGTTGCCCCTCAGGCTAACGTCTTCTGATTTACAAAAACCGCTGACGCGTTTCTAGAGGTTATCAAAGGATAACCCCAGTAAAGGGGATACTTATACAGCTGCGCAGTAAGGAAGCACGCGAGCGATATTATCTTCGGTACGAGCAAGCTTTTGCGCGTTATTTATGCACCTAATTTTACTCAGCCCATGCCAGGCACACTTTTCTAAAACATCAGAGGGGAGGGGCAATGTCTGCATCCTTAGCTTTTCCACATTTGAAGGGTAACACACAGAAAGAACATGTCTAATCATCTTAGCAACTTTTTTGAGTTATCGCGATTTGAAAGTTTGGAACGATGTCATTACGTTATCCATATAATTTTCGTAAACATCTTTTTTTAAGTGATAAAAAAGACAAGTTACATTACATTATAATCTGATGAGTGCTCTACAATTTTGGGACTAAAATGTCGTTTTAAAAAAATAATGTCTAGACATGTTCTTTCCGTGTACCCTTCATTTACTTTCATATGCTATGAACTTAAATGCAAGAGCACCTTACTCATATTCTGATGATGACATCTTGTTTTAAATTAGCATATCATTCATTTCTTTTTTTACTTTTGTACCTAATATCAGCTAAATACTAACAGTCTATTACGTTTGAATTAAGTAAAAAAAGCTAGGGAAGCTAAAAATCATCAAAGTATTAATATTAAAAATAGACCTGCAGCACAGCACCTAAAGAATCCTAAAATCATACATAGTTTGTCTGTCTGGCTTGCTCTACATTCTAAAGTATATCTAAATTCCGTTTGGTTTGCACGTATAATTGTAGATATTTTGCAAACCCGCTAGCTCACTGTTCTGCCCAGCTGCTAGGGTCCCGAAAAATCTATACCTGACAATGACTCCCACCGACTCATGAGCCTCGGTAGAGCGCCTGCATAGGCGGCCATCTACAAAACTGCGCCAATACGCTCTCTTACATTTCACTACAGTGACTACAAACTGTTCCAAGTCCCAACCAATTGGTGCAACATGCTGGGACAACCTGTGCCCTTAGTGTAATCAAAAAGCACAAAATACGTCTCGATCGCGTTTGCGTTAAAGTGTCAAATAGTATGAGAATTGTTAAACGTGAACGCGATCGAGACGTATTTCTTGGCCTGGTCGGCGATTACACTAGGCGCTCTGTCCATAACAGTGTGTCGCTCGGCGCGACGAAGGTAGCGTGTGTTTTGCACACCACACTTGTATTATTATGTATTCTGTGACACCACGCAATATTTGCACTCATTTAAAGGAAAGCCTTTAATCGTTGATAAACCCTAAAGATAATGATAAAGAACTCAACGTGATGACAAATTAATTTTAATGACTCTGCAAGATCGGTATCTATACTCGTACATTTTATGGTTAACTTATCAAACTAGATGTAAAATTTTGGGATGTCATGATCAATATCTTCTACAATAGCTTACCCCACAATTTACGATCAATGGCGTAAGTACCATATTCACCCACTTTTGATGAATGGCATCAAATTTACTTGTAGAGGCTTTCCAACGTTCTGATGGCTTCGCTTTCCAGCGCACAGTCGCGACTCGAAAGCGTTTCTTCACTTGAGCGGAAAAATCATTCTGGCTATGCCATTGGATTGGATTTTTCATTTATATTTTTTGAACTCGAAGAGTTATGTTCTGAAGTCGACTTTTTTTTGTTTATTTTCATTTATTATCATTAAATAGACAGAAAAACATTGTTTGGTCATGTAACAGTTTCTGTCGGATCTACTTAGTATGTAGGGTCACATCGACATAGTGCTAATAGGAACTTAAAGAGTAGCGCACAGAGCAGGTTTAAGTGCCCAAGCAAGCTAAACTAACAAACTAAACTAGATTGGTAATAATTAATAATATTAATGTGTTATTTGCATCTTCAGCCATTGTCCTGACTTCGTTCCCGTGGGGCTACCTCGTGGACACGCGAGGTCGCAAGAAAGTGGTGGTGTACAGTTCATTACTGAGCGGCGGATTCAGTCTCCTGTCTGCCTTCATGCCAGAACTCATCAGCTTTACTACCTGCAAGTTCCTAGCTTCGTTATGGTAATATTGAGTCGCTTTTTATCTACATACAGTATACATATTTCTGGGTCAGCGTGGCGTGGTGGCTCTAAAAAAAGCATCTATTTGTTGTATGTATTCTGTCTAATAGAGATTTTTACTTTTCCAGTGTAGCATGCCCCGGAGCCGCGCCGTACACTTTTATAGGTGAAATCCTACCGCTAAAGCAGAGGGATTTATCACTGTCCGTAATTAACGCTGTACAGCTGTTTGGATCTGTCCTTGTGCCTTGTAAGTATGCAACTTCGAATAAACGATTTTTTTTAACCAAATAAAAAGCGGGGATCGTGTTCGTTAAAAGTTACTTTGTGGACTGTATCGGTGCCCTCAAGGTTCCCCATCTTTTGAGTTCTTTGATTCACCTCAATACGATGGCAGTATTTATTTAACAGAACCGTATATTTTCTTCTCAGTGCTCGCTTGGGGTATAATTCCGCTGGACTTTAGAGCTGACTTCGGGCAGTACGATTTCCGCTCCTGGCGGCTCCTGGTCATCGTCTACTCTTGCGTCTTCTTTATAGCATCGTTCTTCATGGCCTTCGGGCCTGAGAGCCCAAAGTACCTTGTGGCTCAGGGCAAGACTGAGGAAGCGCTGCATGTGATAGCAACCATGTACGCGGGAAACAAAGGAAAATCAAAGGATGATTTTCCGGTAAGTTTTTTTATGTCTAAAGCCGACAACGGGCATGCGGTTCACCTGATGATGAGTGATCATCGCTGCCCATGGACACCTACAGGACCATTGGAACTGCTGGTGCGTTGCCGGCTGTTATGATGGGAGTTCTTTAATAAAAATCCGCTAAATACCGTTGAGCCCAAGATGATCGATTCTTTATTAGTTCTCCTTCTTTTCCACAGACTTATAATATATATAATCTACATCAAGCATTCGTTCAGAAACCTAAGTAATCTTACAACATCTTTCTTCTTTTAATGAGTATGAAAATAATTGGAAAGCTTAATGTCTACTTACAATAAGATTTATTGATTACATACATTTAAGTTCAGTCAAGTTTAAAGAAACCAAAATTACTAATTAAGTATAAGTTGCATAGTTAGACTAAATTAAACATTAAATTTTTAATTTATGTTAATAATCAGTCTCATAGTCTTCTAAGTATCGAGGTCTCCTAATAGACCTTCTAGGTAATCTAACATTGTTGTCTTGTAGCTGTACCACATCTTCATTAATTACAGAACTACTCACATCTGTACAATTTTCATCAGCATCATCATCGTCCCTTAAAATAATTTGTTCTTCCAAGGCATTATCTAGAGCTCCTAGAGGGCCTATTCAGTGATCATGATTACTACTATTCTCCATAGAGATACTATGAGAGTCATTCTGCTGCACTGGTGAAGTTTGATCTGGTGATTTTATCAAGCGCCACCGATTTCTCCTAAACATACCCCTTTCTGTGTCTACAATATATGAGCGGGGCTCATCACACTTCTTGTCAATGGTACCATAGGTCTTTAAGTCAACAATCCACACTCTTTCATTTTGTTTTAACTCACTTAAATTTGATGTTTTGTGTCTTTTGTTGTAATAATATGCGTCTTTGTGTCTTTTTTTCATTTTACAGTCTTTAATACTGTTTTCAAATTGTACAGTTTTATTGAGTTCACTAGCTACTATTGGTAAATTATCTCTTAATTTGCGATTAAACATCAATTCTGCAGGGCTATAACCTAATTCTGTTGGAGTATTCCTATAGATCAGAAGGGCCATGTGAATATCTTCATTCTCAGACAATAGAGCCTTTGAGACCTTGACCCCAGATTCGGCCATCCAGTTACTCTGTGAAAAATATGGACTGCTGGTGACTGTTTTAAACCCATACTCATCAGCAAATAATTTAAATTTTGATTTAAACTGAGTTCCGCAATCTGACCTGACCACTTCTGGGATTCCATACCGAGAAAATACATTTTTACATGCTATGATGACAGAACCTTCTGTCAAGTCGGTTAATTTAAAATTTTCCAGGTATCTAGAGTAATAATCTATCACTACTATATACCAATGACCGTCATGTTTAAATAAATCTATTCCATTTTTCTGCCATGGTCTGTCTGGGATTGGATCAATGATCATTTCTTCTTTGTGATTTTTGTATGATTCTATACATTTAAAACATTACTTTACTTTTGTTTCTATCTGCTTAGACAGGCCTAACCACCATACTGCTTGTTTTGCTCTATTTCTGCATCTTGATATACCTAAAAGACCCTCATGAATTTTGTTTAGTATATTTGTTTGCATTGTCTCTGGTATGACTATTCTAGAATTATATAAGAGAAGGCCTTCCTCAATTGAAAAATTATTCTTGTATTGAAAATAATCCTTAAGGATCCCTAATTGAGTTTTTGCTGGCCAACCCTTTACTGTAAATTCCATAAGCTTTTTACATATGTTACATTGTTTTTGTTGATCTAATATTTTTTCCAAAGTTTCATCTTGCAAACCTTCACTGACAAACATTTATGTCTAGGTCCTCATCATCAACCGGAATCTCCTGATCAGACAATGGCTGACGTGATAACATATCTGCCACAACCTGATCTTTGCCTGGGACATATTGAACTTCATAGTCAAAACAAGACAGTCTTAATCTAAATCTCAGCAGTCGTGGACTCAAATCGTCAAATGGTTTTGTGTGTAAGATTTGCAAGAGGGGTTTATGATCTGTCTCTAAATATATTTTTATACCTACTATGTATACTCTGAATTTTTCCACGGCCCAAATTAAAGCTAAACATTCTTTCTCAATTTGAGCATAATGTTTCTCAGTATCAGTCAATGTTCTACTTGCATACATCACTACCACTCTTTTTCCTACCTTATCTTCTTGCATGAGAGCTGCTCCCAACCCAAAAGAACTGCTATCTGCTGACACTATAATTTTGTCTCCTGGGTCATAGTGAGCTAATGTGGGTGCTTTCTGCAATTTGTCTTTTATCTCATTGAAAGCTTTTTCCTGCATAAGTCCCCATACATACATATTATTATCTTTTAACAGACTGTGAAGCGGCTCCAAGATATGAGATTTGTTAGATATGAATCTTCCAACAAAATTAACCATACCAAAGAACTGCAGCAGTTCCTTCTTGTTACTAGGGGGTTTTAAATCAGTTATTGCCTTAGTACATGCGGGATCTATTTTGATGCCTTCCTCACTAACTACATGCCCCAGGTAACAAACCTCAGTAACACCAAATACACATTTGTTTCTATTAATAGTTATGCCCTCATTACTTAATCTTTTTAATACCTCCCTAAGCACCCGGTCATGTTCAGTCTTAGTAGCTTCGTATATTAATATATCATCCATATGAATAGCTATTTTTAGGTCTTTAAATAAATTTGTAAATTTCATGTTGAAATATTCCGGGGCACAATTCAACCCAGAAGGCAGTCTATTATAGACATACCGGCCAAATGGTGTAATGATAGTAGTCAGTTTTTTAGATGTCTCCTCTAATTTAATTTGATGGAACCCAGAAGTGGCATCTATTTTAGAAAAATATTTTGCCCCCTTTAATTGAGCAAGTGTTTTTTCCACCTTGGGAATAAGATATACAGGGCGCAAAATATTTCTGTTGACATGAGTATAGTCACCCCATATTCGTATTTTATCATTTTTAAATATCACAACGATAGGAGAAACAAAGTCTGTTGGCTCTTCTATTGGACTGATGATACCAAGCTGCTCTAATTTGTCAAGCTCTTCTTTTACTTTTGGCAACAATGGAATTGAAATATTTCGAGGAGTGGTTTGTATATAGGACTGTGGATTATCTATTTTATTTTAAACTCATCTCGAAATACACCTAGCTCATCAAAAATATTAGGAAACTCTTTTTCCAGTGAAATTCCTATATTGCAAGCCTCTCTCCCTGTTTCAGGTGCTGTAATAGCATAGATGCTTACTATTTTCATTTTTTCTATAGAGGGTCTACCTAATATAGCCATTTTTAGCCCATTTATAACATAGACTTTCCCATCATAAATTCTATCTTTATATGTTAACTTCAGATCCATGGTACCAATTACCTGAAGCTTGACTCCATCGGGACCTTTTATTGTATCATCACACTTCACCAATGGCAGCTTGAATGATTTCGCCCAGTTACCAGGCACAGCACTTATATCTGCTCCTGTATCAATTAAAAATTTAACAGTATCAATAAATGCATTTGCCTGAGAAACTTTGATATCGATTATATAATTCTGCATTGGTTCACCGATATTACTGACCTTATACACAGTTTCATTTTTAACTTCTTCCATTTTTCTAATGGTTTTGGCACGACACAATTTAGCAAAATGGCCCATTCGCTGGCAATTGTGACATGTTGCTTTAGAAGTGGGGCACAAGTTTCTTTGGTGTCTCTCTAGCCCACAAAACCAACATTTCTCACTCGTATTTTTCTTGTTCTGTTTTATTCTATTAACTCGTAATTCTTCTTTGCCCTCTAGCAATTCTTTTCCTCTTCTTGCATGTCTGCCTGTCGACACAGTAGTGTTGCTTCAGTAAGAGTTAGGTCATTTTTCAATAACATTCTTTCGCTTGCTGTTTTGTCCTTAATGCCTATAACCAGCCTGTCTCTTATTAGGTCTTCTTTAAGAGAGCCAAACTCACAGTTGACGGACAGTTTATGCAGCTGCGTTATAAATTCATCTACTTTTTCGCCTTCCTTTTGAACGCAACTATTAAACTTGTACCTTTCAAAGATTACATTTCTTTTAGGCGCGAAAAAATTGTCAAACTCTTTTAGTAAGGAGTCAAACTCATTTTTTTTCTTTAAACTGTATAAGTATATCTTCTGCCTTTTCACCCACACAATATTATAGGCAATCGATTATGTCCCTCTCTGACGATCTGTCCCCTCCCGACAAGCTCATGTATCGACAGAATCTTGCTCTGTATTTCGGCCACTCCTCTGGTACGAAACTAAAGGCCCCTGGTGCTGCTACTTTCATTGACTTACTTGTTTTCTCCTCCTGACTCTCCAGTTTTGCCGCAGCCGACCCACCTGCTTGGGCGCGGTCGCTAGCTTTTTCATTTTCATTATCCTTGGACATCTTGATGTTCCCTACTCCTTTGCCTTTACCTTTAACTGAATTTGGTATATTGCTCGTACTTTTACCGCTGCCACCATGTTATGATGGCATTTCTTTATTAAAAATCCGCTAAATGCCGTTGAGCCCAAGATGATCGATTCTTTATAAGTTCTTTTTTTTTTTTTTTTTTAATTTAATTCATCCCATAAGGGATAGGCAAAGGAACTGAGTCCATACAGCCACGTCTAATGTGTTTTGTAAATTTCTGTATATTAAAGTCCTGTCATCGTCAGAGTTGTGTCAGTCTGTCCTAGTCACGTCCTGTCAACTGCTCTTGCCTTCCGTAAAGCGATAGTGTACTTTACGGCGAGCTACGGCGAGCAGCAGCCGGCGGATATTTGGGGGTCATAAACAGAGGGAATACGCGTTTTCACTTGAATTCTTCATTTGCTGGGCACTTTCACGTCAATTTGTTGTATAACACACTATCTTTATTATCCACCAAACAACATTAATCACAGAAACTAAAATTCAATTAACGACTCTCATCGGTTTCCCGCCAAATTCTCTCTTTTATTAGTTCTCCTTCTTTTCCACAGACTTATAATATATATAATCTACATCAAGCATTCGTTCAGAAAGTAATCTCACAACACCGGCCTTGCAAGAAACAGTACACTCGCCTTTTATAAGTATCCACGTCGTAGCAAGTTGGGAAAACCCCATTCCCGCACAAGCACATACGGGGCAAGAAAGACCGTTTAAAACGCACAGTTGGGGAGTGGTGGTTGTGGTGGGAAATGACGAGCAATTAGTACTAAAAATAATATGTTAGATTTTATGTAGGTATACTGTGAATATAGATCTCCTTTTTAAACATCTAAAAAAAAACATTTCAGATCACAATGTTGAAAGTACCTGAAGGAATGGAAAAAGAGAAGCCTAGCTTCATCACCAGTTTGAAGGTGCAATCGCTGCCTCTGATGAAGCCGCCGTATCTCAAGTGGATGGCGCTCAACGGTTTTTTACTGTTTGGTGTATTTGCTACGTGCGTACCGTCGTAAATCTTAAATTTACCTTTCTTGCTTGAACATTAGTACAAATATGGTACAAATTGTTTTAATTAGCCTTCTCATCAGGATACAGAGTGCGAGCTTGTGTAAGCCCGGATTGACATACCGTACCTTTCTTACCAACTTAATACTTAGTTACAAACCTAAGAAAAGAGTGTACCATTAGTACCATTTCTCTTATTTCATTTTCATCCGATTTCATGGAGGTTATTCTTTTCAGTGTGAACGGTCTATACATCTGGGTTCCAGATCTGCTGAACAGAGTTCTTAGTGGTGGCGAAGATGGCGTCACTGCGTGCCAAGTTATTGGTCAGAGGCTCAACGAGGTAAATTCATACTTTACTGTGTAGATAAACAGTTAGGTATATTATTACTTATTAAGTATGCGGTCGGATTTTAACTTCTCGTCGGTTATCAAAATCATCGCAAACCGCTATCTTTAAGTTCTGTGCGTTACCGTAACTTTTTCTTTATTTGCAAATAGAACTTGTAGCTGTCAAGTCTTAAATTGTTTTTTCTATTTTTTACAGACTTCCGTTGACAATGTATGCGACGATACAATAGATGGACTAACTTTCTTCGTTAATTCCATAGCCAGTTTTGCCTGCGCATTCATTTCCTTGCTGGCCAGTAGTACTTTAAAGATAATTGGCAAGAAAGCGCTTCTAGTGCTAATCTATTTCATAATAGGCATTTTTTGCATTTCAATAAATTTTATTACGACGAGTGTTGTGTTTGCGGTTTTGCTGTCAACGCTGTTGATCGTGGTTGTCGCGATCGGACCAATCAATGCTTATGCTGTGGAGATATTCCCTACAGAATTGAGGTGAGAAGTTTAGGTAGTGAAAAATAAATTCTAACCTACATTTTATAATTATAATGGATTAACGAAATCCCGTTTCAGTTTTAAATGATTCGCGGTTAATCACATTAGACGTACTTATTATTAATTTACCCGTGATCATGATGCATACTGCGTCGAAATATCGGGAGCTCTTCCAAACCTAGTAAGGTAATTCGTGGTCAATATCCCGATAGTCCCACTGTTGGGCACAGGCCTCCTATCAGAATGAGAGGGCTTGGGCTATAGTTCCCACGCGGGCCCAGTGCGGATTGGGAACTTCACACACATCATTGAATTGCTTCGTAGGTGTGTGCAGGTTTCCTCACGATGTTTTCCTTCACCGAAAAGCTCATGATAAATTATTCATCATGATTCTGAGAGGAGGCCTGTGCCCAGGAGTGGGACGTAAAAAAAGGCTGGTGATGATGATGATCCCGATAGTAACGTATGTCTAATGAAATTCCGTTTATTTGGAATACAATCTATCTTAGACGTAGCGTACCAGCTTTTGTTGTCTTGGGTCTTTCCAAACATCCGTTTTTAGGGTTCCGTACCTCAAAAGGAAAAAACGGAACCCTTATAGGATCACTTTTGTTGTCCGTATGTCTGTCTGTCAAGACCCTTTTTCTCTAGAACGCGTGGAGGTAGCATGCTGAAATTAATATCAAATACTCAAACCTGCGGTCCCTTAAAGCCGTGAAAAAATCAACCTTCTAAGTCAACGCAATCAAAAGATACAGTCATTAAAAAATCGATTTACCATACAAATTGCCGATTTTAAAAAACCTAAGGGTACTTCCAGATGTCCTAGAAACTTGAAATTTGGTATGAAGGTAGCTCTTATAGCACAACCACTCGGAACAGTCTCAAAATCTTGAAATTTTATGTCTGTCTGTAGATTTCAAGACCAATATAAGTTGACCCCACACTGCGTAAATTTTGCTTAGGAGCAGGGCTCTGCTAACATTGGACTTCTTAAAACACTGGGGAAAAGCGTTAAAATCTTTCTACGGAACTTTGCCGGTTTTTTTTCTAAAAAGTATAATAGTACTTACCTAAACAAAATTGTTTGCAGGGGTATGGCTGTGGGGTTGACTATAATGCTAGGACGGCTTGGCTCTGTGTTCGGTACCAACGTCGCGGGGCTGCTCATCAACGCCTCCTGTGAAACCACCTTCTACCTTTTCGGGGGACTACTGCTACGTAAGTACGACTATGATGATGATATCTACCTCACAGTGTGCATTCAAGCTTTGCATAGGAGGTGGCGTCACTATTTATGCAATAAGCAAATGTTCTTCCCCAAATACACCCTGAAGCTGAAACCATACAAGTCGTTACCCTTCGTTAGTCGTTAAATGACCCTCGGTACCTCTTGTTCGGATCAGATACAAGGGGCGGCTGATAACTATTGCACAGCATTAATACGTTGTTTCGCGCAAATTAAATTGTGTCAGATGCTTGCCCCACATCGCATTGTCTGTTGTTCATTGCCTGCATTGGCGACGCGAGCGGGCAAAATAGAAAATTGTGAACAATGCAGTGTTATTTTTTAACTTCCCCATGGAGAACACTTCGATGTTCCTCGAAATCACACACATTATAGCGAGCATTTCGAAGCAAAAAAAGAAAAATAAATAACTTTTGAAGTCAAAGTGTTTTTCCAGCTTAAATCAGGAGGTATAACTAATAAGTATATGAACTTTGAAATAAAAAAACAATCGGTTAATTAAAATCAACTACCTACATGAAACGTTGCTTTGAACGCAACACAAAAAATATAGCTTTAGTTGGAAAATATGTGCAGACTCTACATTGTAGGTACGGCTTTGCTGCGGACATTCAATTAAGATCAATCATCATTACCAGGCGTCACAAAACCGAGTTGACTGCAGCGTGTATGCAACAAACATCCGCCAATTTGTTTGGAGGAATCTTATACTGCCCGACAGGCTACCAATCTGATCCGAATCGAATATACAGAGAATCCATTCTTTACTGTCTTAAGAAGTTGGCCCGATTGGAATATATTTTTTTACTTTTTGACAAACTAATCGTGTCTGTCCCATTAATTTAATAAAATAAAGCGCAGCTGCAAATCGAACAAGTAATTTCTCATTTGTTGACTTCGATATTTTGATTTCAGCTATAAACATTATTTTCATGGCAGATACCTACTTGGTGGTTTTCTTATTAAATTAAGGATTAGAATAACCTAGTATTGTGGAACTTACGTATAGCGCGATTCTTTTTGAGAGATTGAATGGAACATGAAATCAATCTATGACGGGTTAAAGTTATGTTGTTATGTCATAATAATAACAGCTAAGTCTGAATTTTAATTATTGCGACCCAAGGGTGCCGGTTCAGCGGTAACGAGGTACAATCAGAAATCTCGAGTTTCACTTGGCTTTCCTTGCCACATGAAAAAAATGCATTACTGTGCACATTCATATACGATAACGCATCGTGTCAGCTACCGTCTAGGAAATAACCGCTTTACTAAAGATCGTTGTTTAGATAATATTAGAGCTCTACCATAATAGTCCGTAAAATTAAAAGAATAAAAAATAGCAATTTTGCGTTGACTTTGTAAGGCAGAACAGTCAAAGCGTACGTGAAAGATTCTCTAAAATATTCTGTAGGTACGAGTACGGTACTCGTAAATTAATCTGGGTAGGTACTAACTGAAATTGCGAATCTTCAGTGGCAGTGGGCAGGGCACATTGCTCGCAGGACTGATGGCCGATGGGGTCAGAAGGTTCTCGAATGGCGTTCACGGACCGGGAGACGAGCTGTCGGTAGGCCTCCAACAAGATGAGCGACGACCTGGTAAAGATCGCGGGACCGCGGTGGATGCGGAAAGCATAAGACCGGTCTGAGTGTAGAGCCTTGGAGGAAGCCTATGTCCAGCAGTAGAGACGTCCACTGCTGGACATAGGCTTCCCCCAAGCCTCTACACTACCTAAGTACCATTTGGTACCATATCTATCAATTCCAGTTTCAGTTAGTCATCATGTGTTAGTCATATGGTACCAAATGGTACTTATAGGTAATAGGACTAGGACAAAGAATTAAAATTCTTGTTTGAATTGTCTGTTTAATTTAAAGCACCAAGTATACTATATAAGTACCTAACATAGATTATCCTGATTAATTTTATTCTTATTTTGTTTCAGTTTGCGGCGTAATGTCATTCCTGTTACCGAAGGCAAAAAGCAAAATATGTTTCTTTTAATTACAAAGATAATCTTAATCATAGGTAGGTAGGTAAGTAGGTACTCTATATTATACATTGTTGGATTTGAGTTACCCGGCCTTTGTCAGACACACTATTTTGTCACATTCATAATCAACCTTTGTCACACTCATACTACCAAAGGTTAAGTAGGTACCTGTACCTACCTAGTAGGTGATAGTGTATCTATAAAAATCGCGGTCATAAAAATAGTTAGAATTTACTAGCTTCATGTCCAGTCCACAAAGAAGCTTCTTACACTTCCGTTGCGTTTGCTTTTTCGGCCATGCCTCTTGACTTAGCGTTCTCGAATTCGAATTCGAATAGCGTTCAGGCCTTAATTTTAAAGCAAATTACAGATAATGCGGTTGAGATAGGTACCTACATAAATACCTGATAGACTAGTGGTCAGAGAACCCGACTTCTTTACGAAGCTTGAGGTCCCGGGTTCGATTCCCGGTCGCCGCAGATATATTTGTAGGTAAGTATGATGAATACGAATGTTTGTTCTCGGGTCTTCTAGTTTCAATATTATAGAAGCATGTATTTATCTATAAAGTACCCACAACACAATGCTTAATTTGGGACTAGGTCAATACCTGTCAATTTGTCCCACGATATTAGATACCTATTATTTTATCTAGTAGACAGGTAGGTAGGTACTATGCCTTTCCAAAGGTGAATGTATGACTCTCACTTCGACTGTATATTTTTTTCATGAAATTGATGTTTTTAATGTTTATATTATTGATAATAAATGTTCATTTAATATGGATGCCTATTATTATTTGTTTCTTATTCCTTATTCTAATAAAATAAATGTACTTAAAGGTCTTTAGGTAGGTCCTTACTTTGAAAAGCTTCCACGGTGGGTCCAGGGTAAATGCGTAACTATAATCGTCCCACGATAACTATGCATAAGATAATTAATTGGGAACCCAGAAAATTCACGCTGTGGTACTTAACACTTTTTTCATGTCACTCAGACATTTCTTTTATTATAAATTATAATGATATATTAGCGATATTAATTAGCTTTACGGAAGGCATGAGCAGCTGACAAGACGTAACTAGGACAGACTGACAACTCTGACGGTGACAGGACTTTAATATACAGAAATTTACAAAACACATCAGACGTAGTTGTATGGACTCAGTTCCTTTGCCTATCCCTTATGGGATGAATTAAAAAATATATATTGACGTTTGACTCACAGACCTAATAGCAAGTGGACCGGTGATACCTACAGAATTAGCGTGCATACCTACTATAATTGGGCACGTAATATGGCTGCTTTTCCTAGGGTTGGGACTGTTAAACGTATGCAGATATCAATATCGATAAAATCTACGCTATAGAAGTTTATGCAACTGTCACGTTACGAGTGTTTTAAGGCCTAATTATCTAGAGTAGCATACATTACTTTAATCTACACACATATTATAAGTACTCTAAGACACGTTCAGAAGCAGAAGGTATTATCATATCCATACCTGTCACGAATTTGACTGCTGTTTTTATCATAGATAAGTAAACATACCGAGCTGACGTTTCGTTTCGACTGTTTTTTTTTATTTTAAATTATGTTGGTTTTTGCAGATATTTCATATTTTCTACGGTTTTTGAACGCATTATAGAGGAGTTATGACATGTGTGTATATGGGTTTGCAGATGCGTTGCCAACCTAGAGAGCTAAGATGGAATTCCCCTTGTGCCCGTAATTACACCGGCTATCTTACTCTCCACGCCGGGACACAACAGTGCAATCACTGCTACTTCGCACAAGGTCCTACTACCCATAAAAGTGAAAATAAATAACATTTGTCTTAGGCACTCCAAAGTTTTTATTCATTTCTAATAGTTTCTGAAAGATACTTTGTCACAACACTCACAACATCTTTTTCCGTGATAGCGAAACCTCAAATCTATAATCATTTTGATTACTTACATTACCTTACCCTCACACTTGATGTACAAGGCAACACAGGCACGAGTAGACTGAAAAAGAAGAATATTAAGTATCTATAAGTTTATCTCTAGCCTACTCAAGGGACATTTTTTCCAAATCTCAAATCTGGTTCAGGCTGTGCGTTGTGTGTCAGTCACTAAGTCACGGTTTTATTTTATATGTTTAGATCTAACAATTACCTGAATTGCTCCGTCACGTCATCAATCTCGTCACATTAAGAGTTCTGTTGAAGCATTATGACATGTCGAAGTGCATCGAGCAGACAAACCATGTCTTATGTCGTGGGTTAATATTTTCAATTCCAATCCTTTTCTTTTTGACAGTTTCATTCACAGGAAATCTGACGAAAAAAAAATTCAAACAATGTTTAGAATTCCATCGATACCTATGTCGATACTTAGCACCGCATAAGCTAATATGCCAAAATCATGCAAATTATTTCTGTTGAAATAAATAAAATCATTGGAAAATAAAACAAATCGTACTAAAACAGACGTTCATACTCATTTTATAAGATCATTATGTTACGATACATGCCAAAATACAATAAAACATTCGAATTATTCAAGGTAACTGGTTACTAACCTTTGAAGGGTCAATTCAGGTTGATTAATGTTTTTTTTAACACTACACTGTCTGATGCAGCACTAGGGCATGATTATCCTATTAAAGACAAAGCCCTGCACACCATGATAACTCGTTTCTTAGAGTAATCCTCACAAAAACAGCAAATATATTCGGAGCCGGCTACCGTTTGACAGCACATCTACCACGAAACTTGGCACGGAACATGGTGGCACCTGTCACGCTGTCGTAAACTCGTGACGTCACTTAGAGAGTGCTGCCAAATTTAGTAACCAACAAATACTATTTGTCTCTCCTATTCATATGCAGCTGTCAGTAAGTTAAAAAGAGATAAAATGCCATTTGACATGTACGTGTCGATATGGCAGATATTTGTATAAGTCACGCTTCATATAGAAGAATATAGCGCCTCCACTTTCCTATCTCAATGGTTTGACTTGACTTGACGTGGGGAGAATTTGGCGGGAAACCGATGAGAGTGGATCGTGTCATTAATTGAATTTTAGTTTCTGTGCTTAATGTTGTTTGGTGGATAATAAAGATAGTGTGTTATACAACAAATTGACGTGAAAGTGCCCAGCAAATAAAGAATTCAAGTGAAAACGCGTATTCCCTCTGTTTGTGACCCCCAAATATCCGCCGGCTGCTGCTCGCCGTAGCTCGCCGTAAAGTAGACTAGCGCTTTACGGAAGCCATGAGCAGTTGACAGGTCGCGACTAGAACTTGTACATAGTCTCTCTAATCTGTGACTAGGACAGACTGACACAACTCTGACGATGACAGGACTTTAATATACAGAAATTTACAAAACACATCAGACGTGGCTGTATGGACTCAGTTCCTTTGCCTATCCCTTATGGAATGAATTAAATAACAACAATTGACTTGACGTCTGTCTGACTGCCGTAATATTATTTTAATGAGGAATTTGGCGGGAAACCGATGAGAGTGGATCGTGTCGTTAATTGAATTTTAGTTTCTGTGCTTAGTGTTGTTTGGTGGATAATAAAGATAGTGTATTATACAACAAATTGACGTGAAAGTGCCCAGCAAATGAAGAATTCAAGTGAAAACGCGTATTCCCTCAGTTTGTGACGCCCAAATATCCGCAGGCTGCTGCTCGCCGTAGCTCGCCGTAAAGTACACTATCGCTTTACGGAAGGCATGAGCAGTTGACAGGACGTGACTAGGACAGACTGACACAACTCTGACGATGACAGGACTTTAATATACAGAAATTTACAAAACACATCAGACGTGGCTGTATGGACTCAGTTCCTTTGCCTATCCCTTATGGGATGAATTAAATAAAAAATATATATATATTTTCATGACGTTTTTTCAAGGTTTAACGTGTTTTTAAGCCGTTTTTATTGTTCATCGCATCGCATATTTTAATTAAGTACCTATTCGAATTGTATTCCTGTGCAAGTGTACATCACAGGGACATAACATAATTAATCGCTTTAATAGAGCCGTGAATAATATTTACTTTTATGTTGCTATTCTTATCAGTTGCAAGTTTATATCTCTGATAGCCTAATATGCATAATTTGGATTCAGACAGTGAGGATGAGCTACCTCCAGGGTGGGAGGAGAAGTCCACTGAAGATGGGAACGTATATTTTGTAAAGTAAGTTTCTACAATTATGGATTTAATTCTATACACCATAGACCTTATCTGATCTGTAGGGCTTACATCGAAATTGACACTTTATTTAGTACTTATATAGACATATATGGTATGGACGGTCCCTTCGGTACTCCGTCCGTATTCGTAGCCCATTTTGTGGGTGTAAAATTAGTACGGGTGCCGACGACAGCCGCGCGCGATCCCCGCCACCTTGCATATGTAACACCGTTCGTATTTCATAATGTTCCAAAGGGCATATCCTCATATTTATGACCTAGTAATTTCCCATATACATACTCGGTAATTATATTTAAAAAAAACCTTTATTATTATTTCAGTACTTGCACAACAAAGACTCAATGGACTCACCCTCGTACGGGACGCAAGAAGGTTATACCGAAAGACTTACCGTTTGGCTGGACCAAGCATCTGGATGAGCATGGGAAGACTTTGTATGTCCAACAAGAAACTGGGAACAAAACTTATGTGGATCCAAGGCTGGCATTCGCAAAAGAAGAGAAAAAACATGTGCATGATTTTCGGCAAAGATTTGATGGTGGTTCTACAGCCTTTCAAGTGGGTACTAAGAATATACATATTGGGATTTTTTTTAATTGACTTTTTTGTAGGGCATAAATGCATTTGTGTAATTATGCCAGCCTTATTGAATGATTCTAAGGCCAAATTAATAGTAAATTAAAATAGAGGAGTGCACTGCTCCAGGCGCACATTTCAAGGAGGGTACACAGGAAAGCAGAAATCCATCTAATTGCAGTTTTCTTTCTAACTGACAAGGGTTTTATCTTGCTATTTTATTTAAGTACTTTAATTGTAATGTAGGATCCATAGCCATATTTTTGTTATGTTTATATGACACTTTTATTCAAGAAACCTAGTTGCTATTTATAAATTCTCTCACTCTAATATATTTAACTTTTGGAAAATTTCAGATACTACATGGTGTTGATTTATCAGGAAAGTATGCATTGATCACTGGCTGTAATATTGGGATTGGTTATGAAACAGCAAAGTCTCTTGCTAGGCACGGGTGTAAGATACTGATGGCCAATCGTAACATGGAAGCTACTCAAACGGCAATAGAGAGCATTGTTCAAGAAACAAATGCTATGGAAGAAAACTTAAAAGCTACCCATTTGGACTTGTCTTCTTTGCAAAGTGTGAAGAAGTGTGCTTTGGCTGTGAAAACTTTGTTCTCAGAGTAAGTCAAGTTCAAGTACATACCTACTTAGAAAATAATATGAAATAAGTATGGCTTGTTCTCAACTTTACTTATTTTAGAGCCTAAAATTTGGGTGAAGCAACCCTAACTAAATCTTAGAAGACATCTTGGTAGTCTCAATAGATCAACTATAAAAATTACAGGCTTCCAAGAAAAATACATCAAACAACATTTTTCCATAGCTGATGTAAGTTTACTCACATTTTATTAAGTTGGCCAATAGTCTGACAGTTTCAGATCTTGTTTTGGAAACTCTGGTATCAGGTATATTGTATCAGTTACATCCGACTCTTTCTTGTTAAAATATTTTTCTAATTAAGATATTATTCTCATTCCAGCCACCTGGATATACTGATACTAAATGCAGGGGTGTTTGGAATACCGTACACAGAGACTGAAGATAACTATGAAACCACATTCCAAGTAAACCACCTCAGCCACATGTACTTTGCTTTATTGTTGGAACCTTTGCTGAAAAAAGGCTCTAGAGTCGTGTTTTTGTCTTCAGAATCCCACAGGTAAGTTGAGACTGTACCCTAGCTTGCTAGTGGCTCATAGTCCTTTCCGCGGTCTAAGACTACAATGAGAAATGACCATGATTAAAAAGGACCGCTTCTTTAAATGACTATTTCTTGAAAATAGACATCAATTTTAATTTTGCGTTGTCCTTAGTAATTCAACTTAAAAAATTGCAAACAACACAAAATCCAAAATGGGAGAAAAATCAAAAATAGCTAAACATGGTTTACTTACCTATATTAATGATTGCAACAAATTATAATAAATCTGATCATGTTTCTGATTTCTCATATATGTAATATTTCTTTCCAACCGGTTGGTTAAAAAAGAGGTGCACTTAGCAACAAACAAGAAGTGTGTTTTTACATAACTAGCTCTTCTTTTTCTGCCAATGAGCAATAACATTATTGGAATCAAATTGGAATGGCTATTTTATATCTTCGTCTTCTATGGTTATTATAATTATGAGACTTATAAGTCAATATAATTTCATTAAGGTTTATGAATTACTTTGTATTTTTCAGGTATGCTAGTTTAAAAAACACCTTCCTGCAACAAAATTTATCAATGAACAAGGACCAGTACAGTGCCATGATGGCTTACAACAACTCCAAGCTGTTTAACGTTATAACTGCGAAGGCGAGTATAAAACATACAATGACAATGCAAAGAAAAATCTGTGTATCAGCTGATTGGTCCAGATGCATGACAGATTTTTCTTTGCATTGTCATTGTATGTTGAATTTCATACTATGAATGTTTCATAAAAATAAAAACAAAAATAATCAATTATTTTCATTGAAGGCGAGTATAGTTTTAGTCTAGACTCATCATTAAAACACCCTTATTCTTATTCTGATTATAGCACTTTCTCAGTCTCGACCTTTAAACAAATCAAACGCATAGGCTTGCTCTAAGCAAATTTATATAGATTAGCTGTAATTTTCTCTCTTATTTCCAAATCTTAAAACTATATTTTTTGCCCCAGATCACCCTGATTTTTAATCCCTGATTCAAAACCGAGGGGTGTTATAAGTTTAACGTGTGTATCTGTACCTGTCTGTGGCGTTGTAGCTCCCAAACAAATAAACCGATTCGAATCCAGTTTTTTTTTCAATAGAAAGCTTCATACTGCATTAATTTTATAGTTTCCAAGAGTAACCCAAAACTGTCATTGGTCTGCTTTTTTTTAAAGTCTATAGATACATTACAGATTCTCAGCGAAGAATGGAAGAGCAAGGGAATATGCGTTAACTCTTTGCATCCTGGAAACATGGTCTACACGAATTTGAGCAAATCATGGTGGCTGTACAGACTGGCCTTTTTGTTTGTGCGTCCATTCACTAAATCATGGGTGAGAAAAAAAAAATTATATGCCTAGATATAATGCACTGTATCCCTTTCTTAGCAGTAAGTGATAATTCTCATAATGTCCACGATAAAATCTGGCAAGGTATAAAATTATTATGTTTATCTTTGTAGGCTTGTATCATCATTTGAAGTGAAAAATAGTTCCCTAGCTAGCAAAAGTACCTACGAGGGGCGGCTGAAAAGTAATCTACCTAACAATGAAACAAAAGACTGTCGTGGCAATTTTTTTTTTATTTTTCTATATAGTCCCCTGCTAGTAAAATGCACTTATTAAATTTTTCAAATATTGAATTTAAACCATTCAAAAAAAAACTTTCGGTTTGTCGTCAAAAAAGTCAGTAACCGCAGCCTTCATTTCGTCATCGGTCATAAACCTTCGTCCCCTGAGGTCTTTCTTGAGAAACAGAAAATAGTCACAGGGGGCTAAATCTGGACTATAAGGGGGGTGGTCAATGGTTTCGAAGCCATTGTCTTTAATTGCTAGCTTCGTTGTGCGGGCGGTATGCACTGGTGCGTTATCGTGCAAAATCAGAATTCCTTTGCTTAGTTTACCTCGCCGTTTTTCTTTTATTGTCTTTCTTAGTTGATATAGTAAGTTTGAGTAATAATCAGCATTCATTGTAGTTTTCTTCGGTAAATAATCTATGAGAAAAATCCCTTCTGTGTCCCAAAAGATTGTAGCCATAAGTTTACCTGCCGATGGACAGACCTTGAATTTCCGAGGCGGCTTCTCATCGTCTCTCCATGTCAAATGCAATCAACATTCTGGGGACCCAACGTGCACTAACCTTGGACATGTTCAAATGCTCATGAATTATTTAATTGACTCGCTCTTTACTGACGCCCACATCTCTAGATATCTCCCAATGCTTCACTCTTCGGTCCTCTAATATAATTTTTTTCACCCTGGCTACATTTTCATCGGTGACGGCCGAAACTGGTCTTCCGCTACGAGGATCATCTTCCAGGCTCTCACGACCTAACTTAAACTGCTTTGACCAAAACTTTATAACAAATTCGGAAGAACACGAACTGCCAAACACACGTAAAATACGCTGTCTGATCTCCGAAGGCGTATTCCCTTCTTTAGTCAAAAACTTAATCACCGCACGCTGCTCGATTTTATCTATTTTCACTTTTTCTACCGACATGTTTGAAACAATTGTAGGAGACAAATAAACGTGATGCAATAAACAAATGAATGTAATACATTTTGAAAATAGAATAACAAACGAATATAAATCCATACCAGCCAGCATTATTTTTGTATATATTTCTGACCAAGGAGATTACTTATCAGCCGCCCCTCGTACTCTCTCAGAGGGCCCCAGAATCGTTTCGGCCTTTTAGGTTTAGGTTTTAGAGTTGGTTTGGCACTGACACATTGTCATGCCAAATCTTCCAAAAAGATCTCGGTTGTCTAGTACCTATATATTTTTATTTTTCAGCAACAAGCAGCGGCAACGACCGTGTATGTCGCTACAGCCGCGGAACTGGAAGGCGTCACAGGCCTGTACTTCAACAACTGCTTCTACTGCGAGGAATCTGCCCTGACCAGAGACAAGGAAATCGCCACTGAAGTGTTTGCCATGTCCCTTAAAATGATAGAGCAGCGAGTGGGCCCAGATAATATCAAAAAATATTTGGAGAAATATGATGTCAAGCAAGTTAAATTGTGATGAAGATAAATAGTGCAATTATTTCCTGCTATAAGAAAAAATATTCAAGCCTAAGATTAAAATTTTAAACTTTACCTAAGTAGGTAGGTACTTCGTTTATTTTAAGATTTGAATAAACGGCCAAACTATCACACACGTTTTTCAAATGAGAAATGGCACAAATTCAGAAAAAAATTACCCATATATGTGTCAACCAGGATAGGAAGGGCACAATTTTAAATACTGTCTTCGTTTTAATTAAAAACGTCTACGAATTCGACCGTTACATTTGTAATCTTAAAATTAACTGAGTATAAAAGTACAGGTGAAAGTTTCATCCTAAATCGCCGCTGACAAAGGAAAGCGACTATAGGATGCAAAGCTTAGAAAAGTGGATGTTTGCCAAAGAGATTTAACATTAGTATATATACTAATGTTAATCTCTTTGATGTCTGCCTAGGCCACCAGAGGTATTTAGTTGGGATTGGGAATATTTTTATATTTACCTATGTATATTGGAACATATTTAACGGTATTGTAATTTTTGTATACTTAATGTACAGTTGAGGAATTTAATTCCTGACCCACCATAGAACATTTTCATAGTAAACGTCATAACAGCGTCATAACGATTTTCCTTGTTAAGCTATGCGATGTCACTATGACGTTTAATGTGAAAAGGTTCCATGGTGGGTCAGGAATTAATTTCCTCGACCGTACCTATTTGAAGACAATTATAAAATATTTAACGTTTCAGCTATCTGGTTTTATTGTGTAATCTTAGTTCGAATAGAGAAAAAAGTGAATGTCTGCAAAACTGTGAATATATTTTCACATTTTAGCAGACTGACGAACAAGGTGTTGTTATTTGAAAACCACAAATCAGAAGGATTTTGATATTGATAAATTATTAAAACGATTAGTTGAGTCTCAGATGCGTGGTCGATCGATACCCACTTTCTATGATATTAAATTTATCAAAAATTTTGTTCACAATTTATAGCGGCCGATAGGTACTGGCTCATTCATTTGCTATCCCTAAGATTTTGTTTTCATTTCAAGACTACCTACGTTTTCAAGAGTGCATTTTGTAAAGTAATGTTACCAAGGAAGAAAAGTGGTTTATCCTTGGTAGTGATTTTGTTGCTTGGTTTGATTCTCCTTGTAACATTATAACTATAAGTTATAAATATAATACAATACCAGGAGAATAATTTGAGAACCGATTTGATATTTGATAATGGAATAATTTAATGGATCAATGTTCTTTGATTTTGGATTGGGTTTTAACACCTTGCAACATCGCATAAACATGGCGGATTTGACATTTATGTGTGTCAAGGTAAATTGTCAAATAAAAATAATTCTACTAGTAAAAATAAAATTAATATAATATGCTGTAAAAGGCCAAAATAGTGCTAATTGTTCGGTATTATTTTTAAATAATACAATCCAACTTGTTTCAGTGTGTTCTAGAATAATGCTCGTGCGCTTGGGACTCGCGACTCCCCAACGGTCGAGCATTTTACCCAAATTAGGACTCCTATACGATTGGCGCGTCGTTTTAGAGAAATGCCAGGGACGTGAAACTCGTGTGTGCTCATAATTAGTGTTTATTCGAGATGGGAGAGAAAATGGATCGAGAATACTTCCCTCCTGCAACTGCAACCTTCAACTACAATAATGTGGTGAGTAATACTTTTGTTGCACTTTTACTAAGTTCAGTACATTATAGTATAATTTTTGGTGTAAAAACAGCAGATCTGGCTCTATCCATAGCCCTGGTCACTTTTTTTGTCTATGGTAAGACTAAGTAATAGAATTGTATTACTTATTTGATTGTTGTTTCAATACCCTTGAAAATTTTTAAGTAGAAATGCTTAGTTAGGTACATTTAAATAAATAAATAAATAAATATCATGGGACAAATTGACATCAATTGACCTAGTCCCAAACTAGGCAAAGCCTGTACTATGGGTACTAGACAACGGATAAACATACTTATATAGATAAATACATACTTAAATATGTATTAAACATCCAAGACCTGAGAACAAACATTCGTATTCATCATACAAATATCTGCCCCGCCCGGGATTCGAACCCGGGACCTCAAGCTTCATAGTCAGGGTTGTTAACCACTAGGCCATCTGGTCGTCAAACAACAAATGTTACATACTGCTTGTGCTTTGCTTGGGGTAAATGTGGAGTATATTAATTTGATAACTGGTTATCAGTAAATAAAACATTAAGAATATAATCTTTAGGCCCTAAAGAATAATTTTGCTCTACAGTTATTTGGTTTCGACATCAGAAAATTTTCAACAATTCTTCCAAGTAGATGAATATTTGTGTGTAGTAATTTGAAATGTTACCCGCTTACCCGACTTCATATAATAATTGTATCTCTTAACATTTTAGATTCTGTGCATTACCTATGTTTTGACAAGAACTCTGTAGTCCATAGGTGCAAAATCTGCTAGGATTGCTAGTGCATAAGGTTGGTGGAAATTGACAGATATAGCTCACTTGACATTAGCAATGCTAGCTAAAATACTAGAGTACTGTAGCCCCTTATCACTAATAATGCTGCCACTATCAGCTCTCATTGACATGATAACATTGTGATGCAAATGTGAGGCATTTATTCATCTTAATTCCCCGTTAGATAAAACACTGATAAAATAGCTTATTATAAATGTTTACCTCCATTTTCTATCTGGATTTTTGTACCTACATGGTAAAGAAAAACTAATGACAATCACTATCTGATAATACTTAGAAAATTGGCAAAAATTGAGCAAAAGCATTCACTTGTGATATTTGGTACATTTAAGTTTGACCCAAACTATATCATCTGTAACTGCATCAAAGGTAAAAAAATATAAATAAAATTTTATTAACAATTGCATATTACATTTAATAGTGGCTGGAGCCTCTTTTTAGGTAAAAGTATAACTATGATAAGAGCCTCTCACTTCCTTAAAAATAGGTACAGTTCATTACTTAGCTAATTTAAATTCATCATCATCATCATCGTCATGTCAACCGAAAGACGTCCACTGCTGAACATAGGCCTCCCCCAAAGCTCTCCACTCTGACCGGTCTTGTTCTTTCCGCATCCACTGTGGTCCCGCGATCTTTACTAGGTCGTCGCTCCATCTTGTTGGAGGCCTACCGACAGCTTGTCTCCCGGTCCGTGGACGCCATTCGAGAACCTTCTGACCCCATCGGCCATCAGTTCTGCGAGCTATGTGCCCCGCCCACTGCCACTTAAGTTTCGCAATTCTTCGGGCTATGTCGGTAACCTTAGTTCTACTGCGTACTGCTTAGTTATAATTAAAATTAGTGATTTCAGAAGTCAAAGTCAGTCACACCAGTTTATTTAGCAGTAAGAACCTGGTAAACTGACATGAAGTCCTGTAAATGGCCCATATTACAGGTACCTAGTTTTAAAATGTGAGCCATAATTGTCAACAATGCATATTACACTTGCCTAGGATGAATGTAACAAACATCACTATATTATGGGGCAGCAACTGAAGTGATGAGTTTGTTTTTCTTATGAATACTAATCTTTCAAGTGCTTCTTGTCTTTCCTTTAATTAAATAGCTGCTTATCTAGTTGTTAGGCTGCAAGTATTATTTTATCGCCAAACAACAAAGCACTGACTCCTCATGTCTTAAATTAGGAATGTCAGTTTAAAATATTACAATTTCAACAAGACTTCCAAGCACTCATGAATGTTATGAAAATTGCTGGTATTTATTGTTGGGTAGGATTCAGTGAGAAATGTCCAGCACAATATTTATTCAATAGTTTTGTTTCCTTACAAAACTACATTAGTAAAGTTTATAGTACACAGGAGTTGGTACTACCTATTGAAAGAGATTGTTTTATTCACACACAGAGAAATAGAAAACAGTTCATTTTCATTTAAATTGATTACACTCATTAATAAAAAAATGGTAGGTATAGTGTAAAATGTGTGTGCATGCACACTAGCATCAATCATGTTTATTTTCAAATGGAGGTATGGGATTACTTGACGTATTTGTCTCGTCTGAGGTTACACTAACCCCAGGCTAGTGTCTAACCTAGGTTGGTTCAAGTTGGCCTAACAGTATTACATACAAAATTTTAGTGGCCAAGTATATTCATTGGACAATCCTAATCTTTAAGTGGCCAATTACTGAGCCAATCAAGTAGGTTCCTAAGTAGGGAGTGCCTCAGTATAATATCAATCTGCTAGTTGGACCTCTTCTATGTCATTAATTGGATTACTATTATCCAGTACAAAGAAAATTGAATTTATTGTGCAAATAAGCAATAGACTCCAAACCACGCCTATCTTTATTCACAGTAGGACCTTGCCTGATTAATAATGATAATCCTACCACTAAGCTCTGTTTGCACTATTGTGTTTCGGCTTGAAGAGAAATTACTAGGACAAAAGGCATTTCATGTTAGTCCCGCCCGTGGGTTGGCAATACCTACTTCTGCAAAGTCTAGTAAGTGTGTCGAGTCTTTGGCCCGCGAGCTGTGACCTTTTACCATCAGATGGCCCCTTGGCTATTTTCATCTCCCTGCTTCATGAAAAAAACATGTACCTACTTGCTAAATGCGTTACTGCAAGAGGCGTACGGGAGTGCCCTTTTACGGAGACGCCGCAAGCATGTCATTGCCAGATATTCAAGTGTTTCGCCATTGAATCGCAGACTTGTCGAATAGCTACATTCATATGCTAAACTGTTGCCAGGCCCGATTATGCACAAAGATACGAGTTAAATCCTTGACGAGTTCACTTTACTGCGTACCCCCAAACGCCCGCCGTAAAATTATGCGCTAAACGGTAAAATGCTAAGACGGCGACTTCTTAGGTGCCTAAAGGTTATTTTGGGCTGGAGTACAAATCATCATCATCACAAGCCTTTTTTACGTCCCACTGCTGGGCACAGGCCTCCTCTCAGAATGATACACGTACAAATATTCTTTATTCTTTATTAAACACCACAAAACGGTACAAGGAAATTACAAAAAAGCAGGCGAGGTCGAAAATAGGCATGTTTTAGGAGGAGGCCTGTGCCCAGTAAAGGGACGTAAAAAAGGTTGGTGATGATGATGATGATTATTATCATGCAATAACATTTTCTCTAGAATAACATTGTGTAGGTAGGTACTTAATGTGTAACATATGGCTCGCTTTACTATTTCTTGCGTATCTAATTTTGGGCGAAACACCAAGAGACGATTTACCTACCTCTAAGTAGGTACAAATTCTCATTGAAAACCGTCTAAAGTACCTACCTACTCATCAAATTAGGGGGAATTTCGATGGACAACTTGACATGGGGCAATACACTGACTGCGGATCAGAAGATTCCAGGTTCGAATCCTGGCAGGGTCGCCATGAGGTGTGCAGAAGGAGGCAAGAGAAACGCGTGTGTACTTCGCAACGGATACTTTATTACTAAGCAAGTCTTACAATACAATGTTATACCTACCACCTCAACACACCTAAGACCAAAGGTATCACGCCCGAGTCGCCAGCCACGTAGCGATCTTATGGTATCATTTTTGACATCTGTTTGGAAAAGAAATACCAAAATAGAAGCGTTAAGCAAATGTTGTACTTAATAAATATTCGCTCTTCGCCGCGTTTGTGACATGTGCCTTATTTTACTTACTTACCATTAAAACATTATGTTTGCAGAGAACACTCATGATATGCATAAAATCCACATCATTAACGTATTTGAAACATTCTCCACGCTTAAAACAGCTTAAAATGTATTTTAGCGCATAAATGCGTTCATCCGGCGTTTTTGCGTAACCGTACGTAGGAAACGCTTACTGGTTTCAGTTAACATCAAAGTTATATGGCCGGTATGTTTGAGTGTTCATGTCTTTAATGTTTAATGCCCATTAAAATGGAGGCAAAATCAAGTTAAGAGTACGTCACAGTATCAGCAAGCAAACCAATTATTTCCTTCTACGAATAAATGATTGCAATTTGATAAAATCGGTAAACTTAATTTAGCCAACTTTAATTTTGATGCAATCTGATCGTTCAAATTTCAGATCAGTACCTACTTACTGTTAGAATTTGTAGTGATTTTACAGTCAAATTATTTTTAGCATGTAAGTAAAAAGTTTAATGTGCAAAGACAAATAGTATCCAAAGTTCAAAGTCAAAGGTAAACGTAACTTTGAAAGACAATGCGTACACATGGAGCATGTACCTACAGAATATTTTAGAGAATCTTTCACATACGCTTTGACTGTTCTGCCTTACAAAGTCAACGCAAAATTGCTATTTTTTATTCTTTTAATTTTACGGACTATTATGGTAGAGCTCTAATATTATCTAAACAACGATCTTTAGTAAAGCGGTTATTTCCTAGACGGTAGCTGACACGATGCGTTATCGTATATGAATGTGCACAGTAATGCATATTTCTCATGTGGCAAGGAAAGCCAAGTGAAACTCGAGATTTCTGATTGTTCCTCGTTACCGCTGAACCGGCACGCTTGGGTCGTAATAATTAAAATTCAGACTTAGCTGTTATTATTATGACATACAATACCCTTGTACCTACGTGTTTTGCCTGGAAGGAAACAACATAACTTTAACCCGTCTTAGATTGATTTCATGTTCCATTCAATCTCTCATAAAGAATCGCGCTTCGTAAGTTCCACAATACTAGGTTATTCTAATCCTTAATTTAATAAGAAAACCACCAAGTAGGTATCTGCCATGAAAATAATGTTTATAGCTGAAATCAAAATATCGAAGTCAACAAATGAGAAATTACTTGTTCGATTTGCAGCTGCGCTTTATTTTATTAAATTAAGGGGACGGACACGATTAGTGTCAAAAAGTTAAAAAATATATTCCAATCGGGCCAACTTCTTAAGACAGTAAAGAATGGATTCTCTGTATATTCGATTCGGATCAGATTGGTAGCCTGTCGGGCAGAATAAGATTCCTCCAAACAAATTGGCGGATGTTTGTTGCATACACGCTGCAGTCAACTCGGTTTTGTGACGCCTGGTAATGATGATTGATCTTAATTGAATGTCCGCAGCAAAGCCGTACCTACAATGTAGATTCTGCACATATTTTCCAACTAAAGCTATATTTTTTGTGTTGCTTTGAAAGCGACGTTTCATGTAGGTAGTTGATTTTAATTAACCGATTGTTTTTTTATTTCAAAGTTCATATACCTACTAGGTATACCTGCCGATTTAGGCTGGAAAAACACTTTGACTTCAAAAGCTATTTATTTTTCTTTTTTTGCTTCGAAATGCTCGCTACAATGTGCGTGATTTCGAGGAACATCGAAGTGTTCTCCATGGGGAAGTTAAAAAATAACACTGCATTGTTCACAATTTTCTATTTTGCCCGCTCGCGTCGCCAATGCAGGCAATGAACAATAAAGGTAGGTCCCACGCGAGACAATGCGATGTGGGGCAAGCATCTGACACAATTTAATTTGCGCGAAACAACGTATTAATGCTGTGCAATAGTTATCCACTTTTTACTCTCACGCTTCTACTGAAACAAATGAAGCTTGTCTACTCGTAAAGGCATGTGTGAACTAAACAAAAAAGCAACAATGGAAGTATAATTGTTCATAACTTTAATTAAGTACCTACTAAGACAGTGGTCGCGGTGCGATTCCCGCCGTCGCATTGAGTTTGTCTTGAATGTTTTGTGTGGTTGGTAATTTAGTCGAGGCAGTTGACTTTATTTTCATTGCCTCCAACAAAGTAATCAATTTTTCCCCTCACTACCTCGGAAAGCCGTCTTTTATCCTTTAATACCCGCGGGTAAAATCGCGTTTTATCCACTAGTGGGGAAAGTAATTTGACCTTGGAGTGGAGCGTGTTTAAGTAGCTTTTGACAGATAACAAAACGTAAAACGCTTATAATAATGGTTCGTTCGATATTAATTATCATTAAAAATTATAAATGGTTTGAGAATTAATTAAAAAATACCAAATTTAGCTTTATTAATTAATTTTAAGTTACAAACCTTAAAATTTTATAAGAAACATTTGTTTTTTTTTGATAATGATGTTGAATATAATTCTGAACGCAAAAGTTGAGTCGATGCAATTTTAAAACGCATCGTCAGAAATGTCAACATTGGCAAGAAAATTTTTCTCACCGACTCTGACTCACGTAAAAATATAGGTACGACTTCCAAAGTTTTTTGTTATAATATCGTAATTAGTTATTCCAGTGATGAAGATATTTATTTTTTATGAGCTGTTTTTTTGCATGTTGCGCTTTCTTCGCTACAGTGAGGTGAAAAGTTTTGTGTTACACACGGGTGCAAATGTATTTTACTTCTCGTGTGTTGAAACACTCGCTACGCTCAGGATTCTTATATAATCCTTTCGCTTGCTCGTGTTTCAATTCCACACTCGCGGGTAAAATACAACTTTGCACCCTTGTATAACAAATAACTATTGTTTTGTACTGCAAGGATGATAAAACCGAGAGGACCTCTCTCTCTTTTTCTACTCTGTACCATTCATTTCGTATAACACTTAGACCTCTGCTTAACACATTGGATCTATGAACTCAAAATAAAAAATTGCTTACCAACTTACTTACTTACTCAAAGAAAAAATTGCTTACTTATATGTATACAGAGTTTTACAAAAATACCCGTAAAACCGAAAGAGGGTTAAATGGTCCATTATAAAGAGTCCATTTACAATATTTGAATAACTGTATGAAAAAAAAAAAATGTTTTACCCTAACCCTAAATTTTTACGGGTTATTTTGTAACACGTTGTATAGTACAGTAGATGGTGCAAGCTTATTATTTTAAGGGAACGCGAGTTTGTATAGACATTGGCAGTCCTCTTAATTTAATCGTCCTTGTGTAGTGATAGAAATGCTAAAGCTTGAATTAATTCACTAATGACCAGTATCTAAAGTGTGCATCCTTATTTAACTTGGAAGATGTAATTATAAGTACCTAAGGCATGCATACTAAAGAAACAGCGTTACAGCGTTAGCTGACACCGCAATTATATTTCTAAAACAAAATTTAATAGCCAGTCTGAAATGAAAAATTCACGAACAATGATTGGAATGAACGCAAACTCGTTTTTTTCTTTGTTACTCCAAACCTGTCTAAGAATTTCTCGAGTATTATGCCAGCGGCATTCAAAAGAGGTCCTTGAACTTTGCAGGTCTTAACCAAACTGATGTTTGGTGTGCGTGTATAGGCTATAAGAAAGATAATACGATTTTTATGGTCGCTCGAGGTCGCATGCTAAGGTGGCTGTGCCAGGGGCGGACTGGTGCTCGCGTGCCATCCGCCGTTGTTAGGCATAATTCGATAACTAGGTGAATGCATCGCTGTTCTTTTCCAAATACGCCAATCGATTTTGACGTTTGCTCTTTTAACCTTCGGCTACTGATGTCGCTCTTGAATACCTACAGTACAGTACACTTTTGTGTTATTGGACATACCGGCTCGCCCCGCCCGTAGAACAAAGTTATATCTGCAAGATATATATAGGAGAACGGATCGCTCACGCATGTCAGTCGAGTATAACCCGACTTGTTATGGACTAGTCCTTCCTGGAGGAGTACAGGCTTCGACGGTAGCGAAACGTATAACTGATATGTTAGGTACGTGAGTTTATGTCACTATGATCGAATCTCACGGTAGTTTCATGTTAAAAATATAAAAGAACGGTTTGAAGATAACATTCGCTTATTGCGAGTACCTATAAAATCCGATAGGTATTCCATTTGTATGGGATTTGACCCATGAAATTTATATACCTATCTCTCCGAGATAACTCCGGTAAGTCAACAGAACTAAGCTTCTTTTCTTGAGACTTTTCTCGCGTACTATCGCTGAGGTACAGTAAAAAAGGTTTCCTTCTTGTTTCTGAGATGAAATTACTTTGGTTATGTTAATAACGACTTTTAATCCTCTTTGTAAATCCTGGCCCCAATATTTAAACTTGAGGGATGGTTGAATACGAAACTTTCAAAGCATCAGAATCATGATAAGCAAGCAACCTACTTTTTTGGGACTCTTGCTTGTAAAATTTATTAAAAAGTTATCAATATTTTACAACAAACTCAAAAACAAAGACAAATTTTACTTTCACTATTTCAGCAGTCGGTATGATTCAGTGCTCCGTAAAGTTTCGTGCACACTCGATATAAAGTTTATAGTTACGTACCGGTCGCGTGTCTGTGGCAAAACCTATATCTACCCGGTTGGCAATGCTGACTTTGGTATCAGCCAGTATGGATTTGGCTTGCGAAACTCATGCTGCCTTGTGATCAAATGTTACAAACTGTGCTCAAAAGTGTTACCAATTGTCAGCTGTACTGGAAACATGAAAACAGTTGTGTTTCCAAAAAGGAAAGTGAGGAAACTGGTGCGTGCTCCATGTCGTAATGTTACGCAGATAACGTTTAACATCGCAACGCCTACATCGTAGACTTATCAGGCTCCATTATCCATAATCCGTAATATCATGACTTCCCTGCAACTATATAACGAGTCAAATAGCAAAAAATATTGCTTTCATATAGCAACCAGCTATCGCTTTTAATTAACTTGGAGAAATAGTTCTACGTGTGATTCGGCTTACACTCGTTAATTTGTTTTCATGATCGGTGAACCAATTTCAATTAAGTCTCTATATTTTAGAACACGCCAGCGGTTAATTAATCAAGTTCCGTTGAAATGTTTGCCGTTGGACTTGCTACAGCAACATTTCACTTCCCAATAAATTGTTAAAATAAGGCTTGTGTTGCCTACTCATTCTTAATCTAAGTTTCCAATCTTCACTTGGTTACGCCGTGCAAGTTTTAATCTATTAAATTAAAGAACGTTGCTCTTGTTTGACACATCCATATTATAATTCATAATGTACTGTTTACATCATTAACCGCATCCATACCAAACGCTCTGCCTGATTTCTGTTGCATCAACAATTTTTTTGTTACATCGATATCTTCTGCAATGCAACATCATTTGGTGTCTAAAAGACGCTTAACTGAAAGAACCGTGGAATTTCCATTAAAACGTAATGTTCTTTGTACGCAACACCTAATGGATTGTTGACTGGTGAAGAAGGCTTTGTTTCAATTCAAAAGCTGACATCTGAGGTGCCGTTTTAGAATAGTTACCAAATTTAATTTTAACGTCTATCTATGAACTCTCGATGCTGTAATAGTAGCTCAAGGTAACACAAATGTTAGATAGCAGCTGAAAGTATTACAGATCGCGCAATTCCTATTCGCTTCCTGGTTATTGGTGAATATTAATTCAAAATGCAACCACCCGTGTAATCACTTAAACGAAAGCAAAACTCTTAGACCCAAACAAATGATCGCCGCTATTGGCCTAATAGGAGAAAACAAAAAAAAACTCAACTTTACTCAATGCTGTATCGTTATCTGTTGCTTTCTAAGTTTCTATAATGTGCATATTGGTTTCTAACCGCAATTTGTCTGGTCGTCTGAATGTTATATTTTATATCGAGAGTGTAATGGCTGCCGTATATCCTCATTACCGGTCCGCGTCGAATGGCGTAAGAAAGCTCTGCCCTGCCACACGTGATCCATATTTTGTGCAATGAACGCTTATATGCCATAAATGGCAATTAGTTACTTTCTCTAGATAGATTTACATCGGGTCAGCTATAAAATGCTAGTGCTTATTGCCTTGCATAACAATAGTCTTGGGCAGTGCGATCACTATTATCCTATGACTTCTAGGTCTAACTAGCGAAAGTTGAAATTCTATATAATTAGGTGAAATCTTAGGAATCTTATTAGTTTTCAGAAACTTATTATGGCTACGGCAACTCGCAGTTACGTCCATAATTAACTTTGCTTTGTCAAACCACCGTTCCTAATGAATAGCTAGTGATTAAAGTGGGCGCGATCGATAATTGCCAGTTACGCAGAATAAACTGAGAATATAAAGGACTTCGCTCACTTGTCCGGCTTGTTAGGTTTACCGCTGAAACCCTACGCCTAACCTTTAGAAACTCTTTAATTGTAGACGCTCCATTAAAATATAACGTCATGTTAAAGAATTCCGTTTATGACGCTAATCAAACGATCGATTTCGATAATCCTAGCGATGACGCACAAACAATAATTGGACATCCGTTTTTGTAACTTCAATAGGAAACTACAGAGCCACCTCTTCTTTTTCTCTTACATAAGAAAGATATATATCTGATGTTACATGGCAGACAGCCGTGATCAAAGGTCGCGCACAAAGAATTTATTGAGTAATGGAAACCCCAACAGCTCTATTAATCAGAGCTCTTTACAACATAATTAACAAGAACGGCTAAAAGTGTCAGACCGGTTCCAAACATGACTGTATTCGCAACATTTAGCATGCTTGCAGAAACAAAGGTGATTTATGAACGTGTGTTTACGGTACGTTTAGAATGAGCGATTTCTAAACGGTAACCCGCATTTCCTTGTCGTCACGCTACGCCGTTGTCACTACTTATGGCTGCGCTGATGTTTTCATAAATCCGTATGGAAATTATAGGTGTTTGTACAGAACACCGGTAACTAATTACTTAATTAGTGTAGATGTAGCTAGCAACTAGTGTAGTTAGAAAAACATGCCTGAAGCGGCTTAATTGATGTTTCAATGTACAGTATCAATCAATGCACATTTGGTGTTTCTACAGAGCACTTTCCAAATCAAAACTCGGCATATTACTGGTGTGTTTGATTTATGTGTGTAATAAGCAGGGATCGTAAAATGCGAGCAAAGTTCATTAAAGTGCTAGGGTGAAGTGAGTGTCATACGTCTATTTCAATCGATTTTGCTCGCAATTTAATATCCCTGGAATTGGTAATAATCCGGGTTTTTCAGGTTCAAAGAAAAAATCTTCCTATACGAAGTCTAAAAAAAGTTATTTATAAGGTTATAACTCTTCTACATTATTCGAGGTTGCCATAGTGGAACCTTGTCTGATAGTGTGTTATATAGGTACATAGACGTCGCTGCCGTGTCTCTATAATTAACGATGGACATACGTTTTGTTTGATACAACTTAAGGTGAAGGTGCTTTTCAAATTCGTATTGTTAATTCGTTGAGTCAGAGGATAAATGTTCTGAGTAGGATTCGGTTAGGCCTTAGAGTTCTCCCACGCCTTACATCAAGCCTTAAATATGTACGGAGGCGGATTTGATAGCGTTGCCCAAAGTCTGCCAAGGATTATTAAATTTCAACACGTTTCATACAGATAATACCGTCACAAGGAGAACAAAGACTAACATGAAATATTTTACTCATTCTTGGGGCTACAATGTAAAATGTAACTGCTAAATGATTTTAATAGGTAAGTAAATTAAGGTTTGCTCAAGAATGGAACACAAACGTAGGCTAAGAAAAAAAGTAAAAGGAAGGCTACTCATGATAAGGTTTTAAATGGTTATTCCCCCTTTTACAGCACGGCTGGCTTGACAAGATCCCAAGTATTACCTTTCAATACCACAGCTTAGCATGCTTAAAGGCTTAAGTTCCTACGGCTGTCATTCAACCCTTATACTTAGTGCTTACGGTGTTGAAAACGTAAAAGCGGATTAATTACCTTATAAAATCTACTTATAACCATAGGAATTCCAAAGAACTAACCTGAATATGCCTAGCCTAATGTCCATTTAGAATTCCCTTTGCCAGGATTTTGAAATATTTATTACCATGTGTAATTAATTTCCGTTTATGAAATCTAAAATCTAAGAATTTTAATAGAATGTTTTGATGCGATTAGGTTTTTGCCGCCTCATGTCACATATTGCTTTTATGTTATTGGTATCAGAAGTGAGATTAGGTTATGTATTGTTTCTTGTGCTATGTTTTACGCTTTTTGTAAATAAATAACGTATGATTTTTGATTACAAGATTCGCACTTAAATTCATATATTGAAATGAGCTGAGCTCTCAGTTTGAACGACAGCTACGTTCTAATTCGCTAGATACAGATCTCATGATATAATGTTTGGCGGGTCATAATTCATAATGAGTAGTCAAACCGGTGCAAATATTTCAACAATAGATTTAATAACAGCATTACGTTATTCAGTTGCTGCGCCGTTATCTCGATCGGCATTAGCGTCGATGCTATCAACTATAAAACTGTAATCTACACTTTGGCCACTTAGATCATCTTCTCAGGCTTTCGGTGAATGATTTAATCGATTCTGATTCTCACGACTCCCATATCATGTAGGCTTTCTATTATTATTGTTTACTTTTATTAAAACGTGATGCTTCAAATTATGAAGCACCCGTCGGTAAATGTCAGGTCAGATGTCGAAATAATATCGGATGTTGTTTTATTGTGTTTCTAACGTGAGGTATCTACCACGAATTAAAATATCGGCGATGTTTCATTGTACATGTTTTTTTAGTAGGTAACTATTTATCGAATCCTTTGTAATTGCTTTATTTTACAACAGTGGGTATTTAGTCGAACATATTTCAGTAAGTCCATTAGTTTATCGAACACTTAATGCATTAAACTTGTTGCTGATAACGCCATTACTTATCACTAAATGCGTTCACTAGAAATGCACTTCGATCCCTGTATAGTTCTATTTTAGTTCAACTTGTTTGTACACGTAATTATCCTAGACGCGTAGTTAGGATAAGAAAACTGCAGTAGATCAACTTAGTATGTAGCATCAGCAGCATTGGCTTAATGTCATCAACTTGCAATGTTGGTTGCAATTTGTTGCAGTCCAATGTAGTGTTGTGACTAGTGCGCGGGCGTCGTGTATGAGGCGGTGGTATAGCGGTTTCTAATGCGATATCGACTGACGCGTCCGGTCGAGGTTTCATTTTGCCGCTTCGTATACGCTGCGACCATTGTGTCTACGATTTCATAGGGTTATATTTATAAATATACTGAGAATAATAATAATTACACTTCTCTTTCTTAATAGTGTCACACATTCAGGAAAGTGTCACACATGCGTAGTTCCGTACTGCCAAACTTCGACACTCCACTAGTATGCGTCCAGTGACTTAGGGCTTGAAAAAAACTGAGTTCGCCGTGCGTGACTGGCACAGCGTACTTATTATCTTTAAAATTATGGTTGGATTCAGATTAAGTAGTTAGGCACCGTTTAAGTTTTAAATTAGGTAAGTAAGTAAACCGGCATTATCTCGCACCTCTTGGCCTTTTCTTCTTTAAGCGCAGCAAAAAGACCCCGTAGTTCTACATAAGTACAACCACGCATTATTACAAGCCATTATTTCCTAGTCTTACTTACACTTACCTGTAGAAAAATCATTTTATATGAAAATTTCATGATCAAAGTAATAATGGTCACACTAGATGCATCGCCAACGAGTTAATGCGCTATAATTATTAATAGTGGCCAGCAGAAGCGAGTAATTTAACGTCAAAGCCTGTCTTATATTATATGTATACCTCCAGGATTAAGGTGGAATAAGTAATAGATCATTGTTGGTTTGGTCATTATGAACACCGAGTTTGACTTTGATTTAATTAGAATTATTAGACATCTATCTGATAACTACAGATTTTGGAAATATTGGCTATCGTAATAGGCATTAAGCCCAAGAAAGTAGTGCAAATCGGCATATTAATAACAATTATGACATGATTTTTTAAATCGGTTTATTTGTGAGTCATCTTTGCCTTTTATGATCTGAGTTAAGTTTTGTCGAAACGCTCCTCTGAGTTCACGTAAAAAATGTCGAATTTATTACAAACTTTACGGAACATCCACTTAACAGAATAACAGTTGAAATTAATTTCGTTTTAAACTACATAATTACTTAAGTCCAGCCTACATTCAATTTTGGTGCTAGGTGACTCGACACAAGTGACATTAACCTATTTAAATAGCGATAAATAGCAGTGAACTAGTTATTTATGCGCCGCGCCCAAATGTTCCTGACCCCTACACAATAGACCATCCCTTTTGTAGCACGCGACCGGGTGCAGGCTGCAGACAATAACTGGCACTTAATGAAACAACAATTACCTAACTAACCCTTTAGTGGAGGCATCAGCGAAAACCAAGCAATCCGGGAGTCTTGGACCTACGTTGCTTTATTAGGGTTCCGTACCTCAAAAGGAAAAAACGGAACCCTTATAGGATCACTTTGTTGTCCGTCTGTCTGTCTGTCAGGACCCCTTTTCTCTGGAACGAGTGGAGGTAGCATGTTGAAATTAATAACAAATACTCAAGCCTGCGGTCCCTTGAAGCTGTGAAAAAATCAACCTTCTAAGTCAACGCAATCAAAAGATACAGTCATTAAAAAGGCTTTTTTATTTCCATACAAATTGCTGAAATCCGGAAATCTAAAGAGTACTTCCAGTTGTCCTAGAAACTTGAAATCTGGTATGAAGATAGCTCTTATAGCACAACCACTCAGAAGAATCTCAAAATCTTAAATTTTAATGTCTGTCTGTAGATCGCAGACCAATATAAGTTGACGCCACACTGCGTACATTTTGCTTAGGAGCAGGGCTCTGCTAACACTGGACTTCTTAAAACACTGGGGAAAAGCGTTAAATCTTTCTACGAAACCCTCTTGCGCGAGTCCGACTCGCACTTGGCCTGTTTTTATAATATGCCCAGCAAAATTATCCATGTACAAGTTGATAGACGACTTAAGTCACATCAAACCAGTCGCAAGCATAATTCTAAGCAGCGGTAGCAATCTACTTAGAAGGCCTTCGACTTTCAACCGAGGTAATTGGTGAAAAGTGATACCTACGCAGAAAGTTAATTTATACCGAGAAAAACGGTCGCAAAGAGAGCAAAAGGCTCGGTCGCGGTTGGACCTGAAAAAGTGTCATATTGAAGAGTTTTTTTCTCTCTTTTATAAACACTGACGCGCTTTATTTTGCTGCAGGTGGATATAGAGTTTAGTGGATAGAGAGATTAATATAAATGTGAATATTGTTACGGAATTAGTAGGTAATTTGTAATTTTATACTGATATATAGTTATATCGATATCGGAACAAACACAAATAAAAGGAGCTTCGAAAAAACAATTTAATCATAGACAATATATCATGCATTCAATCTACATACATATTTCTAACATAACTATACCTACCTACTCAATAGGTCTATCTATATATATATAGTCGTATGGGCGTCGTTTTATCTAAGCTTATGTTATTTTGCATCTATCCGTGGAGATGATGAACAACACGTTACGGAGTAATCAGAAACATTAACTCATTAATGCCCTCAGAATCCCGGCATTTGTAAAAGGGTGTGTGTTGGTCCCATATATAGTTTTTTGTCAAAATCGGTTCAGAAATAACGAAATAACACATTTATTTGCATTTGAAGTTTGTTTATGTTCTGGTTTTAGGAAAAAGGTTGTTTTACAATTTACGATTTTGTTTGCTAAATCGAAGCTTAAAACGTTTGGAGGGAAAATAAGCCCATTTGAAAAGTCACTCCTCGCTTATATAATGTAATGTCTTTATACTCACCTTAATACTGTGCACACGAGCGAGCATTAACGTTCACGAATTCTCCGGTAACATTATACCAATTTAACTGATACTATCTTTTTCAGATCGTAACGATTGCATTGCCTAACTCTATTGTCTCGTGATACCTAATAATTGATACTCCGATTCTGTCAATAAACTACAGCTGACATGCTGACCGTTGTGACCATACATATACATATTGCGTAACTTTGCTTATTTGTTGCTGCTCAAATAGACTGAGGACAATAAAACTACTACTGGAGCTTTGGTAAATAGTAATGTTAACGTATTGAGCAGAGGGCAGAAGATCTTGAGTTAGTTAGTTAATATTACGTAATCAGCCGGGAGCAATACGGCAAAACAAGATTTCTTTTAATCTGTTTATACTTCATCCATAAATTAAACAGCGGCAATTGATTTCATATCCCCAATGTAATTATCCGCTCATTCAATTTACATGTATCCTATACATCGCGATCAACAATCTTTAATAATAGCCGCTGTACGCAGTGTTGTTTTTTCATGTGAAGTGAAAAGGTCGACGATCAGAATTGACTTAACGAAATCACTATCGATTTCTTTTCAATCTTCCGGTTAAGTTTCACTCGATGGCTGATTGAAGTTAATAATCCGATCGGTTGTTACGAGTTCAAGTTGCTCCCATACGCTCCTTGGCAATGAATGACTTTATGCGCGTAAAGATTTATCGATATTTTTTCTTGCGGCTCGCCAGAGAAAGTGAAGTTATCGGTAAGTCATAGCAACCATAGTTCACGAGAACGGCTTCATCAATCAGGAGAGTGCGGTTGCAGATATTGGTGTCTGGCACGGTAGTGATATGACGACGTGGTTTCTCATTACCAAACACGCCATGAAATATGCCTTAGGAAGCTTAAAGTGTGATGGTTGTATTTTAATCAAATGGTGCAAAATACTTGGTTTTCTTAAACATAATTAGCTAAATCCTTCCGTTATTGTTTTTTGCGTCTAATTACGCACAGTGCCCTAAGCACGAATTGTCGAATCCTGCGTCACGTAAAATCGAATAGTAAACTATAACGAGTTTGTATGACGTTTGGAACAGCGCCCGCCCGTGAGCGTATTTGGAACTAAAATTTAGTATGATATTTCTCGATCTCGATACGATAACCGTAACGTAACGCAGGATTCGACAAGTCATGCTTAGGGCACAGTTGTTACGGAAAACACAGATTTCTGTTAATGAATGAAGCGTACGCAATAGCACATTAACTCTAGATTTATAGATGGGCGTGCCACGGTTATTATTCAGGTAGACTAGGCACTAAACGTAAAGCCCAGGCCAGACCCAGGTGCTCCTGGGCACGGCGTCGAATGCAAGCCCGTGTCGTGACTGTGGCTGGGTGTGGTTGTTTGTATTATGGCTTAGTGACAACTGCGCCAGTGTTAAAAGATTAAGTCCGTTTGTCGAACTCGTAATCATATGTCACTGAATGTAAATTTAAATACATTTTGATAGCGTTTGAATTGTTATTTAGGTTGGTGGATAAGTGTTGGGTATTGTAGCATGTTTTTAGTCTGTGCAGTTGTCTAGTTATCTCAAAAACAACGGGACATGGCGTCGGCTTAGGTATGTTATAAAAACTCAAGAAAAAACATCAAAAAATCGCATTCTGTACGTAATTACAATTATTTGATATAGTCGAGGAAATTAATTCCTGACCCACCATAGAACATATTCATAACGATTTTCCTTGTTAAGCAGTGCGATGTCTAGCTGAAGTTTAATGTGAAGCGGTTCCATGGTGATGGTGGGTCAGCAATTAATTTCCTCGACTGTACATACGGTACAATAAAAACTACAATTAGACTAAAGCGTTTACTTACTTACTGAGCTAAATCATGCCCAGAATTATTTTCTAGGACACTAGTTTAGAAAGCCAGTAGTTCTCAACCAATTTGTAACACAAACCAGTTAAAAAATAGTAAAAAGCTCCAATTGCATTTACACGTTTTCAAAGCGCGTCACTTCATTTATATTGGTGTCATTGCAGTTCAACAACGCTCTAACAAATAAACCGAAACCCGTCGCCTTTTGATGGATCGTAAGGTATTGTAAAAATGCCAATAGATTAAGCGATGACCAGACTTGCCAGAAAAACTAAGAGCTCACCTACATTCGTAACATTTTACATTTTAGTAGGAAACGTCATAATAACAGCCCGCCTTTCATAAAACGCGTTTCTATGTTCTACACTACACTTTAATTTAAATATTACGTTTAAAAAGAATTGTACTTATGTGCTGAATTTATGGTGATTTAACCAGACTCTCTATTAAAGTATCTACGGTTAAACGATAGAACCCCATAATGGTAGGACAGACTGACTGACAGACGGTCAGACGACAGCATTGTCTAAGTACTAATAGGGTCCCGCCCTTTTGTGTACCACTACCACATCCGATATAACGGTTCATTCCTTGCATTATTGCAATCACAAAAATGTTATAACGTATGAGTAATCACTCGTTGTAATCTAGCAACACTGAGTTTACGTCTGTCACGTACGGAATCTTACGCAGCGGTTTTTAATCGGCGAAAGTACCTGTGTTGCGTGACGTGCGCGCGCGCCGGTCGTCCGCCATTAGGCACACCACGGGCTGCGCTACGTCTCTTACTTAACTGCTGCTGATTAAATAAACAAAAGAAGTTGGTATAGAAAATATTCTCCAAAATTTTGGAAAAATAGCTACTCACCGTTCTTAACGAATGAATATGATATGATCCCAAAATTTATGTAATGAGAAAAATGACGGAATAATGGCTTGTTTTCAAGGTTTACAATGATATAGAAATTGATGCATAACATAACGTACTTAATGTTTAAGAATCAGTTGATTTGTAATTATTATTTTTAGTTCTTGCAATTAGTCAAATATTGAGTCGCAGGTCCAATCAAAAATAATTAATTGATGGTGTTTTTATATAAACAGCAAGAACATGGATTCAAAAGTGTCATTTACCAGCTAGTCAGCTAAATGCACATTGTTTAACAGGATCTTAAAGTAAACAGGTAATTTATTAATAATGCAGAAATTGACGAACCCTGTCCTAAAAAACATCAAGTTTACTGTTTAGTGAACTTTAGTCGAGTAACATGTTTTCAGAAAACTGAAACTTTCAAAGCAAAGTAAACTGGAACACGTTCAGTTCTCTTACTTTCTTATACCCACCTCGGATATCTACTTAATACCGTTAGATGCAATATTAGTCAACAAACTGTCCTACTGACAAATGAACACGTTATCACTCTGACAGACGCCAGTATCGCACTCTGATCTCGGCCATTACCGCGTTTACACAATCGGACATTGTCAGTCCCAATTACGAAAGTAGATCACTGTTAAATTACCTTTCGTCATGTACCTCAGTAAATAACAGTCAAATTTGACAGGTGCGTTAGCATCTCATAACAGAGCGCGTAACATAAATTTTTTTCTGCGCGTTTCCACTGACAACCGAATTAGCGATAAAACTGCGAAATTTCTCTGCCGGAGGCTGCCGCAGTAACGCCTTTCGTGACTGCGGGTCGTTCATTTGACTAATGAAACACTATTTTAGACTGCACCCACTACTTATTTTGTCAAATTGTAACATCTACGGCATGTAATTTAGTAATTGATACAAAATATATTATGTGATTGAATTATTCGATATGTTCAATCGTTTCTATCATTTCTAATCTGTATCATGTAAGGTCAGCCGCGAGCACGGCAGTCGTCGTCCGGTCAATAGACGTCATCCAATTACTCTCGCTTCTTCGAAGGCGGAAATAAGCGGGTCACCATGTCACTTTCTTCTTCGTCCAGCGACAGCTACCACTCCATTATATGTTTTACATATGCCTCTTCGATTCACTCGAGTTACCACCGAGCCATCAAAACTCACTTATCACGTCATACCACTTATGGCCGTTGATTCGAACCGCCAAATGCATCGGCTACATTTTATTCTTGATGAGTGTTAAAACTCGTTTGTTTAATCGCGAAATGAAGAGTTCACAGAGTAAACTTTCTTTGTGAGTGCATTGCCAAATTTCACTTTTACACACGTGCCAGTCGCTTGATACAATGGCCAAATTAGTGTTTCCACTCGCTATTGTTGTGTTATCGTGCGACAGTGCTTACTGCTCTAATCATGAGGGTATTGTTGCAAAATCGTCACAAAATAATGTATGTGACTTATTTCGGAGGCATTTAACTCAGCTTGATAGCCGTACTTGTTTTGTGTAAATAAATGTGATTTCATTCTAGTTATTGCACAAAAATACGATAATGATTATGTTCAATTAGCGTTTTACAATTGCCAATGAACCAATTATGTTCGTGGAGTACCGGTAGGTAATTAAATGGTAATTTGTAACCGGAAGGCCCTCGATTATGTCCACAAATAAGTAAAACAAACTACTGATAAATATTAATGAAGGCAATGATACAAAAACACAATCATCATTTACGCATCGATAAGTCACGACTTAATTGAAACCATCATATTTCACGTCATTCCGTTTGTGCCGTTAAATAAAATAAGTGATTTGTGGCGCATTCACTTATGACTATGACTATCAAATCAGTAGGTATTAAATCAATTTTAGGGTTCGGTACCTCAAAAGGCAAAATTCTTAAAAGGAAGGAAGGAGAAAGGAGGAGGGAAGGAAGGAAGATCCTTATAGGATCACTATGTTGTCCGTCTGTCTGTCTGTCAAAACCCTTTTTCTCTGGGATGCGTGGAGGTAGCATGCTGAAATAAATATCAAATACTCAAGCCTGCAGTCCCTTGAAATTATGAAAAAAATCGAACTTCTACGTCAACGCAATCAAAAGATACAGATATTAAAATGGTTGTTTCCATACGAATTGCCGTACCCACAAATCCTAAAGGGTACTTCCAGTTGTCCTAGAAACTTGAAATTCGGTATGAAGGTAGCTCATAGTAGCACGTGTGAACACAACCACTCAGAAAACTCTCCAAATCTTAATTTTTTATGTCTGTCTGTAGATTTCACAGACCAATATAAGATGACCCCACACTGCGTACATTTTGCTTAGAAGCATTGTTCTACTACCACTGGAAAACTTAAAACACTGGGGAAAAGCGTTAAAATCTTTCTACGGAACCCTCGTGCGCGAGTCCGACTCGCACTTGCCCGGTTTCTTATACCTAGAAACGAATAATTAACGTCCATCATAAGCATATGAATTAACTTGACTTGCCATCAACAATTATCCGACACGGTGCGGTTTCTTCGCGCACCTTAGATAAAGTTTCATTGATTTCATTATTACCATACCCTCATTATACCGTCATGTGTCAGAGCAACATATATCTAGTATGGAGCTTCGGCCTTGTTACAAATGGGATTGCGTGCAGACTTGACCTGGCGGGTCTAGTAGGTACTGTAATTGGCTTCGGATAGCCGTAACGTCAACTAACTGACAGATGTTATCCGTTAAAGGTGGGAACCTGTCAGTTGTTGAAATGTCATCCTAATTATTTAGGCCCATATTAGCTGGCGCTCACAAGCTTCGTATCTGATCTCTATCGAGTATGCACTGTAACGCAAGCGAGATCCTTATAAACATGATCTATTCTTGGTTAATTTTAGGAGCATGCTTGGTATGTAGCTTTAGATGGAAACAAGGCATAGATTAGGTTATATCATTTATTTCAATGTAAAATGACATCATAATTTGCATAATGTCAAGTCAGAAGAATTAATATCTATCGAAATCGTCAAAAAATTACGAAATATAAATCGTATAAAACAGTACCGTGACTGACTGACAGACAGCGCACAGCCTAAGCCACTGGACCTAGAAACTTGAAATTTTGCAAAGTGATTTTTCGAAATTCTCATGGGATAGGGAACTAGCCCATTTTGAAATATTTCACGTTGGCAACGCCAAGGGCATAAGCTAGTAAAAATATATAACAATTACAATTAAGTTGGTTCTCCATAGGTTTTCCATTAGGTAGTTTTTATAGTGAAATAAAATTTATTTTAATTATGTGCTTAATCCTCATCAAAAACGAGATACGTGATGAGATGGGTTTTATGATAGTACTAATAAAGTATTTAGGTATTCATTGTTTCATTAAATTTTGAAACCACAAACAGTAAATTTGTTTTACTGTCGCATTTAAAAGTCAAGCAGTAAAATTATTCAATTCCATTTAATTGCTTAAAAAAGTTGTGGAATGTAAATTGCTTGTACATAATTGACCAGACAGCATGGGACCAAGAGCATAATTCGGCGTTAACTTGATATCGGTTTCAACAAAGTACCCATTGTCCACAAAGTACATCTCAATAAATAAAAAAAACTGCGTTGTCTATTGGTTTAAGATTGCACACATATGTATTGTTTCGAGTCGCACACCTCGATCGCACAAGACAAATGCTGAGTTTCCACATCCACCCATTATTGTAATTGTTCTCAGTCGAAACGGCGAGAATGTCGCTGCAATTGCCAGTATGATGTGTGTCAATGCTAATAACACCAAACACCCACTGCAGAAGGTCGGTCTAAGATCTTTATACAAATCGAAAGTGTCGGAAGATTTAATTCTGACCTTGAACGAGTGATAGATTGCTAAAAGTAATGTGTAAATTACTATGAATTATGTTTGCTGGGTTAACAACCGACCAATAATTAGAGACTGATCAAAATACATTCGTTTAAAATTTATAATCATTAAAGCACTAAACACGAACTAAAGTCACGAAAATAGTTTCTCCATTCCAAGAAATGCTATAACATAGGTTATAAAGCCCCGGAAGACAGTCGAATGCAAACATGAAACGCCTTCGACCGGTTGGGAGATGAAATAAAATGACAGGAAGGCACTGTGCACTAAGATATTTCCCGCGACGCGCATGCAAGCGGCTAAAACTATTATTATGACATGCAACAGAAAGCCGCAGCCGAATGCAGTATTTATTGGCAAGCCAGTTTTCACTAGCTTTCACAATATTGTTATATCATTGGCGCCCCATGAGATTCCCATAAAAACAGGGAAAGTGTGCAATCGACGTGCGGGCGCGCAGGCGCAGGCCGGCGGGCACGCGTCACGCCCATCCCACGCTTAATCCAACCAAAAGAAAGTGAAACTTTTTCGAAAGAACCTCTTTGACCCGACATGCAGTGACTGATCCGGGGGTGGGCGCGATTTGACAAGCCTAAAAGGCATATCCAAGACCTCTCCTCGCTATTGGGATCCGCATCATTCATCATCTGTCGCACGTTATATGCTTGTTATTAATAGCTAATTCATAAGCGCGATTGATGCTCACAAAACTCGTTTGGTTGAGATTCATTGCCATGTTGAAGGGCAGTAATTGGGCCTTCACGCTCGGTCGGTGACTCCGCCCTCGACTCGAGGCTTTTGTAGTTCGCACGTGCGCCTAAAAAAGTTCTAATACTTAGGTACTGAAAGATAAGGAAGTAGTTTTACCAAAGTTGCACGACCTCAACGTTGCAAAATGATTATCAGCAAACCGGTAATGAACTGTGATGTGAGTCACCCGAGTTTCGTGAGGCAATACATGGATCACTTTTATCTAAACTGTCGCCTCGTGCTAATATCATCAGAAGAATGCTTTGATTGATTGATCAATTATGTACTTACTATATATGAACGCCTTTGTAGGTACATCGTGTAACCTGAGATTACTTTTTTTAACTTTAAACTACTTTAAACTTACGCATGAATTTATTTATAAAATGGTATTTGCCGAACAATATGCAATTGTGCGCCAATTTGCGATTGACGTCTTCCAATAAAATACCAATAACTTTGCAAAATACAAGTCGAATTATGAATTCTAAACAGGCCTTTACCTACACAAAATGTTACATTGAATTTGTAGGCGGTGATGTCGGGAGCAGGTACCGATCCGCGGTACCCAATGCCATCAGATAATGCTCGTTGGTGACTGCTGTCTTCTAACTATTGATTATCTTGCGGCATGTTAACAAGAATTGCTCAAAGTAGCGAAGATTTAAGCAATGTGTTAAATATTGCACACACGATAGGCAGAGGTTCAGAAATGTCCATCATTTAAGCGAAAAGCAAATTCTGACGTGCCAATATCGTAATTATGTGATTGGAATATTGTAGCAAGCCGATAGTGTAGGTAAAGTGTGTCTTCATTAGCATGATAGGCTCAATTTCGTACATCACGGACGCTTTCAATGAACGCTATGCAATCCGTCAAATATTATCATATCTAATTGCGTTCTGTACTAATACCGAAAGCATGGAACGAGGCATACAATTATTAACAATTATTCACGCATAATTTTATGTTATGCGTTAGCTAATACCATATGGTTGACGAGGCCTATTGCTGCGTTTCGCGTAACAAGTGCAATGCAATTATGCGAAACTAGAGCATAAACTTCTGTGCAAACGTCTGTCGATGGATAGAGTCGCAACTTGTTTAATTCGATCTCGTGTTCGTTAGCTTTACGCCGACATGCCGTGTTAAAATCTCATCAAGTTGCTTCATCTTCAATGCAGATCAGGACTGAAGAGCAACTCGGATGCAGCAATACAATTGTTAATTTACTACGGTATTCGTTATTTTCTTTTTTTTAAAGACATTCAGTAATTTGCTATAATAACATATTTCTATTAGGAAACGTTAACATTAACATATGCGCGTTTTGCACAGTTCTCGTTCTCGATGCAAAAACTGTGGATCTGTGTAAACGAGTGCGATTCTCATACGCATTACGTAAACAGAAGAAACATGGTGTTCTAATCCGACAAAAGGTGCGCTACTTTAGTTTGGCGATTGTGCTCATAATACTTTCCCTGCAAATTACACAATGTATGATTGCTGATGATATAACCTTTTATCTCCGCGCAGTAATTGCAGTTTGTTCTCGGATATCATGAAATAAAATGAAAATAATGTTGATTAATTGTCGGTACGCCCACGTTCCCGTTCAATTCATCGCCTTGCCAACTGGGAAGTGTTACGTTGCGGCGGTAACTAGTCAGCGGCGAGCAGCGCGGGCGCCAGTCAATCGACCCGGCAGATGATGAAATTATTATCATATCGAGCCAAATAAAACCTGCCTGTCATCGTCTCTGTACATTACAGAATTTTGCAATCATTATTTCTTCTAGGCAATGCAATTGTTATCTAGGAATGTTTGATAACTTCGACGATACATAAAGAAATTGCGCCAGTTAAGTACTTATTTGATCGGGCTAAACACGTATTGTTACATTGTAATGCACTGAAGAAGTTATGGTTTACTTAAGCTGCATTTGTCTGGTAGCTTTATGAGCTCATGTTCTTATGATGCTCAAATGCCCACTTCGAACTATACCTCATTAATAAACAATGTCGTGCATCAAAGACGTATCCGAGGAGCGTTTAACTTCTGCCACGCTTGTGCAAGTGGGCGCTTAAAACATATTTTTAGTGATTTCACAGGAACTTCGCTTCGCCCATTATTTACTGAGACGCACGTAATGAGTCGTGAAAAAGCGTTATTTACGTTCTGTTACTTCCTGAAATTTGAAAGTGGTCAATTAAAAAAATACACTATTATACACCGCGTTGAATACTGTGACATCATAATGCGATGTTTTATTTCAAAATTGAATGTTCTTTTGTTTTGAGATTATTATTGCTGGCTCTCACGGGTAACAAGCGATGGGTCGCGACGTAACTAACGATAGGATGTTTGCGGTTCTGCATTACAAATAAATGTCGTGCTCGTCGTAGACCATAGGGTAGACCTTATGCAGAATGCAACCAAGCCCATCAGCTTATCATCATTGGCACTAAATCATGTCCAATTCTATTGAAAGACTGTATTTTTTTCGTGTGCATAATTTTGCACTTGCTACTAGCAATTAATATAAGTATTCTAGGTCTGTATTGACAGTAACTTGGCTGGTAACACTTGACAATTTCTGCATAATCACGTCCCTTCCTTGGGGTCACTGGCTGCCTGTCAATTGTATTGGACATCATCAATTCAACTCATTGCCTCGTTTACCGACTCTTTAGTTGTTTGTTACGTCGTTACTAGGCTCTCGTGACGCGATTGATTTCCAATTAAGTATGTCCCTGCGTGACATAATGTGCAATGTGTTCAGTAAACACACAAACGCATTGTGATCCTCCCTGAATGCTTCTATTATGCGATGTGGACTATGGACCCTCTCCTGTGTAGAAGTTATGATCTCAGCAGAGAACAAGGTGTTCCAAGGAGACTGGTCGTATTTATTATCTAACAAACGTAACAGAACAGATTATTCTATCGTAAGTGTTCTACTATATTTTTGATTTAAGAAGACAGACCACCGATTGATAGGTATTTTCACCTCATGACATCTTGTCATATTGTCTTGTGCTATTAGGATATATTTATCAAACCATCTTGGCCTAATAATTACGTTTGTATAACTTAGCACTGCGTGAAAGATAACTTTCGACGTTAGCCCGAATTTACTCGAGTAAGGAAAATCATGCCTTATGTCTTCGCATTGTAATGTAACTTACACTACATTACAATGCCAAGACATGACGCGAATGTATTATTTATCATGGGAGAAATTGACACTAATTGACCTAGTCCTAAACTAGGCAAAGCCTGTACTATGGGTACTAGACAATGGATAAACATATAGATAAACTAGCTGTTGCCCGCGATTTCGTCCGCGTAGATTTCGGTTATCGCTATCCCGCGGGCACTATATAATTTTCGCGAATAAAAAGTAGCCTATGTTATTCCTAAATATTCAAACTATCTTCTTACCAAATTTCATCCAGCATGGTGCAGCGGTTTTCCCGTGAAGCGGTAACAAACAAACAGACAGAGAGACAGAGGGACAGAGAGACAGAGTTACTTTCGCATTTATAATATTAAGTTAGGATACATACTTATATACATATTAAACATCCAAGACCCGAGAACAAACATTCGTATTCATCATACAAACATCTGCCCCGACCGGAATTCGAACCCGGGACCTCAAGCTTCATAGTCAGGGTCGCTAACCACTAGGCCATCCGGTCGTCAAATGATAATTTAAATGTAATCTTTCCCATCCTGAGAGACGATATACGAAAATTTTATTACTTAGAATAAGTATTATAGTGTTAAGTGTTAAGGTCAAACAATAGACCAGTCTTCCAAGTTCCAATCCCGCGGCGGCGTTTCCCGCGGTGCGTGGAATCAGCGCTTGCGCAGCTAATAAACAGATTTCTATAATACATACATTTATTTACCTTTCGCGGCCTACGGGCTTATTTGGACTTGATTTAAGACCATATTGTGTAAGGGAGTGTTAAATCAAACTTGCTGTATGGTTTGAATGGAAACCGAAGCTTCAGTAAGGTTGTTGAAAATATTTTCTTCCTCAAATTTTCTTTCGTCGCACATGTAAAAAAAAACAGTCATCCAGAGTAGGTTCTTCCAGTTGTATGAATCTGAAACGTCTTTAGGTAGGTATATACGTTAAGTTAAAACAATTGATGACTTTTTTTAACAATACCACTGTGTAGGAGGAATATGAGATTTGTCATAATTTAAGTTTAAATATTATGTAAGAATAAGAAACTGAATAATTAAATTGGTTACCGTCGACTTTTAATAAATAGCTGCTAACTGATTGAAGTTGTTTTTCTTTCAAGACAATTTAAAAAACTTGAGCTGGCTATGTCTACTCATTCTAATGTTTACGATTTTCCTGATAGTTAACTCTACTTCTGAGTGTATAAGGAAGTAATTCAGATACTTTATACTGGTCAAGGATATTTAATACAACCATCTCATCTCCCTTGTTTAATATACTCTATAAGAGACTATATTGTAAGGGCTTATTATAAAAGGCTGGGGCAATTATTTGATCGGCGGCAGCTGAGCGAGACAGATGGCCAAAGCCTTCTTGAATGGACCGCCAGTCCGCCAGCTGCCCTCGAGATAAACAAATATATCCTTTCACTCGCAGTTTCAAAATCTTTCACAATACAAAACTTTCAACAAGTTAAAAAAAAGTACTTTTTTACCAATAGTCAGCTAGAATATTATTACTTAACTAATAAAGATCTTCTGGTTGATCTATCTGGCATCAGCACTGTCTGATCCCAGGTGAGCATTAGAATACTTGGAAAACGTCTGGGCCACATCGTCTCAGGTTCATTAACTGGTATAAAAGATGAATCATACACATTTATACTGATACTGTGACTCGAACGCTTCCGAATTCGCAGAAATATCTTCACTTTGAATATTTGTCTTTCGACCTATTTGCCACAGGTGAATTGGGAATCAAAGGTCATAAGGGTCACATGTTTATTTTTGCTAAGGATTCTTATTCGCTCTATACGTACAAAAAAAATACAAAGATATTTATTTCTCTACAAAGTTACACGGACAGTCGTAATCATTGTACTTGTGTACAATTGTACGACATGTAAAAGTGTTTTAAAAGTCAATTCGCCCACCTAGCAAAATCCGTCAAGTTAACATGCCGATTTTAAATGTAAATGGGTGTAGTTAGATTACACGATACGCATACGGAAATGGAAACAAAGCGCAAGCTAGCCACAACGCATTCCGAGAAACAGCGTTAAGGAACTAAAAAGAAACTTGGTGTATTGTTCTTTCTTTCACTTTCGTTTGGCTTCTGCGACATGTAAAAGGCTTTATTTGACGCCGAGTGCCTTGTATAAGTTGTAACAGAATGGCGAATTTGATTGAGTGTCTTCTGTCTTGGTAACACATACATTTTCACTCTCGGAATCGCAAGCTTAATTGATTTCCTAGTTTTCTGAGATGAAGCATGCTTGGTCTGATAGCCTGTGAGCTGCTCTATCATTATTTTGGGTTTTCGGGACACCCTGTGTATTAGCCTAAGCCTATTTTTTGACTATAAAATATGGTTATCCTGTCAACAAAAATTGTTTAAGTAATCGGTATGAATGGATTGGATACAGCTTTTTCAAGATGGTAACATTTTTATACAACGGGGTTAAGTTGTAATAAGTTCTTGTAAAACAGTCTGCCTCTTCGCACATCAACTACCCATCTGACCAATTAAAACTTGCAGTTGAAATTACACCAAGAAGCTTATATCGGTGTATTCTATAAAAAACTTTATTTCATCTCGACCGGTTGGACGGCATTCAATGACATTTACATTATGTTAACAAACTGGACGAGTCGCCTTTGGGATAAAAAAGAAAGTAGATGCATGTGTGCGCAGTATGTTAATACCATTTATTTATGGACACCTTTCAAATACAAGTCCTGAAACCAGTTGTCATCGCACTTATTGTACGCTTTATAGAAAATTTCCTCACAAAAACGCACGTGCGTTGTACCGTGATTGTATTGGAGTTGTGGGGCTCGTATTGTCCAATTATAATTATAAATAGCAATAATAGATGAACACGCTTTACAGTGAAGTCATGCTTATAGTATGAATATGACTAGATCGAATGTGTATCTATTGTACACACATAGTATGAGACATGAAGAAGATACCTATCAGTTTAAATTTGCAACGCATCAATTTGATAAGCTAGTAATGAATACTTGTAGAGGTGCCAACAAATTATGTAAAAAAACATTAAAGTGTAATATTATTGTCATGTTTTAATTACATCTTATTCTAGAAGAGCGGGATCTTCTGTCACAGGTATATTCATATACCTACTAGGAGGTCTCTAGCCTTCTTGCATGTCTCTAAGTATATTGAAATAAATACATTTTATAAAAAAAAAAAATTTCAATATTTTTTGGAGACGAAGCCACCTTAAAATATAAGTACTTGTGTCTACTTAAAAATAAAATTGAAGTAAGGCCAGCCCATTAAAGACACGACACTCATTTAAGGTTGTTTTGAAGCAACAAAAAGCTAATTAAACCATAAAAACCCCGAACCGAAAACGGCTTTTCTCAGTATTTAAAAGAACCTAGGTAAACCGTGGTAAACGTTAGTCCTGTGTGGACGTTGACCCGCCCGCCCACGTCTCATCCTTATTGATTATGCGAACCAACCGTTTATATGGCAAAACATTGTGTAAGCTTGTCTAAAGAAAAATACCTTTATCTACACACATATAAATAAGTCCTCTATAATGCGTTCAGAAACCGTACAAAATAACCAGTATTTCAGCATGTCGCCGAATGAAAATAAAACGGATCACTCACGTATATAAGTCGAGTTCAGTCCGACATGTATAAATAAATAATAATCTGATAATTTACAATAAAAAAACACAGTTTACGAAACGTCAGCTCGGTACGTTTGTCTAGGATTAAAAAAAAAAATAGTCAAAGTCGTGACAGGTATTGGATGGGTATGATATGCCTTCGACTTCTGAACCCAGTTGTACTTATGTGTGTAGATAAGGTAATGTATGCAACTCCACATAATTAGGCCTTAAAACACTCGTGTGATCCTATTATGAAACTCAGCTTCGCCTCGTTTCATAAAAACACACTCTTGTTTTAAGGACCCTCATTGCTCGCATACCCTACTATACACGATGTGGTTCAACTTCGACTCGAACCACTTTATCTATACTAATATTATAAGAGGTAGGTAAACTTTAAACATGAAACTACCGTGAAACTAAATCATAGTGAAGGAAACGGATCTCTCGCGTTTATAAGTCGAGTTAAGCCCGGCATGTTGGTTTGAGTAAATTGAGTAAGTCTGAGTGAACACCCCTATAATGATGTGATGTTAGTTGCTGTTTACGTAGTTCAAGCTCACCTTGTAAGTAGGTAAGTATGTTACTATTTTTAAAAGAATCGTAATTTGTTATAAAAAAGACGGCATTCTGCATTATTCATCTGTAGAATACTTAATACAAATGCCTGCTAGTATCTATACGAAAGTGTGACGCACGATCAAATTATCTCAGTATAAAAGCAATAACTTCTAGCTAATTACTATAGTAATTTCGTTAATATTATGTGATGTCGATTTTTTATGCTAGCATGCAGTGAAATTGAAAGATCATAACAGAGATATACTTAAACAGCGGATTCAGACGCGACTACAGTAATGCAGGCGATGCGACCGTACGTTTTCGTATAGGTAACGTATCTATCGCGGGATCGTCACACTTCACCAAACGGATGCTGCAAGAGAAAACCTCTCTAGTTTATCACCACCGGTTTCTGTATCCGCCACACTCGGCATACTGATCAACGTACCTACTACGAAAATGTATACCCACATCACATGCTTTTAGCTAGCAGAATAACGAATAACAATGCACGCCAGCTATTTTTTCTCACTATTAGACTAAAAACTCATCTTAATACACAGATTTCTACCACTTTCCATTTGATAATCCGTTGATCGACTTTGCTAGGTAGTTAGGTATTGATAATATTCTCTAATGACTGTTTTTGCTACTGATAATTAAATGATAATTACACGTAATTATTATCAAAGCGCTTGTGCTTATCTGAAATGTTTATTACAGTAAGGATACAGTAAAAACATTTCTTGATAACTTAAAACGGTGTACGTTTTAAGTAGCCTTAAAGTAGTGCAACAAACTGCAGCACTGCACATATAGGGACGTACATTGTTATTTATGCAGTACTTACGCACGCAGGCACGTCTAGTCTTCGCGAAACGTGACGTGCGCCGGCCTTGGCGGTCGGCATACGTTCGGCTGCTATCGTCGATCAGTCATGCTTCCATCTCTTTTACACTCAATGACTGCACTACTCGAATTTCCACACACAACATTCGAGGAAACTGACTCAGCTGAGTATCGTACAACGGCAAATCAGGAAAACTACGCTTTATTACTAACGCTGTATGGTATCTGTCTGCGTGCGAGAATATCGCCTGTTACGGGGCTACACCTCCGACTGCGCTACGTCATTCCATAGTTCTTTCTCTTTTTTTCTCAATCCCGCACAGCTGCCGCCGGCCAGTATTGTAAAGGCATTCGAACGATACGGACTGTTAACGCTGTTTTCGTTCTTATCACGTTAAGGTTGGCATAGGTTCTATTACTGTCAAATGGTTATAAACGATATCGTCTATTCAGACTTTCCGTGACTAAACGACAATACAGTGGCAAAGACAAGTTCTCGATATCGATAGCCGTTTCGGTTTACATCTTTGCGTTATCGTTGTAATTTGTTTTGAAAACATCGGACGATTGTCGCAGTGTCAACTAACGAAACAGTGCAATAACTGTACCGCTATGTGGAATAGGGAGCGTTCAAGTTCCGAGTGAGTGCGTGTGTTAGCCAAGTGGATCGTCGGGGTGTCTGGTGTGTCCCTAAGTGTTGAGTTTTACAATTGCGGTCGAGACGTCAGTGACTGATGGACGAGTGTGGCAAGCCGGGTCGGAGCGGGCGTCATGCAGACCCGCATGGTTGGCACTAGCGCTCGCGGACACCGGCAAAACGGCGGCCACGGAAACAGTGGCGGTACTCGCACAGGTTGGCATCCATGCGTAAACAAACGAACGTTCTCGATATAAGCACAATGACCAGTAAGCAAACGACTAGTTAACAAAACCGCAGAGCTTGTGTGTGGCACCAAAACCAGTATCAATGTTCGAAGTCATTTCGTTGGCGTAAATACGAATTTTCAAATTGCAAACAATTATGACGCAAATTTGCTATGAAGTCTTTATCCCCCTGCAAATCGACTTCATAATCAAGATTATCTGATCTAATTTGAAAAGTCTGACATATAATACGTAGGTAATGGATAGAAGATCTTAGTTTACTCGGCATTGTTGCACGTGATTGTAGAAATGAAACAAAACAAACAGCAGCTGCAGTAAATAAATAGTCATATGACTGACTAAGCCTAATAGCTAGTCTTTCGCAGTGCCACAGAAAAATAACGATTCGATACAGCAGCCCTAGTTAATGCTTCATTACCAAAATTCTATCAAATCTCGAAATTACACAATACATAATGCATGCATACTCAACTAAATAGAACAATATTAATGAACACGTTTTCAAGGCTATTTGTGAAGGGTTTAAACTCCAAAGTAGAAGTAATCGCATGTCATTGGCTTGTGCAGAACCAGAAGCCAACGTTTAAAGTGTTTTATGTACAGTTCAGTCAATTACTGAGTGACTCATGCAGCTATGACCCAGCCCGAGTTCATGCAACCAGTATTATCTAGTTTAGTTAATTCGTTGATTTTCACTATAAAATTTACATTGCTCAGATTATAGTAACTACTAAACGGTTTAGTAACTAAGATTTTGCTTGTCCTTCATCAGAGATTTTATCTTCCATTCGAAAGAGATATCATCATTGTATACCTACATTATTTTGATAATCTGCGTGTTTTCTGACGTCATAACATATTAGTTACCCAACAAGAACAAAAACATAGTTTAAATCATTTTCGTCGATAACTATTATAATAATTATTTTATATACTTACATACTATGTTTAGCTCTGTTTCATTCAAGTCATCCGTTTTCATCAACCTTTTTGTGTCCATAATATAGGCTATCTCTCATATTTACATTCAATCTTCAAACTACTTACCTAATGCCAAGATTTAAACACGTGATACACTAGCAATATCGTCTCAAATGACTCATTTCGAAAGTAAATTGACTGGGCTTGACATTCAAGTGGCGAATGTTTTCAAAAAAAGTCGTCGCATCGAATATACAATGTGTGATTTAAAGTAAATAGAAATTGTTTTCAAGGACCATGAGCTCATGTGTATTTAATACTAACCCGGAAACTCACATGGAAGTTTCGTCATGGTAACTGTAAATCACATTTTATTTTTAAGACAGACTGTCTGTTTAACTGTTTATCTTTTACACGTAGACTGAGAAATACATCTCTGAAATTTGGTAAATGCTTCCCTACTTAAGTATTTTACGCATAACTAAGCCCAAGCATTTAACTAACAGTTTAAAGATCACTCCAAACTCTATTTGTTAATTCGTCATTTTAAAAAGGACGAAAACTGAAAAATTATTCGATCATCAATTGCACTAACACAACTCAATATTTAAACACACTCACGAAAGCTTAGCATCTGCCTTCATTTTAAACTGTCCTGCAAATTCTCAATAAGTATATTTATTTCTTAATATGGTTATCCGAATAAATTACATCGACAGGTGACATTATAACTCGTTTTCAAGATGTTGGCTTAAATTCCACTCTTGCATCTCACATTGCTAAAGGTGCACCGTGTTGTCCGTATCATCCCTTTTAAGATACGAGTATGAGACTGGCTGCCGTGGCTTATTTATTTGGTCATTCTACTGATTAAAAGGTACAATATAACACTGAACACTTTCTTCAATCCATCCTTGTCATCACGTACTCCAAAAAAAGGCTTATCGGTTTAACAACAGATAGCGTTTAAGCTCCTTTTGTGTGAAAAAAAGATTTAAAAGTGTATAACGAATTTTAGATTAACAAAAAACCATGCGATGAAAGTTGACTTCGCTTATCTAGTAGCACTGTTGACATGCCAGATCAATTTCAACTTACCGGAGGTTTTGACCTAGTTGCTCATAGTTTTCAATTCCAGCGATATATTTTATATTGAAGTGGGGCACCGCCGATCGTATTGCTTGTCGTCTCTGTGCACTTCCAACTTTATTTCGAAGATAAAGATTGATAAGATTATTGTTCAGCAGTTTTGTATTACGGTGAACAAAGGACCCAACGAAGTGTTTGTAGTACTCTGGAATGCTAGAAAAATAGCCATTGTTTCCAAACATAAAAGGGTTTGGTTTTGTTATTTTAAGTTTATTATAGTCAGCGAGTAACAAACAAAGGTATTTTTATTGAGATTTAATACGCTAAAACATCACTCAGAGATTAGGTCAGACTCCTATACAAATAAATGTCGTACTTATAACATAAATGTCGTATAACGAGTATAGACCTTGGCGGGAATTGAACACGCAACCACTAAAGAAATAGTGTCTCCATAAAACACTGATCGATGTCATGTTTTTGTATCCTAAAATTACAGACATTTCCTGTCGATAACGCTCACTATCTTATCCAGAAGTTTTTATATCTCAAATCTCAATTAAATACAAAGTAAATCACCAAAAAACTGAACTATTAGTCTGCAAAACAAGTTATTTAATGTTTTTTTTTTTCTTTTCCTTTGTTTATTTTGTGAACAGTATCTTCTGTGGTGTCATTGCGTTCAAAACCGGCTGCACCTCTTCCTATCATTTATTTTATTTCGGTGACAAGTGGACGCTGTAAGCAAATAAACGTTTTCCGGTGCGTCGGTTTAAAATAAATCGTTACTGGGCTATTCAAGTTTTATTTTCAAAAGTTTCAAAAACTATTCGTAAGCCTTTGAGGGGTAATATCAGAAAATACCTTATTTTAGTGTCCGTTTTAGAAAAATCCTTTTGCCCCTTATGACGCCGCAGGTAATAGATCATGCTAAATGCTAAACCTGGTCGGATGTAGCAGCTTGGGAAACCGGAACATACTATACCACCACCACTTATCACTACCACTTATCTGCGATATCCCTGTTAGGGCTTAAGTCCTCCTTTTCCTAAGAAAGCCGATCTCTATGTAATGCATTCCTATTATGTCGTAACTTTAAAACCATTTATATTTTTACTTTGATGGGTATTCTATGTAGTGACCAGACTGAAAAAAATAGTTAGTGACATTATCTAGTATGTGCGAGATTTTTTCACACAATTGGTCTTATTTGTGAGCAAACAGGTTATCTATCACCACTCACATTCATATATCGTTCAGAGATTAATATTGTTAGTATCATTATTCCTGTAACTTATCAGGCGTTCCTATATAGTTTGATACCTTCATATCAGGTTCCAGGCTTCGTTTAAAAAATTATCAGTTTCTGTAATGTTGTTGGACATAAATTAGTCTCGGGCTGCATTCCATTAACCTCTGCTTTCCGAACTAATGCGATTTCTTCTTGTGGCGCTAAAATCGAGAGCACAAGACTCTGGGTAGGTTTCACTTCTGCAGGTTGACTTTTTTTATCTAAATTCAAGTTGCAGGTAGCGCTCGATATCCAATTATGATCAAGTTTTTAGTACCCACCTACTTTTTATTAGCATTATAACAAACCGCGAAGCCGCGTAACGTGGCTATGACACTTGTCTGATTTTACTTGTATTTCAGTTAGTTTTCGAGATTTCACTAAGTTTACCGGTGGGTCCGGTCCGGTGGCCTATGTAAACTATTATTTAGAGGCATATATTAAACTAATTTGAGGTCGGTAGCATCAAGGTCGGCAAACATATATGTGTTTGCAAACTCAGCAATAAGTTAAATAATAAAATTAAAAGAAGTACTCTGATCGAACGTTGTTTTATTTTACCAGCTGTTGAATTTGAATATTTTCTGTCTGTTAGGTACACTACAGTTCACACGAGTTTTCAGAGAACATTAATATCAATACGTTATTATAATTTGTGTGTGACAATCCTCGACCTCAACATTCAGGTCAACAATAACTAAGTAGGTGCATGGGTGCCTATAACTGTTGGCACTAGCCCAAATATTAATTTTATGATGCATTCAACCTCTCGAATGAATAAAACAAGCCACGTTCAGCTACTTAAGATGTAATTGGTTCTGTGGATTAAAATGGAACGTGCGTGATATGCCAAAACATGATTGATTTCATTATTAAAACATTATTGCGCCATGGATTTCTTGTGACGGTGACTGTCAATAAAATTGATATAAATTCTTTATGGGATCACGTTCACCCCAGCGTAGTCTGAAAGGAGCTTACGAGTATTTCTGCTTCGATGGTGTTCCGTATTTAGAACCGAAGCTGTCACAGTTTATGTCTAAATGATGAATTTTATTGGAACGGGTTACGGTATACTAAAAAGTAAGTGCTCATCTAAACATGGTTATTATAAGTTTACGGATGATTTTAGGTATAGTTAGCACGGAGTGGTGTTAGGTATAGTTAACGTACCGTGCGTAACGTTACGTCTACGTGAATGTCGTCTTGTAAATGCGTGGTAATAAGTAATTCGCTTGTGTACAATGTACCAAGCACTATCCATTTGTATTACATGGGTACATTTTCTTAATGTTTTCATGTTGGCTACACCTACACGTCAAGATCAAGACTTGCGGGAACTAATTCCCAATACTCTATTACTGTTTCAATCCGATGTCATTCAACACTACGGAAATAGTTTTTCAATTCCTAAGTTTCAAGCAAGAGCTTGGTACCTTAAAGCTAGTACTAGTACCTGTACTATAATTAACTATGTTACTAAACGAAGTTATTAAATACATGCAATAAGCTGTAACATTAACGGCAATCGGTGGCACGTGGAAGCGAGCTCGTAGGTACTAAGATCGCGATAAGGAATCACTAAACGTGATCGATTATTTACACTTCACCGGGCCCGGCTAACCGATAACCATGGCAATGCAACTTTACTACGAAATCTTACCCGGTGGAATGAGATCCCAACGTGCAACGTCGATTCTTAAATTCAACTTGCATGTTTGACTTTGACTACCGAAGGAACGAACGCGTTGGATTCTAGGTTCCGGATAGGTAGGTTATCTTTCAATGTTCAGGTATCTATAATATGGTACTTATTGTGTTCATTTTAACTTAAGAACGACTTGAGTAATAAAACGGCTTTATGGGTTCAAGCTATAAGTACTGGTGAGTTTAGGCTTTGTAAGCGACCGCGGAGGCGGCGTGAGAGGCGACCTTGTGCGCACCGACTCTGACATTGGGCGCGTCGATTTCGAATCGCGTTTTATACCACGACCTCAGCCGCCGGCGCAGCCACAATAGTCTTTTGGCGCGAGCACACCTCTAATCGCTTCCTATGGCATAATACCGTTTGTCTGTAATTTAAACGCATCACATTTCTTCACTTGGATATGAGGGTTCGTTTGGTTAAACAATACTGTTAACAAATACCGGGCAAGTGCGAGTCGAACTCGCGCACGAAGGGTTGCGTACCTTTCTATAAAACAGCAAAAAAAAAATAGCGTCTGTTGTATGGGAGCCCCACCTAAATATTTATTTTATTCTTTTTTTAGTATTTGTTGTTATAGCGGCAATAAAAATACATCATCTGTGAAAATTTCAACTGTCTAACCATCACGGTTCATGAGATAAAGCCTGGTGACAGACGGACAGACAGACAGATGGACGTTTTTTACCCTTTAGGTACGGAACCCTAAAAAGTGGGATCGAAATTTGGCCATTTATATTTCCTAGTACTGAATGAAACGGGACGTGATCGAAATGTTTTTTTAATTGAGATATCTCTGACTGACTTTGTTGCGACTCGTGATCACGAGCCTATTTATTCTAAGTCATGCAATGACAATAAGCTTGATATAGTGAGACTTTGAGTGAATATTCTATTCATTCATTCATGATCACTTAGCACCTTGCCTTCCTCGTCGTATAAAAAAATATCTAAATATTCTTAAAGTTTTGATAGGGCTAGGAGTTTCAATTTACGAGTATCTAACCTAGAGCTTCAAGTAAATTCATTAATATTTTTGATGTTAATTGGGAATAGTATTAATGTTAGTATCATCCTCACGATAATCTAACAAGCATCTTGCTCTTATCTACCTCCAAATCAACATTCAGCGCATACGAACGGTCATCTTGCACAAGCGGTTGCCTTGTTTGCAGCCGCGGCCGGAGCCGTCCCGTTTTGACTTTGCTCAGCGCGCGTAACGCGGTTGGTGTTATTTCAACGGCGCTTTCTATCTGTTATCTCGAGATCAACCGCGCCTCGAGTCGGTAGTCGATTCCGTGCAAGATTACCGAACCGCTGATTAAATGCTGTAAAGCAAATAATCCTATCAAACAACTCGCTGACACTACGCCTATTTCACCGAGCCACCCAGATTTTATCGACTCAGTATCAACCATCTGTTCACGTTAAGGACTTATTGTTACCCGTCTGGAATCAGAAATTCAATGGAGGTAGTAAATTATTGGCTCACGACCATTACACGGTCTTTTATATATCAATCAGAAAAGTTACGTTACACGGCAGCCATTTTCATGTTCCAGTGTAATGCCAGCAACAACCGCATGCGCAGCTCTGCGGTCGCTTTGCTATCTAAGGTGCATTCGTCTCGAACGAGCGACGACCTGACATTTTCCTACATTTATGAAAACGATACCATCATTCTAAAATTATTTAAGATCGCTTTGTAAAACATGAGGCTGCGTATTTGTCGCAAAGACTTGTGATAGGTTGCTTCTTCGGAGTTTAAATGTATTTTTTCTGTAGTGATTTTCCACTAAAGTCGCCAAGATAATTGTTAATGGTTAACTTTTGCAAGTAATAAGCACTAATATTATTGATATAATGCTTATAATGAATTTCATCGGTTTAAACTTAAACACCCTTCGGTCGTGTAGATTAGATACACAACACATAATTTCACAACAATCGTGAAGGTATTATATCGATAGGAAGAAAACCTGAATCCGCTGGGTATAATTATGTCACTTAGTATAGCACGAGTCACGTCGGCTTCACACTTGGACAGAAATAGAAAGTGTCAAATGCTCCAGTCACACTGTGTACTGAATACATGAAGAATGAGGCGATTTATTGTGCTTTGATTACAATTATTCACCGATTGTTTGCTTTTGACTGCGTTTGCGCAGTATATTTCTTTAACTGTTAGGTTTATGGATGCTCTACTAACCTTTAAAATTTGCATAATTGCTCCACTATTAATTATGAATCGCTGACTGATGCCGTTAAAACTATTATCGAATTAAAACAGCCGTTTATCAAGATTATCCATCTTTTTCCATATGAATATAATCGCATCTAAATGCTAGTATGAGATCAAGATGACAAATAAAACCTTGTTAGCGCGATGGGTTATACCACAATGTATGCTCTCTTTCATACAGCTACATTGGGAAAGTGACATGACAACCTAGATACCTACCTATTTCAAGTGCTAAGTTATCAACGTCCGACCATGGGGGCATATTCTCACCTCAAACAAATTCCTTCTATTCTAGAGCTTCCCAACTAACTATTCTAAAATATAGAATCTAAATGATGATAAACTAGTTGGTCACTATAAGTCACGTCAAGTAATGGCAGTTGCGTTGAGGCAAGCGATTTCCGCCGCGAAGGGACAGAGTGGACATTCGCGGACGGTCACGTTCCGTTGCATGCACCGAGGGTACCGATCATGCGAGACGGGCCGGTTTTAGGCGATCTACAAAACACCATATTGAGTTTTGTGAATAATGATTAATATTTAAAAAAAAATTCAAGCATGATGTGATGATCATTACTTAAAGGTTATTCTATAACTTTAAACTAGCGATTGTTTAATACGCAAGTGATCGTGAGTGTTAAATTAGATTTTTTAGACTTGGATAGGTTTAATCGCGGAAAAATAGCGTCTCCCACAGCAAAAAAAAAACATATTTTAACTTTGTTTTACGGAAAAGTTGTTGTCAGGTGTAAATATTAGCTGAAACAATTTCCCAATATTTTTATTACAACACAAGTTACACGTGAGTGAAACCGCTTGAAAACTTACCAGTTAAATCCTAAAAAATCACAAACCGCGTGTTTCGTGTTAGATAATAATTTTCCAATATAAACCGTATTAAATTGCATTAATAACTATTGTATCCTAAAGAAATCCAGTCACAATACCGTACTCATAATAGGCTTTACTGAAAAAGTTAATACCTACTAATAGTCTCCCGCTGAGTCGCTTATTCATTGCTGATTAGTTTACAAACAGTGATGCAACATTCTTTCGCTAAATATTTTTTTCTCAAACTTGCAATGAAATGTAATTGACGTTATGTTCCTTATAGTTAATAGGCTGCGAAGTGTCACATTTCGGGCGCTGTTAGACGTGAGGTCTATAATGGAGTTTCATACAAAATAGGAGGTTACGCCTGCAAAACGATCGTCTTTTGTATCAATGTCAACTTGTGACACAGCATCATGGCTTTCAGTCATAAAAAAAAATTGATTTCATTTTATTTCATTGCATGCTTGAAAAAAGCGTGAATAAGCAAAGAATACTCGGCATAAAAAGTGATCGTAATGCCAGCCTCGTATCCCTCCCTATCCGGCCTCGCCACGCTCGATCGTCTATTATCTTCTCGGCCGGCAATCCCGGTTTTCCCGGCCTCTGCAGTAAGACTCTGCCGTTTGAGTAACAAAAATCTTGTCAGCTCTATGCTATTATTAGCAGCTATCATGAGTGCATGAGCCGTCACATTTGCGAGAAATGAACCGTTTCTCCTGAAAAATTATTAGGCCGAGTAATCTGGCGGTTCGTTGTATGAAGACCCCGCATAAAATCCTCAGTCGATGAAACTTTGCAGGGATGTAATATAACGTGAGATAAAACTAAAATAAAAATATCCAAAAAAAAAACATGCCGAAGATAGGTATTTACCTATACCTAAAAGTACAAATAGCTTGATATATTGGACTGAGTAATTCCTCAGTTCAAAATAATTTTACTAAATGAATCATTTTCCTTGTTAGGTGTAAATTTATAACAATCCTAAAATTTGACCAAAAAAACTCACTTTTTAAATATAATAACTTTTTTATCCGTAATTTCGGTGGCAAAATTTCTCAGTCTATTTTTTCTTGTTTTAGATCTTTAGAATGACATTTGGCGTAACCGGTAAGAAAACCCAAAAAAAAAATGCTTACCAAAATCAAGCTATCTCACTTCAATTTAAAAATACCAAAAACTCAGCATGGAAAATTTCTCAGTCAGATGTTTTTCTTTAATAATACCAAATGGTCTCATTACCACTTAAAACCAAAATATCCAAAATCATTCTCCGTTGAACACGATTTTAATACTTCTGCAAATTTATTAGTTTTTAATGCGCTTGATATTTTTTTTGGATATTTTAATAGTTGAAAGAAAATAAATTAATATAGTTGTATCAGTAAATAAAACGGACGGAGCAATTTTCCACAGCGACTGAAAAAGTATTTAAAAAAAAAAATAGTTTAATGGTAAATATTTTGGATTTTTATGTCGTAAGTATGAAACGGAAATAAATTCGTATTGCACTGAAAAAAGTGAAGAATTTTGCGGTGCAAGTTATGATAAAAAAACATATTTTTGAAGAAAAAAGTGGTTTTTGTAAGGAGATTTTTTTGGATATTTCACATACAGTTTTCGTATTTGTAGTGAAGAAAATTTTATCTAAGCATTTTTCCGAACAAAGTTATCAACGAAATAGGAATTTTGGCCAAAATACCTAGCATGCGGTTTTTTTTATTTATTTTTATAATGTACCTTTAAACCATGATACTCTATCATACTATAAAGTTTTCTTTGCCTGAGGATTTACAGTTGGGGTCCCTTGCTTCGATTCCTGGCCTATATAGTCAAATTCAGATCTTATTCGATAATTTCAAGACAATTTATTGTCTTTTTTCTGTTGAGCTGATTGACATAAAATGGTTACCGTGCAAACAATGATCTTACTTGGAGATAGTCTGTTTTGGGTTCAAGTCATCAGCTCTAGCCTAACGAAGCAATCAGATAGATATAAGGAGCTGTGAGTGTGTCTGAGTTCAAATTTAAATCTAATAAACTTGGTTATTTCTATAAGCTAATCTTCTGCAGCTGTAGCCGTTAAGTATATTGTTACTTTAAACGAATGCGTTTATAAAGATGTAATCCTATTCGTAAGACGATAAAATGGAGATCAATGCCTTCTGTGAAATATGTTTTTCCTTTAAGGCAGGTAAATATAACTCCGTCTTATTGAAATGTTAGGAGTTGCTCACGGAGCCATTCTTGGTACTACTTAATTGATTTTGGATATAGATATTTTTATAGAACTTAGATTCAAATCACCCTATAGTCTAGATAAGTCGTCAATGGATTGTATAGATTTTGTTACTGTAATTAATAAATTGGTTAACTAGTTAAACATTATTTGTACACCTTGACGGTAGATCGCAGAGCACTTTTTATCTTATTGTAAGATCCGATGTAATACATGTGTATCACAAATAAATTACTATTCTATTCTATATTCTATTCTAAGATTCAAAAATTTATCTAATTATTTTAATTTGAGCAGAGAACACTAAAACCCTTAGCAATCGGAGTAAAACCATAACGTAGGTAAATTATGATTGTTGTAATGACCACCGGAACTACACATGGTAGCATTACATAAAACTAATTATTATAAAATTAGGTTGTTGTGTGTAATGTAAGTAATTTCAACATTAGTAATACTTATGTATCCACAAGGCCCGTAACCTCGTTTATAATGTCCAGTTCTCGACACTTTAGTTCTCTAGTAATTTAAAATTACTTACTGGTTTGATACGTATTGAGTAAGAAAATCATGACATAATACTATTAGGCACGGAAGACAGTACTGCAATTTCAAGTACTTATTGAATTATATATCTGCTTCAAATTACTAACGTGTAATTTCTTTTACAGGTAAGCACTGATAATGTGGGCCCTCCAATGACCTCCATAGTTGAACATTCTTTATAGTTGTATCAGGTGAGACAAATAAATTATTTACCTAATATAAGAAAACCTTAGTGTGGGTTCAATTGAAGCAGGCGTGTATAAAATTACAGTGCATTTGCTTAATTAAAACTTGCAATAATAAACTGTAGACTTGCACAGATTTTAACAGAACTGACATATTATTTATAATATATTGTCTAATGCTAAATGATGTCATCTTTTTAAACTGCTTTTCTTATTTCTTAACATAATAACATTAATCCACTTAAAGCTGGATTAGAATAATTCTTGATTTAGGCAAGCGTTAAGTTTATTTTTGCTTTCTCCTACTCCTACATATAGCAAAAACAAACTTATACTCCTACTAGGAGTATAAGTATTAGGTACATAATGGTTACATTCAAGTAAGACCGTTACGCTATGCTATAGTTTACTATATCGTTTAATAAATCGCCGTGCCTCTTTCTTGCCCTTACGGATTATTCCAAAACTCTATACCATGTTCCGTTACGGTTATCAATGTTTACTAAAAGTGTTAACCTGGTTTCGGATACGTTCCGAACAACCATAATGGTTCTTTTCCAAAGCCAAGCCCCCGATATTCACTAGAAGAGTTACGATTGGGTCGCCTGCGTCAGTGCTGTATAATTCAATTACGGCTTACGGCCCACCGCTCATAAATGGGTTAGGTTAGTGGCCCGGCTTCCCTGCTACTCTGTACGCTAGGAGGCGTCATTATCACGTTACTCTAATACACTGCATGCGATTTTGCATTTACGGTTGGTAGTATAAATAAATTTATAATCCGAGTTCATTCATCATGCTAATGTGTTTAAAGCTGTTATATTTAAATGCGTCTTGTATATTGTGCACTGTATCATGTTTTGTTTTGATTTCGATTTTTTTTATGGCAATAAACATTTCTTTCTTTCTATCATCGTGATAGCGTCTATTCTAAAATCCGAATTTCAATTGTCAGAATCACACTAAAAGAAAAGAGTATTCTGGTTACACGTTTGACGTGATATTTTGTAATGTAACTATCAATACGATACAAATATTATTTATTGAATACCACAAAACAGTACAAGGAGATTACAAAAACAAAACAGGTCAGGTAAACAATAACCGGTCTTATCACTTATAGTATAAGATAGAGTATTTGTTTGTCTGTATAAGTCTTATACAGACAAACATAGTACAGAGATCAAGATCTTACCGTCTAATGGATAAATTAATGCACTTGCATCTTGTTAAACCAATAATTTCAGATGATTGTTTTGTCACCGTTTGATTGATCAATGACCAACTGACCAGTTATCGAAAATCGAACCGACGTTACCGACGACAAGCGCTAAAATATTTTTTGCCACGAAAACCCATTGTGTATTTTTTTTACCAATGTAAATCTGTTTGCTTCCAAATAGCAAAACCAACCTTTGGCCGGAAGCGGGCAATGTAATCCAATTCAGTAGACGATCTATCACTGTAACTGATATTTATTGTTGACTGCGGGCGTAAGTCACAGCGGTATGTCTAAACCTAAACCTACATCGTCTCCGGCGCACGAGGGCGTAAATCTGTGTTTATACATCTTACGACCCATTTGCAATCCGTGTGACGGTTTACATTGACGATTTTCTAAACGCCTGTTATCATTTCCCCTTTACGAGCACTCGTTACGATTGCTTTGTTTAAGCTAAAGCTGAGACACATCGCTTCCTAATTCCACTCATTCATTCTCTCACGCGTATGCAACATGCGCGGTAATTAATACGTAAGTGCATGATTTAACCACTCAAGTGTCTGATTGATTGACATTATCTGCCTCGCAAGGTTATCCATCATGTGCTCTAATAGCAATCTAATTCTAAAGCTTCTAACGCGCCAGGTTATACGCACTTTTTGTTGTTTTTGTATTATTCAATACCGTATCTCCGTCGACCTCTAAATCTGATGCATTGCATGCGTCTGATGCCGGATGTTAACTTTATCGAGAAAGTAACGTTTCGATTGTGCAACGGGTTTTCTAAATTTAACGATATATTACGTGTTTCTAATTGAGGTATCATAAGATCAGATTATTGTTCGCGTGCTGCGACACATTGGCTAACAAATGCAGAGCGGTTTCGTGATTTGAATTCGATACTATGAGGCGCGAATGCAATTCTTAAAGAACTTTCTACTGCTTTAAAGATATCACCGTCGTTTAGTACTATATCTACAAAAAAAATCACCAGGAAAAGAAAATATGATCACATATCTACAGTTTAATCTCTTTATTATGACTATATACGTATACGACCGAGTTCATCGCAGAAATTCTTCAAAACATACGAGTAAAACAAAATAATCTTTCTTTTTCTTTATGTTTTATCTGTTTGTATTCTTTTCTCCAATATTTTATTTTTACAGTTTTCCCGTAAAATTTAGATACTTACTTACTGAAACTTGATACGTGCATATGGATCCATACCTACACTAAACTAGGAATCAACATTACCCATGTTGCATTGAAGATCAATATAATTTCATCTGCATATACGAGTATAATATACTATAAGACATATTATGTCTTAGTGTACGTACAATGTTATGTAAGAGGAACATAATTTGCGTGGTAAAAGTTGCTTAAAAGTCAAACATGTTATGCTATTGCTTGTTCTTGCTATATGACTTGCCTTTTCATTTGAGAGATCTGCATGTGAAATTAGTGAAATGAGATTTGTCGAAGATGACACAAAGATAATCATCAATGTTGATTTGGTTTTTGTTGTGCCAGAAAATATCACGCTCTTCAAAATTTACATTGTGTTTTCTGATATTTATTTGATGAGCTCCTCTTTTAATATCGCAAGCTTGTTTAGTCATAACTTTTTGAATTGTTTGTTATTATTGTACTTCGTGGAAGTTGCATTTCCCTTAATTTATTCTATTTCTGAGGGCCAGTTTGTTTAATCGTTATTATTGAGTATTATTCCACAGAATTCGGAATACAGATCAATATAAGTACGCTTTTTTGTGAAGGGCAATATTTATTTACACCTAAAATGACTGTCGTTTGTGATCACTGATCACCAATTGGTAAAATAAATTTATTTTGCGATTTTATCTTTACAGTAGGTTTCAAAAGTGTAATCACCTTGAAAAGTTATATGATACTCTTGAAAATATTTTGTAGCGTTAGCTCGCTGTAATAAGACCTTTACAGGTTTCACCGTATTCGGACCGACTTAAATTAATTTACAGCAGGAAAATCCTCAAAAAAACCAACTTTGGAAGCGGCCCTTTTACTAATATCCATAATATCGCGTATTATCTAGTCATTAGCCATAATTCGGGTTTTGCTGAGTAATGTCGTTAGGTACGTTTCAATTAATAAGCTGTCTCAGTGGCCACACCTACATGACCGTAAGGAACCACTTAAAAGAGAGTGGGTCCCCCTTTCTATGGCCTATGCTTCATCCACCAAGCAACGCACTAACAATGTTAATTTAAATTCAACATAAAAACGAGGTATTTTCCGCTGCAGTGCAGTATAACCAGTTTTGTATGGTGAATATCCGTCTGCCTCGGTCCCCATGACGTTACCCCATGGTCCGCGGGCTCCCTGGACCGTGACGACGTTTCCGCCGCCGCATCCGCCTTCCACCACAAATTATGTCAACTGTTAAATCGAATTTTCATTTCGTAATTTTGAAATTAATTAGCATAGCGAGCCTTTCGAAAACCGAAACGTTATCACGTCTCCAAGAACCGCATGGTTTAGCGAGATGTTTCATTGCTGGATAAGCTGAAACTAGTTAGTAGTAGCCGTTTCTCGCACTACCTAAACCTAGGGGACAAAAATGTACGCAAAGCATTTTTGCTTCAACCGCGTAAATACCATTAGGTAGGTGAGTATTAACTCACGCAATGTCTGAAGTGAGAAATGGCATGCTTCGTAACTTTCTGCTAAGTAAACATTCTCATCCAAATGGAAATTGTCTTTAATCTCGGAATGTATATTTTTATTGCAGCAGCAATGTTTTATTTTGCCTCGTTTTGGTCTGTCGTTCGATAATTGCATGCATCACTCATAGTCAAACACGAGGAAGTTTATGGAAAGCTAATACTGGTAAAACAAGACCTCCATTATTGAACCACAAGTAACCAGAGCCTGGTGAGGCGAGCCCACGCAGCCGAGGCACGGCTTGTTCGATATCGTTTCGTGTGTCATATTGCTTGCCACACGATATACCGCTATCAGATTACCGTGCTTTAATTAGTTCGTATGGAAATGCTTGCTCAGCACCCATTGTGACTCTTACTTAAGTTTGTTATGAACTTTCCATAATACGAGAAATGCAGATCTATTATCGATTATTTTCTTGATTTACATGTAGATAATGCATCTAGCTGTTATTGTGCTTTGCAATAAACGAATCGCTATCGACGTTTATTGACATTCCTTTTTTATCACAAAATGGTAAATGTTGACTTACGCGAACACAGCAGGCAGCGGACTTCATAACGTTAATATTGAATGTTATCGTAGTCATGATCGCACAAACCAGTGCGAAGCTTAATCTAGGTCTGAAACACTTCAAATAGAAAGTGGTGTCAAACAATGTGGCGAACCGAGTGTCTCGTAACCTTTATGAAACGTGTGCATGCGAATCGGAATAAGTTTATTGTGCAGCTAGATTTTAATCCAAGTGCCTATACGGAACTGGATCTCATGGAGTTGAATTAAAAGACGTGAGCGAGGCCTTCAGTGAAAGTGTCCCACTCACGGAACAATCGATTGCCGTTCTTTGAAGTGTCACCAAGACGTATGATAGATATCTCACCGCCACACTTCCTAGAAGCTCTTTCTGTGCAACCAGGCTCTTACCACCACACAACTCCGAGTAGGCAAGTTTTATTTTAATAGTTACTGCCATATGCCGCATCGCCGTCTCCAAGTCGTGTTGATATTTTATGAACTGCTATATTTAAAGCCCACGTGTTACTGTAGAAGAACATAAATAGTTTCGTTTTCTTTTCAAGTAAATATACCGACTTAATAACTGCGTCTGTGGGAGGTGAAAGAATTATGCTAAATACGGTATGGGGCTATAAACATGCTTGAAATTGACCCAAATTATCAGCGCTTGGCGCCGCTTCCTTATTAATAATGCATTTATTCACGGATATTTTTTGTGTTTACTTAATTAAGTTCAGCTCGTATTGGCTTCATAGGTACTGAACTAATAAAGTACCTAACCGTTAAAAGAAACAGCCAGTTTATCCATAGTGGAACAACAACAGAAATTCTATTTCTGGCTCGGAACACCGGAGCGGATAGATACGGGGCTTCATTCACAGCTGCGATGATTCACTGTATTGTTCGCGCCTACACTTAAAACTCTTAAGTAAAGTTTCTAGGCTATAACACTGTCGATCTTATGTTAGATACTGTGTAGCCGACCCACTTGAACGCGCCGAAAGAGATATCGTTTATCTTTTGTGCTCGGAAAGGGACCACTCCAAACGTTTTTGTAACACACTGGCTTTTCAGCGGCATTGATGAAGTTATTGAAGTTGATAATAAAATCAAACGTTCTAGTTGTCGTGATAAAGCTACAGGATCTGACTGAGCTGGCACGAATGCTGCCAAAAATGGCAGTGGCGTGCAAGACGCCGCATGACGGAGGGCTGGCCTCATTAGTTCGTTAACCGCGCCATACCGACACCGCTCTGTCACGTAATGGCTCTAATGATGAATATTAACTGCAACAGTATTGTCATTCAAAACTTAGTTCGCTTTTATGGCGGCCTCTTGTTGCAGAAGCGTGAGAATCACTTAATGTAGTTTTCTGTTCATGTTAAACACATACTTAGAATCGTTTTGAATGGTTAAGTTCTCTTAAAATGCTTTTAAATCATGTAATTTTTATACCTTTGCAAGTGTTATGCTCGCAGGAATTCTGTGTATCAGCTCCTAATTAGCTCTAAAACACACACACACACAGACAGCACAGACAGTTACACAAACTCAAATGCAGCCTAAATTCATTCCAATAATTGAATGTACAAAAAGTAAGCAAAGTGGAAAGGTCAAAGATCTCATTGATCTTGTCGGACAAACAAACGAATGCTGGACCACTTAGTGTAGCGTGAACGTGAAATAAATAAGTTTGGTCAATCTTACTAAGAACGTCGCGACTTTATAATCACGATGTTCACGTCGTTGTTGGGCACTTGAACTCGTCAGCCGTTAGCCTTAGCCTTAAGCAGACGGAGCAGATGATTCATTCCCATTAACCCGAGCACTGATGCACTTATCTTCGACTCGACTACATCAATTACTCGGATCACCCTTATCACCGCCTGTCCTCGCGATTCGTTCGTGTAATAAACCCATGTTTCACACTAGATGCTGCGTTTTGTTGGCAACGTAATCTGCTTGTGTTAGTTGAGTAAGACCATGTTACGTGGATTTATATCGTTTCCTTGATTTGTATTCGACTTTCTATTCTGATCTGATATAGATGATTTACTTAATGCTCTTGATGATGCAGCTAAATACCAAAACATAGAGTTACAAATTATGGAATGTATATTTTGTGGCCAAACCGTAACTTTGCCATTACGTTGCAGTAGTTTCGATCAAGAAATAATTGCGAATCGTGTTTCACAATGAAATTAGGTAGCAACTATCTATAATTGGCTTTACACACTCAACTGATTCCATAATGTGTGGTAAAATCATATAGCAGTGCATTTCCCTGTACTGTGAATAAACTAATTTCCATTTGGCTGGCTATTTAGAAATTGTGTTGACTAGGTACTCATAACTGATGATTGGATGGATGAAAGCGGCAGTTATAGTTAAGCGGTTTATTACTATGAAAGTGCTTATTTATTATTTAAAAAAAAAAAAAAATCAATAAATCGATTATTTTCATTGATTCAGAAAATAGCTCCATCTCTTGCCACTAATGCGTAACTGTAAAAGTTCCGTAGTGGGTGAGCAGCTTGATTAAGCTACTCATAGATGGCGCTGAGGAGAGATCTTCCAAATAAAATATGACACAAGGCATTGAAAAATTCGTTAGGTACACCAACGTTAAGTATAGCTTAATTGGTGGAGCGTGGTACGGATTACCGAGGTTGCTGGTTCAAGTCCAGCTGCTTAACGAATTTTTCTTTGCATTGTCATTGTATGTTTTATTTATTATTTGTTTTAAATTTTCTGTAGGTATATATTTCTCCCAAATTAAATTAATAATAAGCATATTGTCTTAAAAAGTGCCACGTATCCTTTTCCCAATCTTATGCCGCTGTGCCCAGCAGCATTACATAAATGTAGATATTGCTTCTCATTTTAACTGTTTGCGTCTTATACTGAAGTTGTAACATTACCTAGGTACATCTTCTTTGCCTTATCCTTAGCTCCACGCTGCAGAGAGTGCACATGCGCATGCGTGCGGTGCGAACATGGCGTCTCGTGAGCCTGAGGTTTCTAATGCCGGATCATCAGACAATCACAAATTCAAACGTGTCGATGAAATGATTTTAATTCAAAAGAATTAGTTTGATCTCGACACTTCAGCAGTGTTTCTGCAATTTTATCAGATGACTTAACTTTACCATCAAATATAGAAATGAAAGACAAGGTTTTTTTTTTAATTTTTCATTGTACCTAATTCAAAAACTATGGCTTAAGAATTTTTTTTTACAATGTGCAACCACTTAATCCTGAATTTGTAAGACCGCCTTTCAGACTCTGTTGCAATAAAAAGAAAACTGTATTTTAATTAAGTGTTTTCATACTTTATTTTTCTGAATCGTTATGTTATTTAAAACTATTCAAAATTTTAAATCGATAGCATTAGTGATTCCTGAGATAACTAGCTGTGACGAGACAAATAGATTGAGTCATACCGTATGGGTTCCTTATTACCATTCTATTACGGAACCCTAAAAAGGAAGAATATTCAAAAGTTGAAATTGTGAAGCTTTCATTTATGTAGGCAAACATGAAATTTAGATTGAGAAATTGAGATCGAAAATTTATAAAGGCTTGATCAGCCTTCTTACAATGTGAACCTTTTGCGTAGCCAAAGTGAGGTTCCACAGCCATATTAAAAAAAAACCCTCAAAGCAATTTTCATTCTGTGTCAACCAAGGCGTCGACCGTTGCTATACAGATACACTGTATCTTGATATCTTGTATTTAGTTTTTGTTGAGTTACTCTACTTAAGACTTTGACACTGATAAATCGCTCTTTCTTAATCAAATTATATATTTACAGTACGTCGAACGCAGTCTCTGCTCTTTCTTTCAATCCTTTGTGCGCGAGCAATGAGAATGATAGATAATGTAATGACACGTAAATAATCAATAACATTTAGTCGATGCCCTTGTGTTTAACCAAATCGTGCTCGTTCGTAAATGCGTCACAATAACAATTACAACCAGTATAGTCAAATTAATAAACCTTTATACAATGCATGCACGCCTTTTTACACGACTGCCCAGAGAAAAAGGGTCTTATTCATAAACGTCACTCAAGCCTCCTCCATTAGCTAAAATAGGTTTTGTCGTCTTCTTACTAACGGAAATGGCAATGTGACAAAAAAGGACAAACGAACTTTAACGGCACTTTAGTAAAAATAGGTTTATGAATAACAGGGAAAGAGTTTACTTATTGTTTTTACGCTTCTTATTTTAAGTTGTTGCGTTCAGCAACTTATCGCTCTGCATAAACCGCCTCACTTTAGACCATTGGCTGGTTTTCTCTTTCCATCAAGCCGTAATAATACACTTACTTCATTGAACATGTAAAATTCGTATTGACTGCAACGAATAATGCTGCCTAATTCCGATTTACAAAAAAAATATGTAAAATTTAAGAAACAAATCATATGGAAAACCTAGCTGCCTACTTTGGTAAGTGCGTCTGATTTAGTTCATACATTTAACTTATCGTACATTTATAATTAACGCAGTACATTATAAACTTTTCACTAATCAAGCGGAAGCTGGCCTTAACAAATTAACCATCAATTTAAATCCGTGAAATATCCTAACTTATAACCAGGAAAATACAGGTGTTTAACACTTACTCAGTAGTTAAGCAAGTCTGCTGATACCGTTATTGCAAAAAATGTTTACTGTGGATATGGTATCGGGTATATTTTACCTTAATATGTCAAAGTTGGGTGGGGTATGATCCATTTGCGAATAATTAAATCGCCGTTTGAACTGATTATGAAACGATTTGATGATTTCTTGGTTTCCAATAACATCACGTTGGCAACTGATGATGATTTATCGATATCGACGACGATGACCACATCCTCTATTATAATTTTTTTTCATAAGAGAACATTAGAGAGGCAACTTTCCATATTGGTCGGTAGATCCATCCATTTGTGAAATTCGCACTCATTTGGATTTAATTATATTTTTTTTAGATTTAATTATAAAAAGTTGAAGTTGAGTTGAGTTGAAGTTAAAGTCGTCCATTTCTGGCCACGAATCCATAAAGTACGTGACCGTAAAGTTTCACATTCATAATGTTAGAAACGAAATTATGCTTACAAATATGTTCGATTCCAAATTGCATAGAATACAATTACATTGACCTTTCAAATTACTAATAGTTAGACAAGCAATAAGCACTCGCTGTATTCGCTGTATTCATTTTACTTATGTATGCATGCATACATACATTTTTATACAATGAAACAATGGTAAAACTCGTCTTTAGCTTTAGTCGTGTCGTGACCCTGTCGAAGAATTTTTTGCAAAAACTTCTGAACCTGTTTATCCAATATTCAAAAAATGTTGTCCATAGCTTCTTAATCAACGACAAACTTACTCGGAACTGGTTTTGTTAAATCGACATTATTGGCAACGTATTTATTATTTCTTTCTACTGACTACAGTACAGACTACGGTTTGTTTGAGTTTCCGAAACGAATTTTTCTGCCACTTTTTGAGGGGGACGAGGAACACATACGTACAGCACACGACTACGCTCCTGTTATAATTTGTTACGTTTCTACAAACGCACACTAAAACAAAACTGTCACACAAATGCCAAAAACACGCACACAATCGACAGACCCTGATCGTTTTGATCAGACTTTATGTTAGAGATTTGGCAGAGGGGAAATCGTGCGTTAACATCTCCACTCCCTATACAGAGATCGAAACTGTCAAACTTAAATCGTATCGTACTTAATGTTACTTGTCTCCGGCCAAATTACTTTTTATATCGCAGTCTTCAATTTAAGAAACGCATTGAACGTATAAATTCAACCAAATGCACTCGGCTAGCCGATACGGCATCGAAGTATCGCTCGACTCCCACGAAATTGCCCTGTCTCGACCATTATGCCTAGCGGTCTGACACTGGGTCAATATTTTATCTCAACCAAACCCGCGTCGGATCGGTTAACGATTCTTAACTGTTTACTTTTGTAACTTGCTTATCGTCACTCGTATTTGTTGACTTGTAAGTTATAATTAACTTAGGTTTCACTTATAGACTTGCCGTATAGCTTCAGGATTTGATTTGAATGGAACGAAAGAACGTACTAATACTAAAGTCAAATCCATAAAGGTTTCTAAACACGTGTTAAGTAGGTATTAGTAATGTTAACGCATTAGTTTTCAACAGAAACAAAGTACCTGTCTAATCCAGTACTGCGTAATGCGTAAGCAACACAGACAGGCAAGGCAAAACACTTATCTAATACCAAACTTGCAATTTCCTCAATTTACCCTCTTAATCACGGGATTGATTGCTTAAACTTACGCCTGTTATATTTTTACTTTCCAGATTGGGTTACATTGCAAGCACCGCAGTTGCGAGTAGAAACAGTTACCTGTATAAATCTGCCATCAAGTTTGTTTATGTTATGTTGACCGCTTAGGAGAGCTAGCGCGGATGCCGGCCTGCCGGTCGCCTAGCCCCAATGCGCACGAGACCTCGAATTATGGCGTAATTGAACCAATTCACAATTTGCGCTGTGTGAATGTATGAATGTACAAAAAATACCGTTTAAAAGCGCTGTTTGCAGTTAAAAACCTATGTAATTCAGACGGGTTTACCACGTTCGATTGTGAAACGCGAGCGTTTAGGGAAACGAGTATGATGAAACGTTTTTGCGGTTTTTATTTTTATGGCCGCTAAAAGTCCTTTTGTATTACGTGCTTTAACGAGAATCACCTGTTGTTGACAAATAAGTTTTACTGAACATGCATTAGGTATAGACATGCGCCCAAATGTATACGAAAAGGTTTGGAGAAGTTAGAAGTCCGTTAGGATAAGACAAATTGCCTCCTTGCTAAGGTTTATATGTAATAGATACGCCTCTTGTAATGAGCAATATATTAGCGCGATCTATCAGAAACATACGAGAGATTTATGGCATCATCGAACCTTATTGTATTGTTATTAGTCGTCCCCATTGAACGCGCGTGTTTAATTGTGATTAATTTGTTTCGCACGCTGCAATTCATCACCGCTGAACAGATGGTGGGTGCAACAATCGCTGCCCACGCGCTCGTTGAAACAATGAAACTCTAAACGCTCGCCTTGTAAGGGGACGGCGTACGAGTCAATCGGCTTATCTCTAACCGCATACAAATGTTCGTGTCCTTCTGTTTTATTTGGCAAACCCACTGATCTAACCAAACTTGTATTTTTCTCTATCCTGTTTGTCTTAATAGTCTCGCCAGCAATAAGGTTGATTGCATGGCAGAGTGTCATTACAGTTCGTTGGTGTTATTAGTGAATTGCGTGTCTCTGTCCTTGTCGTAAATAATAACGTCATTGAGACTTCGATAAGCGTACTGACTTCAGCACTATAATTATTCAAACGAAGATGCTTAGTTACGTATAATTTCAATCAACTACTTGGCGTTAATATTGAAATTACTAAGCAGCGGTCATACAAGCGACAATTGTCGCTCAATCAACTATATTTTAAAACAAAGAATTTTCACAGGGAATGTACCTAAATATTGAAAGTTTCAGAGACAGTAATGTTGAAGGAATTGGATTTAAAACTTAAAATATCAACCTTATTAGTTGTGAATGGAAAGGAATGCCTTGTATCAGATCATTTTGGTTAAACAGTTTCTGTAGTACCTAAGTACTTTTAACAGTCGTCATTCACGTCATTGTCGCCTTACTTCTATTTGAATGCCATTACGCTTTGAAGGGATTCACTTGTTGCTTAAAGGTGAACTGTCTGTTTTTGCTAAATGTCAATTATCGGACGCGTGGTCCTAATTGGATCCATTTAGCCCCATGTTCGGCACATGGACCATCGCACGTGTTCAGATTCTAAAACGTGCCACATCGAGCACCTTTTAACTTCCCGGACAAATTTCACGTGTACCTACTCTGCGCTTAGTCGATTTCTCGAATGTACCTATCTCGGTCATAAATCATAACCTGGCTTAAATTGGGTGATATTCGTAAGGCACCAACACTTATTCCTACACCTACACGTACTTATTTCGTTTGATTTCCATCTTATTAGGGTTCCGTACCTCAAAAGGAAAAAACGGAACCCTTATAGGATCACTTTGTTGTCCATCTGTCTGTCTGTCTGTCTGTCAAGACCCTTTTTCTCTGGAACGCGTGGAGGTAGGATGCTGAAATTAATATCAAATACTCAAACCTGCGGTTCCTTGAAGCTGTGAAAAAAATCAAGCATCTAAGTCAACGCAATCAATAGATAGTCATTAAAAAAGTCGTTTCCATACAAATTGCCGTTTTTAGAAAACCTAAAGGGTACTTCCAGTTGTCCTAGAAACTTGAAATTTAGTATGAAGGTAGCTCTTAAAGTACAACCACTCAGAAAAGTCTCTAAATCTATTTTTTTTATGTCTGTCTCTAGATTTCGTGGACCAATATAAGTTGACCCCACACTGCGTACATTTTGCTTAGGAGCAGGGCTCTGCTTACATTGGACATCTTAAAACACTGGGGAAAAGCGTTAAAATCTTTCTACGGAACCTTCGTGCGCGAGTCCGACTCGCACTTGGCCGGTTTATTGTATTATTATTTGATGGCACGTACACCATGATGCTATGTCGCAAAAAACATTGAAACAAAAGACGAAGACTTTGCAGACCTCCAATTTTACATGAAATTCGAATAAAGATCTCTCGTCGAACCGAACCCGAAACGTGATACTTCGCTTTGCTTCATGAAGGAAGAACGTCAATATTTCATTGTTGTTTAAGAAAAAGTATTTTATTATCACCTCAATAAAATGCGCAATTAAAACAGATTCGAATAACTACCAAATATTTTATGACCGCCGCGACACTTTAATGTTGATCTACGAATATTTTCGACAATCAGAAATTCAGATTACAAGCAAGGTAATTTATCTACTTTTGATTTCATCGTGCTAGGGACCAGTTTCCAGTGCAATTAATAACTCAACTTTAGTTAAAACTGTCAGCGTTCTACGATCAACTTCATAAACTAATATTATTTCCACATGTTTCGGTAAACGAGACAGACGCCTTGTTACCAATCAATCGTGTTTTCAGAAATCATTGCATTCGATGCAGTGATCGTCACTGTCAGGTTGAAACAATTGATTGGCGTCAGAAATGCCTTGAAATTCTCGCAACTTGACACCGGACCGACACGCTTCGATATCTCAGGATCATATTTTAGGTCTCAAGTTGAATTATTGTCTAACGATTTTATACATTCAACAAAGCATTTGTTGACAGGAGCGTAGACGTGTGCTGTACGTATGTGTTCCTCGTCCCCCTCAAAAAGTGGCAGAAAAATTTTAGTGCATAGATAAGACAAAGGCGCCTCCCGTCTGTCTGATTTATGCTTGTAATGAATGTGCATTAAAATTGTGTATGAACGGTTTAGTTTCGTGCATAGCTATTTGGGCGGAGCTCGGACGCACGCTCGACTGTACACAGGCATGCGGTGTTTTCCGTGTGCGTGAGCTAGTTGTAACCAAACAAACGGTATTTCATTAACACATAGGTATCGTCTTTCTTAATGCGCTCTCGTTGCTTCTGAAGAAATCTATTCCTAGATGGATCATAAATTAGTCGTTTGTGAACTTTACTTTAGATCGAATTCGTAACGAAGTGATCCGACAGAGAACCAAAGTTATCGACATAGCCCACCGCATTAGCACGCTGAAGTGGCAATGGGCAGGTCATATAACCCGAAGAACCGATAACCGTTGGGGAGTTCTTGAGTGGAGACCACGGATCGGCAAACGTAGCGTGGGACGTCCTCAGACTCGGTGGAGCGATGATATTCGCAAGGCGACTGGCAAGAGCTGGATGAGAGTGGCCGAGGATCGTGCTCAGTGGCGTGCCATGGGAGAGGCCTATGTCCAGCAGTGGACGAACATAGGCTGATGATGATGATGATGATGATGAACTTTACTTAAATTCCGGACCGGACATCCTTTAAGAAACAGATAAAGCACGTTTCCTTACGAAATATTATTAGTGTCTTGAATTGGTCACAATATGCAATTTAATACTTTCGATCAGTTCACGCAATATTGGTTACCTCACGTGGAAATACTAATTTATTAGAATCAAATTTCAAATGGAACCAGTGATGAAGTACCTCTACGTTTTGTTTAATTTTATACTGAAAATGAACCTTGTCTGGACGAGCAGACCGGAGTGAAAGCACGTTACGCTTGATCGAGTCACGTCCCACCTTCTTTTATTTTACCTTGCAAGTGTCAACTGTTTGCCAACAAATTGGCGGTAATTTCACCACCGTTTCGCTGGTTAATTCTTCTCGGTTAACTACCATAGATCTACAATAGACTCCGATTAAAATTCAAACTGACCATTACAGAACACAGAGTAGTCTAATTATCTTAAAACAAAGCTGAGGAAAAATCTAAACAGCAAAACCATTTGCTGAAACTTTTTAAAGCGACTTCCGAAAAGTAAATAAAAGACATTGAAAACAGCTAGCAGCGACGACAACCAACTGAGCGAAAAAGTTGTTAAATTACCGCAGAAATTTACTAATTGCTTTCACTTTCAGACAATAAAATACCATGTTAAGCGAGGTTTCCCTCGGCAACAATTTCTCTACGAAACCGACGTTATAATTTAACCTCTCCCTTCTAGCTGGTTTAATGTCTATTTCATAAATTGAACGGGAAATCGAATAGGTGCGCTATGTGAATTCTGTTATTTAAGTTTAGTACAATTTCACTTTAGCATACGGGACAAATGAAACGATTCTGGTTTACTCGCCATTTTCTCAAAGCTTAGGTACAGTCACCAGCTTAATATATGATTATGGGCAGCGCTGCAAAAATATCTGATCATGGTAGCAGGCGAAAATATATGACGACACTGGACGGCAATAAGATTTGATGGGTTGCGGTCTGCATAAATATCGTTCTTGGGTAACGGCATAGGTATCGGACACCGAGTCGCTTAAAAATATCTGATATTTGACGAAATCAAAAATATGTGATCAATCAGCAAACATGAACTTAATTCAGTAGTTTTACGAATCTAATTTGAATGCAGCGATCTGACGCTTCTTGAAAACAGTGCGTACTTGTCACTGCATATGTCTGTCTCATGTTTTGTTTTATCTAAATCCAACAAATTCAGTTTTTCTTTTCTAATATGACGTACCCGTTAACATTTTTTTTTCCATATATTTTACCAAGGAGTTTAACCGCTAATAAAAAACTTCAAGCACAAAAGTATTGTTCTTATTTTAAAAGCTGAGAAACGTGAGATAGACATGTAGTGACAAGTATGCACTGTTTTCAAGAAGCCTTAGATCGCTGCGTTCAAATTAGATTCGTAAGACAAGCGAATTAAGCTCATATTTGCTGATTGATGACATATTTTCGATTTCATAACATGTCAGATATTTATGCCGTCCGTGTGATCTGATGTTTTTGCTTCCAAAGTGAATACATATTTATGCTGGTGATGAGTGACATAATTTTGATTTTGTGGAGTATCAGATATTTTTAATCGACTCACTGTCCGATATTTATGCCCGTAACCAAGAACGATATTTATGCCGGCCGCAACCCATTAGATCTTTATGCCGTCGAGTGTCGTCATATACTTGTGCTTTCTAACGTGATCAGATATTTTTGCAGCGCTGTCCATCATCATGTATTATTGCTGGTGACTGTACTATTCAGTCGCTCTCATAATTTGTATATGATGTTGTCATTCTGACGAAGTAATATGGGTTCAAGATCTCTTCCCAGTGATAAATCATGGGCCAGGCTTCATCGTTTGATAAAACAACCTCTTTGGATACCACTGCGTAGTTTATCTCTAACCCCCAATCACAAGCGATTTTTCCACGACCACGCCTAGTTAATATCACAAATTGTATAGTAATTGCGCCAGTTCACTTTTTGTCCATATCTAGAGGTTTCATTACATTATTTTTTGCATTCGCATGGTCGAATATAATACGTTTCCTATTTTTTGTATGGCAATTTGTGGACTGTTCTTGGCGCGGGCTTAAATCACGTCGTATGTATATTGTTGTAAGTAGATGTCTGAGGCAATTTGTTGCGTAATACTTGGTTCCAGTAGGTACCTTAATGTTTGCGTAGATTTGGTAAAGAATTGTCAATGACGGCGTTGATGACAATAGACTTCATTACCATAAGAATAATATTTTTGTGAGAATACCCGTCGTCAAATGATAATGGTAAATTAAGATAGTTCTTATTCATCATATCAATAATAGACTTGAGTTTCATCTGATTCTTTACATACCTATTCGTGTCCCGGGTCTTGTTTTTTTGAACAAGTGTTATGTTCCGTATTCAAGTATACCTAATGTCTAGACAATACTGTTTCATGTAACTCAACTGTAATCATAATACTAAACCAAATAAATAGTAATGTATGGTTTATTTTGACTAGCCCATCAAATTCGCACGTGAGCGATAATTATGATGACTTAACATTCCCAACGATAAGTTGACATACAGAGCGGACTATTGCGAAACTCCACTATCTACGGAACTGAGCCAAGCGGTCTGCCGAATGACCAAGCGAACGGTTTTCTTGGAACGCATCGTCAGTTAAAGCAATATTTTTAAATTTAGCCTTTGAGAAATTATTTCACTGATAAGTTTTTTTTCCATTTTTCTTTAATAATTATGCTTCTTTTCGTGATTATGACACAAATGTTATAACGCTTTCCGATTCGACAAAAAAATAATCCGCTTATTGACTATGATGGTGTTTTTATTATATCGTATAATGCTCTACCTTATTAGAAACGGAGTGAAATCTGAAATCGCTTACATACCGATTTCTTTGAATTGTATCGATACTGCTGTTATAAGAAACCGCACGATCAATTTGTTCTGCTATTCATGGAAGGTGGAACTTGTTAATTAGAAAGATTTACCCATACACGGTGGCGCGGCTCTCTCGCCTCTAGAAACCAAATGAATCATTTCTTCGGTTAAGCTGCCATTTATTACAAAAGCATTCAAACGAGAGATACAATTTCATGTTTTATAAAGACACCATAAAAACCAACTTATTCAATCAATTGTTAAAATTCTTAATTTGACTTTTATGGCTCGTTAAATGTAGACTATTCGGTTCACAACTTCGATCATTAATTATTTAATTGGTAGCACGTAAAGTAATGAAAGATGTTTTAAGTGTGTGCATGCATCAAAACGTTCAGCTTGCCTATTAAAGGTTAATTAATGTAACTATGTTTATTATAGACTCTTTCTTTCGCCTCGTCCAACGCGGACTTGCGAACAACTTCGTTTGTCTCGTGCTCAATCTCTTGAGTAACTAAATACTCAGTTTAACTAATATAAATGACCGTACGTGGCGACGTGTGTGGTTTGCTTGCCGCAAAGTTAATTAGCCCCAAAGTACACCGTGTAATTACTTAATAATACGTGTAACTTTTTGCACGACAAAAGAATGCGTCGCAGAAACATCCTAACTGAAAACACGCAACGTTCGAGAAGAATGGGCGATGTTATGACACACACATTTCATCTCATAGGATGATGAACTGACGGATCTATCAAGCTTAACCGTTATTTAAGTTTTATTTTTATTCAATCACGACTTGAACAAAAGAGCGTGTGTAGACAGCCGAGTTCCATGCTGCAGGTTGCCTCCATCAGTATTTGTTTCACATAATGTATTATGAACCCGCATAGCTTTGCAATGCACGATGTGAATAATAACAATCGTGACATAATGCTGCTGTTATGGAAATATTAATTGAAAGAATTATAGACACGTTCCGCACTTCCAATTAGATACAAAAAATTAAACAGATAATCGATCCGCGATGAATTTATACAAAAGAACGATTAGCATACGTACCTACCTAATAATTTTTTTACTGAATTCCATATGATTTTCAAATTTTAATCAGAATTTACATGAAGACGAAAAATTATAGTATACTTACGGCCGTTTGTGTCAGAGAAATTAAATAACTTCTTTATTAAATCACAGTTGTCGTAACATGTTTGTTATAATCACTATCAGAAGTTACACTAACACAATTTATGCGTAATTTACTTGGTTAATGCACAGAAATCAAGTTATTGCATAGGATATACCATAATCGAACGGATATTCCGTAATGATTTTCCGCTTTCTTACGTAGGGATAATCGATTTCTCATAAAGCATTGATTGGCTCTTAGAATAATTAGTAGGTAAGTAAACACGACAAGATAAGAACAAGTGGCCGGTGGTTTTGCCACTGTATTCATACCTACTCGAATAAGAGCAATCCTTAAATTTTACACGTTTTGCTGTATTGTATCTCGTTAGTCGTTCAGTGCGTCTTCTTGGTATCAGACTAGTAACAAAGCACATAGCAACATCGCTAATCGCAGAACATAATAGACGTCCTGTTAGAACAAAAATAATTACTGTTGATAGAATATTACAGGTAACGGTACTAGTAACTTGATGTCGAGTGCGAGGTGTCCGATTCTGCGTGCGCGCAGCGCGGAACAACCAGGCCATCAATCAGGCACTTTTTATTCAGATCGAATCATTCACTATAAACGGACAGGTAATTTGGCGTTATATCAATATTACAAGTACAGACTGTTAATAGCAATAATAGTTCTCAAGATAAGATTGATTGGACTGTCCCGAACTTTTATGTTATAGACATTAAAAAAAATTCAGGGCATTGGGTACAGACGAGTGATTTGCTTAAATACCGTTACATATTATTCTATTGTAACTATTAACTAATCGTGAATACGTTCTTCGTTTATTTTGCATGCGATACAGCAAATGAGATATTTATCATTTGTATAGCTGGTCAATCGGATCGAAGTGCAGCTTGACCTTTAAGGTCACACGGCTTCGTGTTAATTAACTTCGTATATTTCGTAATATTACTGCCAATTAAAGACCTTAAAACACCTACTCCAATATCAAACGAAGGCAAAGTACCGAAGTACGAAAACGACGTTAACTTTCGCCTTTTCATACCTGTTTTCTTTTCAACCTTCGCAGAAGACATTTGAATCTTATTTCACAAGCTCTGCTCGTTCGTCTCCAGCGTATGAAAGTGTCATTAAGAGTTTCCCTGCGACACATGCGTGCAAACAAATTTTAGTTACGTCTTTCAAACTAAACAATGCAGTGTATGTGGCACGCGTGCTAATGTCACATCGCATTAGTGAATTGTTATTATAGTAACACCCAGTGTTTAGCTAGAATTAGCCACGGCCTTACACTGACGCAATCCGAAGAAAGTGAAACTATGAAATCGCCACCAAAACGTCAATGAAAAGCCCGATTGTTGCGCGGCTTGTCAACATCAACACCCGCCAATTACCGCAACTCGCTTTCGCTGGACTATGCACAAACTTGTTATGTATGATCGCCCACCAATTATAAAAACTATAGTTTTCTATTACAATGGTGGAAAATTTAAATGATAGTGTGTGCGCGGGAAGCACGCCCTTCCGGTCTCTTCCACGAACTTTCCCCGTTATTCATGAGCGGTGTATACACAGTTTGACAAACATTTTACATTCCTAATTACATTAGTTAGATACTAACAAAGCTTGTATTTCAGTAAAAGCGGTTTCAGCCCACACCTATCGAATAAATCACTGTTCAAAAGTTTCATGTTTTTATCTAACTTTTAAAGTATTCAGCCGCCCGCGTAAGACATTGATTATCCATTTTCTATTTAATACAAGAATGCTAAATATGTGCATTGTGCGTACCTGACATTCAGCTTATCGATAACTAGCCTTCGCAGTCACTTCAAGACTATCTTATCAATGATAAAGAATGATTCACGACAAAAAATTCTATTCAGCTACGTACTCCACTTTGCAAAACAAGTTACCTGAGTTAGCAGTCGTGTTCAGTTGTTTATCTCGTTATTATCTGCCAAAGAGCACTTGATTGACATTGCTAATCTCCAGTTTAGTTAGGAAATTGCTAGTGAAACTACCAGTGATTTTACGGTCCAGACTATAGCTCAATCGTGCTAGATTGCAAGCTTTCTTTAAGATCGATGAGAATTACCTGCAGTGTGATAAAATATTTAAGTTCCTCAAATAGTAGTTTGCTATGTGTCAAATGTGTACACCGGATATGAGAAAGGTATTGTTCTATCTATAGATTACGAATTACGATAATGTAGCACCACACGGTAAGGTCAACGACGTGTATTCTATGAAGCTGGCATCAGCCAGAATATACATGATATCTTTTCCGAGTGGTAATTAATGGTAGTCAAAAAATCTTATCTTCCTTTGTTTAATAATTGCACGACTATCCGATTCCAAGGCTTGTCTCCAAGACCGACTTCCACCGACCTGTGGGTTAGACATAGACGATACAAATACGTCTAGTGTCTAGCCCAGGTCGGTGCAAGTCAGCCTAAGAATGTGAACCCTGTTAGCCCACTTTTGACTTTCATATCCTCTGTCATCATCATCATCATAGTCTATCTATCTATCTATAGCAGCCCTTAGTCGGCCCGTGTTCGGACATAGGGCCTTCTCTCCATTTCTCCACGCCTGACGTTCCATTGCCATCTGCATCCATCCTCCATCCGCTTGTCGGCAGATGTCATCCTTCCACCTCATTTTTCATTGCCATCATCATAGTAGTCGAAAGATATTTCTTTTTGCCGTTTAATGATAACATATCGCAATTTTTTTTCTCATCTGCGATTTACTTTGAATTTTTCTTTACCTGCTTTACGTTTACCGCAGCAACGTTTGCCAGCAAAGATTTTGCAACGATCGTTACACCATAAGCACAATAGACGAAAAGGAACAAACAAAACACGCGTTGTCCGGGCGCGCGCTCAGGCTTGACGCAATTTCATGGTGGATGGATCGGCGACATTACCGAGTTTCCTCTGCTAACCATTATCGGGGGACCTGGCGACTTCAATATTATCATTGTTTTTATGTTTTCTGACCGATAATGTCGCTTTTGTATCGCTGTTTCGCGCGATAGGATGGAATATTGACGAAAGTACAAAGATCGCAACTGGGTAAAATTGTGTCTGATTGAATATTGATTTGTCCCACTTAGATCCCTTCTCGAAACATCGGCAGTTGTAAAGTTGATTCTTTGTGTTACTTAGTTAGGAAATAGGTCACGTCAACGTACAATAACTGACATGCAATATCAAAGATGCAATATGTATTACATAAATTTTGTACCTTCAATGTGTGTACTTTTAATGTTGCGTTTAAGTTCCTCTCATCATAAGAGGTCAACAGTGTCATAGATTTATTTGTACATGCATGATTCGCGTATTCAATAAGAAAAAGGTCAAATGAATCTGTGCGTTTAAAAGTAACTAAAGGTTTGGTCCAGTCCACGTTGAATCGCAACTAGAACGGAACAAAATAAACCTAGTAGCATATAGTATATAGTAGCGCCTATTTCAATAACATATGGTCAAAAGGCCAAGAATGAATTCGTTACTTTTTAACTACGAAATGATTGTTATTGTTACTATATTTTTTTTTACAAAAACTGCCCGGCGATTGTCCCGTATCTTATCCTTGATGAGGCCAAGAAGTATCTGTCCGAAAACAGACTTCGACAGATTTGGATCTAATTGAACCATTTTGTTGTTTCCAGACGGGTGGCGCGGACAGCGCGAGCGGCGGGTCGGGCGGGTCGGGCATGGAGTGCATGCAACTGCGCTCCCAGCCCGAACCCTTCCACTATCTTATCTCGGAGCAGGCTAAGTCCCTCGTCGCTTTACAGGTCAGTCGACAGGGAAACCTTCCGGGTAATATTTAATTTGGCATCGTATTTGCGAATACTGCTTAACCGGGTCAATGCTATTACTTTATCACCAGCTTTTTTTTAACCCCCGACAAAAAAGAGGGGTGTTATAAGTTTGACCTGTGTATCTGTGTATTTGTCTGTGGCATCGTAGCTCGCAACCGCTTGACCGATTTCGACGCGGTTTTTTTTATTTGAAAGCTAGTTTAATCGAGATGGTTTTTAGCTAAGTTTCATTAAAATCGGTTCACACGTTTTTGAAATAGCAATGTCGGGGGTTTTTCAACTTTTCTAAGTTGGTTAGGTTATTACTTCCCGCTGCTGGGCACAGGCCTCCCCTCAGAATGAGTGGGCCCAGTGTCGATTGGGAACTTCACACACACACTATTGAATTGCTTCGCAGGAGTGTGCAGTTCCTCACGATATTGTCCTTCACTGAAAAGCTGGTGATAAATTACAAATGTTTTCTGTCACCACGTCAATCAATTGGATCTAGAAGTTTTTCCTAAACAGCCACTTGCTTGATTATGTTAGACAGTACAGTCAAGTTAAAAGTTGTATTTGCCAAATGAAATGTTACTGGTGTAATTAAGTATGTATTTTGGAATAGCTTTAAGTGAAGCTAGTACAACGCGTGTAAAAAGGGAAAGTTTTCCGCTTGACCGCATGTGTGTGTGTATGCCAATTATAGACAATATTTTTTAAAAATTCGTAATAATTAGTTTGCCTTACAATAATAACCAGTGCCCTAAGCACGACTTGTCGAATCCTGCGTTACGTTACGGTTATCGTATCGAGATCGAGAAATCTCATACTAAATTTTAGTTCCAAATGCGCTCACGGGCGGGCGCTGTTCCAAACGTCATACAAACTCGTTATAGTTTACTATTCGATTTTACGTGACGCAGGATTCGACAAGTCGTGCTTAGGGCACAGAACTGTTTCGAAGTCTGGTGTTACCATTGCTCGAATTATCGTCATACTAATTTGAGACTTGGGAAAACTCATTTCCATGACAATCAAGACATATTGAATGGTCTACAGATTACACTACTCAGGTTCTTGGAAAACGAAATGAGACAGTTTGAGCTGTTACGAGCAATAGACGCACGACCAGACCACCTGGCTTGCCGACTATATAGAGCCAAATTTCAATCCATTCAGGACTTTTGTTGCCCTTTGAACTGTTTCATTTCACAGTCTAGCCAAATTTTCACTTTTATAATGGCTCATGAGATTGACACTTTCATCACCTTAAATCTGGTAATGATGAAATTCCTTTTAAAGACTCGAGCTATTCAAACTAAGTAAAATTATCCGGAACCATTTGACGAGCGCACTTATCGTATGATTTATCTTTCTCGTTCGTTAGGGCTGGCTAAATTAGGTAAGATTTTTTGGACCGTGCGACTGAACGTGGCCCATTGTTTCTTTTGTTTAAACACACCGAAATAATGGATGCGTAAACAACGTCCGCACGGGTAGAAAGCTGCCTTTCGTACCTGTAACAAAGGTTCGTCTCCGCAGGAACTCCAGAATGAGGTCGGCGCTTTGCTCGAGTTTCGCGACCTCGTCATCGAGACATTCCCGAACCTGCGCTCCAAGATGGCGCCGTCGACGCCCGCGGGCGGCGCGCGCCGCGACTGGGAGCCGGGCGTGCGCGTGCGCCGCAAGCTCGCGGGCGGCGGCGGCGACGCCTCGCGCGCCAAGCCGCAGCCCTCCGTGCAGGACTCCGGCTTCAGCACCGAGACCTCCTGCGGCAAGGACGCGCAGTCCTCCTCGGCCACGCGCTCGCGCCCCGTCGAGGACGAGCTCTGGGCGCTGCTCGACGTCATACAGCGCAAAGGCGTGCGATTACGGGACGAGGCGGAACTTCTCCGGGGAGAGCTCGACGAGAGAGGGTCGGGGGACACCGCGGAAGAGTCATTCGCGAGGGTTCTCGCGGGCTGCGGCGAGTGCTCGGACGTCAGGCGCTTACGCAGCGAGAGGGACGCTTTGCTCCTCCGAGCGGCGCAACTAGAAGCGGAGGCGGCTGCGACCCCCCCGCGGGCGGCGTCCTCCCCGCTCGGGCGGCTGGACCGCGCGCTCGAGACTCCGCCGCGCCCGCCCCGCGTGCCCACCCCGGACTCCAAGAAGTTCGCGGCGATTCTCCAAGAGAGCAATCCCGTCGAACTTCAAAGACAACTGCTCAGCGCCACTGTACAGAATCAGGTATATATTTGTTTCTATATTTAGCGGCTTAAATTTGGTCCAGTCTATATACATACAAAATTATTACAGAAATATAGTTCTATAACTACAACTACTAGTAGATATAGTTCTGTGAAAATTACTGTACCTAATACATCACGTTTTTTTCCGTATGTTTTGAAATCTATATCTCTATTTAATAATGTAACTATTTTTTTTTTATTATATCTTTCAACACACCTACCAACTTTGTAGCTAGGTTAAGACCCACAGGGACGAGAACTTACTAGTAAATATCATTAATCGCATTCTAGTTGATGCAGAAGTTTTCGCGGATATGTTAAAAGTGAAATTTCACTTTATAAATAGAAGATGTTTCCTCACTTCTTATTAGTTTTGCCTGTGGCAAACCCAAGTTTAATCAAGCCATCGCTCGAATGTCTTCTTAATTTGACATCACAACGTAACAATCAATAATATATTACCGTTACGTCAGTACTAGTTCACTGCACGCGGCAAGTTCATATTCAGCTATTTAATCACTTGATTTCCATCGACCAATTAACATACAAATTGCAAGTGCTATAACCAACAAGTACTGTTAGTGCTACTTACGTGACATTCAGCCAATCGAGCGAGAAGTTTCGACAAATCTTTGCCAAATCACACCAGTACTACCTACAGGCTGGGCTCCAGATTCAGTTTACATAATAGGTGATTTGCTAAAAAACGTCAGTTTAGCGACGATTTTCTCGGTAAGTCGGCCAAGCTCGTTAATTGCAGAACTAGTGAGGTAACAGAGTACGTGCGAACCTCGGACATTTGTAGCGCCGCTGTGGTCACTGCTGATCTGGTCTCGGAATAAATTAAGAGTTATCTTTTCCTATACATTGGTCATGAAAGTTTGTTGTGTGTATAGGTATGTAATGTATAGGTACATTGGGCTGACTAGGCAGGTACACTAATTACCTCAGAGAAAAAAAACACGAGAACTGATGATAACTTAAGACATTGTAAGTACAACCAATTTACCATTGACTACTTAAACACTTCTGTCACGAACAGGAAACAGAAGTCAAGGGTACTAAAATAGCGATTTCACAGCTTCCGCACTCAGCGGATGTTTAGACACCTAATTTTGTATACGCTTTTGATGGTATTGCCGCAAATCAACAATACTGTGGTGGCGGAAGATTGGTGTCATTCCGCTAACGAGGCCCAGATGACGTAACGTGAATTTCGGCAAAATTACACGGAAGAATAAAAAATGAACTAATGGACTGTGGCGGACAGGCCAACCGAATAGAAAAAAAAGAATGGAAGTAAAAACTCCTTATTTAAACAGTCTCTTTGTGGATCAGCTGTGCTTGTAATGGCTTCTGCAATACCTATAAGCATGCGTCCTTGACAGTATACAATGAAAATTTTCGCTTCTTCGTACAATTGCGTCACACGTAATTTCACAAGACGTGCTTAAATATTTGCTTATTATTTTTCTCCTTTTGTCACGGTTCAGTAGGGAAGGGACCGTAGTTTTCATGGTGACTATTTCTTAGATGCTAAAATGTTTTAACCAGTCTTCCGGAAAGTGATATATTTAGAGGCTATATAACGCTGCCCCAAATTCCTATAGCAGGCAAAATATTACAATAAAATTTTCTCGTATCCAAGTCAATTCAATCATTGCACTTGTTCAAATATTTGTGTTACAAATCCGTATTGGCATAATTTATGAAATTTAAGTTCAGTTATATTTCAGTGGTTTTTAAATTTTAATGTTTATCAGAGCTAAAGGTGACTTACTTATTGATCCAGCTGTAATTTTGTTACAATGTAATAGATATAACTTATATTTTTACTTCTATTTTCCACATACCTAGTCACGATTTAGTCATTTCACAGGGAATTCTTACTAGGTTCGGAATGTTTTATTATTACATAATAGGATATTTTATGTTTGCATTTAAATTTGAAGTGTAGGTACTTTTACGTCTGCGTTTCTATTTGATTGGTAATTAATTTTCTTTGATAGTCTACTGTTATCTTGGGTCCTGTTATTTGCTCTAAAGGTTAGCTGAAAGAGAAAGTGATCCCTTTAACGATAAGCTCGCCTTTGTAGGTCTTTTAGTCTTGCAACCTTTTTTGTTATAGGTACCTCTTTTGTTGTCTTATTTACAATTTAAAAATGTTAGATACGGCTTAGTTACACACAAAATATTTATATGTAATTAATTAATTATTGTTTCGTGGATGGTATAAAATATGATATCTCAATCATCAAGTTTTTATTTACTACAATCATACATAATGCCTTATTAGGTGTTAAATGTATAAACTACTAATGGTGGTTGCCCTGTTACTTGGTTAAGTATAATCACTTTCTTATTAGGTATGCCATTTCGCAAGGCTGTATCACTTTCTGTTGCCAAATGAAGCTAAAATTTTGCAATTATTATTTCATCTGCAATTACAATTAAATATATACTCGCACTTGAGTAGATACATTTAGCATGAGTCGGCAACCTTGGCATATTCCCGCTGATCTCACATCTCAGTTCATGTTGATTTCCTCTTTATAAAGTTATCCTCGTCGTGGGTAGCTAATCATTGTCTGAATCTATCACGTCATTATTTCCTAATCAAAATTTTTTTTGCTTCATCTTACCTACGCGAGATAAATTCTGTACCTACTTCGAATGAAAATAGTGTTAGGTATTAGCTGTTGCCCGCGACTTCGTCTGCTTAGTATCCCTATCCCGCAGGAACAATACCGTTTTCCGGAATAAAAAGATGCATGTGTTATACTGATGTACACTGCCCAAAAATGTCTAGCGATCAAACGCGTATGGGAGTCCGCAGATAATTAATCCTAAACATATTTTTGAGCAACTATTGTACTGTGAAGTTTCATCAAAATGAGTAGGTAACTAACGACCATCCATCCTCACAAACTTTCGCCTTTTTAATTTTTGTAGGATTGTTGAATCCTAACTAATATTATAAATGCGAAAGTAACTCTGTCTCTGTCTCTCTGTCTGTCTGTTTGTTACCTCTTCACGGGAAAACCGCTGCACCAATCTACATGAAATTTGGTAAGAAGATAGTTTGAATATTGAGGAATAACATTGGCTACTTTTTATTCGAGAAAATTGTATAGTTCTCGCGGGATAGCGATAACCGAAATCTACGCGGACGAAGTCGCGGGCAACAGCTAGTATTCAATATAAAGTGAAATTTCATTTAATTTTCGATTCGATTGTGCTTCTACTTACCCTCAACTTCGGCAAAGTAGAAGCTTCGACTACGAGTACGATTCAGAGTGTTTACATTGAAAATGCTAATGATTAAATGGATGCCAACAAAAGACGGGCTGAAGAGCAGTTTGCCGAAGTGCCCTATTTTCCATATCATAGTCTTAATAGAAATTAGAATAAGTCTTTTATCAAATGTTACTTTGTAAAGTTAACCCCGTGCTTATTAGGGTTCCGTACCTCAAAAAGGAAAAACGGAACGCGCATTGTATTAAACCGCGATTGAGTTTCGTTTTTTTACTCGTTTGACCTATAGGGTTCGTTTTAATGAATCGTGAAGACTTGACTAGAACAGCCAGGGGTTGAGTAGGTTTAAAGTAGAAATAACAAAAAAATCATTCTCCCATATAATATTGTCAACCAGAAGAGGCAATGAATGTATGTTATTATTATTTTTTTAAGTAAAAACTTCACAGGGGCGTTCATTTAACTTACTCAACCTCTGGCTGAAGTGTATACAGGTAATTCGCTTCGTCTCTGATTCGCGTACGTAATTACGAGGGGCGGCTGATAAGTAATCTCCTTGGTCAGAAATATATACAAAAATAATGCTGGCTGGTATGGATTTATATTCGTTTGTTATTCTATTTTCAAAATGTATTACATTCATTTGTTTATTGCATCACGTTTATTTGTCTCCTACAATTGTTTCAAACATGTCGGTAGAAAAAGTGAAAATGGATAAAATCGAGCAGCGTGCGGTGATTAAGTTTTTGACTAAAGAAGGGAATACGCCATCGGAGATCAGACAGCGTATGTTACGTGTGTTTGGCAGTTCGTGTTCTTCCGAATTTGTTATAAAGTTTTGGTCAAAGCAGTTTAAGTTAGGTCGTGAGAGCCTGGAAGATGATCCTCGTAGCGGAAGACCAGTTTCAGCCGTCACCGATGAAAATGTAGCCAGGCTGAAAAAAATATATTAGAGGACCGACGAGTGAAGCAGTGGGAGATAGCTAGAGAGCGAGTCAATGAAATAATTCATGAGCATTTGAACATGTCCACGTTGGGTCCCCAGAATGTTGACTGCATTTGACATGGAGAGGCGTGTCAAATGTTGCGAAGGGTTTTTGGACATGAGTCGAGGGAAAGAGGAAGAAATAATTTCTAGAATTGTAACATGTGATGAGACTTGGATTGGACAATGGGACCCGGAAAGTAAGCAAGAGTCGTTACAATGGAAATTTAAGGATGAGAAGCCGCCTCGGAAATTCAAGGTCTGTCCATCGGCAGGTAAACTTATGGCTACAATCTTTTGGGACACAGAAGGGATTTTGCTCATAGATTATTACCCAAACTTACTATATCAACTAAGAGAGACAATAAAAGAAAAACGGCGAGGTAAACTAAGCAAAGGAATTCTGATTTTGCACGATAACGCACCAGTGCATACCGCCCGCACAACGAAGCTAGCAATTAAAGACAATGGCTTCGAAACCATTGACCACCCCCCCTATAGTCCAGATTTAGCCCCCTGTGACTATTTTCTGTTTAGACTTCTCAAGAAAGACCTCAGGGGACGAAGGTTTATGACCGATGACGAAATGAAGGCTGCGGTTACTGACTTTTTTGACGACAAACCGAAAGATTATTTTTTTAATGGTTTAAATTCAATATTTGAAAAATTTAGTAAGTGCATTTTACTAGCAGGGGACTATATAGAAAAATAAAAAAAAATTAGCCACGACAGTCTTTTGTTTCATTGTTAGGTAGATTACTTTTCAGCCGCCCCTCGTAGATAGAGTGCCAGTGGCAGTTTCCTCGTGTTCGCTTTTTCTACAGAAAAGTTATTTATTAGCCCTATTTGAACAAATAAGACATTGAGTTGTAAAGCTGAAACATGAGACTTACAGACTTTGTATGTACTTAGGTTGAATGAAACGTAGATTATCTTGCGAGGAAAATTATATTTCTATACATACTAGGTTTTCTGCCCACATTGGAAACTTGGTCATGTTCAAGATATTTATTTTGGACGTCACTTACTTATGTTTTGACGGCACTTATTTATGCTTTTCGTAATATAATATATTGTATTGTCCCATTTCAGGTTTTGCGTGAATGGATGAGTCGCGCGGTGAAGCATCGGACTTCATTACTTGAAAGGCTCGAGCAGGCACGCGATTTGAATGAAGACCTTAAATTTCGGGTAAGTCTACTCTTATATATAAGTTTCTAGACTTCATTTTCAAAAAGGCAGTTACTAAATCGAACACACAAGTTTTTAGATGTTTGTTTACAAGGTTATCGCGTCAAAAAAAAAAACGGAATATACGAGTATTTTAAGTTTTAAAGAATCTCCGAGTGGAGGGGAAGCAGATCAATCGAAGGAGAAAATTATTTAAAAAATCTGCCAACCTTATCTTATCGTCGCGAAATGAAGGAATGGCCAGTTAAGTTTTGGCGATTGTACGTGCAGAATTGTGATAAGGTGTGA
>OY829512.1:4335738-4618123 GCA_963691665.1 Clepsis dumicolana | reverse complement strand
CCAATTCCAAAGATTCCGGCCGAAAGATCCCAAACTAACCGTGTCGTGTTAAAACTAGAACTTACCCACCGTGTGACAGTGCACCCAGTGACTCGCTAACCCGTGCCGTTCTCATGTTTCGGTTTTGGTTCTCAAGCCGCGGGCGCAGCCGGCGCGGGCCTCGCGACGCCGCCTCTCGTAGCTCACATGCCATTATGTCGATCGTAAGTTTTTTTTTTTTTTTTCTCATCCTTTTTTTGCTTCGGTTCCATTATTGATTGATTGGTTTCGATTAAAGTTAAGTTTTAATGTAGTTTATTTGTTTCTATTGTAGATTGTATCGGTCCCATTGTAGAAGGAAGCATGTTCTTGGCTCGCCATGCATCGAGTGTTGACCTCTCTAACCGAGCGGGTCACGGCTATATATTAAGGATAAATAAAGTCATTTATAGCTGTAACATGTAGCTGTGCCCTGCTAAAAAGAGGCTAATTAACCGTGTGTGGCCAGCTTTACTAACATATACCTACTGTACTTTGTAAACGCGATGTCTTAAAATCGCGATTGTGACTAAATGCATTTATAACCATGAGACGAGTAACCCGAGCATGTTGCATTGTGAAACTAAACTGAACCTTTCTCATTAAAAAACATATAATGCACGAGTAAGGGCATTGCTAAGAATATGCATGGTTTGACTTTTATGCCACCGGAAACTGAGCTAGTGTTATTATTGTATAATCCTAACATTCAATGTAAAAGTTGCCATACAATGAAATGTTGTTAATTTTACTACCTGTTATTATTAATTTCAAACAAACCGAGAGAAGCGAGTTCCATTCCTAGTATGCCACATCCCAGAATACAATTTTTAGAATGCACTCAAATTACCTGTTTAGCATTAGTATTTAGCTATAAATAATTAGTTATTGAATAAAGTCAATATCCACCTATGTAGAATTTTACAGCTAACTCTTCTTAATAAAGATTGTTTTGTGTCATTCATGCAGCTGGACAAATCACATCAGACGCTCGCTACTCTGGTTCGTTTTACTCTGTGCTTGTATAATAATTAGCAAATTAATCCTGTGGTATGGTGACTTCGTAGCATAGAATATTAAAATCATGAAAACATTGGTATTTTTTAAATTATACATTTCCTATTTATACTGATGTAAAGGACCGTGGTAAGTGTAAATTCATAGTAATCAATCACGTATTTGTTCTGGCCTCGGGAACTACACAGTAGAATCACAAAGTAGATTGTTACATTTTGTTTTCTGATTCTTTATTATTTGTTAATTTTTGTTTAATTTATTTTGGACATAGTGGCATAATGGCAAAGTAAATGGCAAAACACTAAGCAAAGTTTGAGAAACATGCTCCCACAAGGCTATTGCACTAATGTAAAAGATCACAGTAATGGTTAATCTAAGAATGTTTGAAATGAAACACAATGTCTTGAAATAAGAAAGTCAGTTTGAATCACCAATAACACTTTTGAGACAATGATGCAGCTTTATAAACAATAAATAATTGCAATACCATAATTTAAGCGTATGTTTCGTATTGTGAGGGACGCTTCGCATGTGACAAAGGAACCCATTTGCTCTTGAATGTTTTAAGCGACGCGTTATTTAGACGATTGACTGATGTGGCATGTTGACAGAGCCGGCAAGCGGCGCGCGAGGAGTCGGAGCCCTACCACGACTCGCTCAACTTCGTGGTGGCGGCGGAGTACCTGGCGCGCACCGAGCGGCTGTTCTCGCGGCTGCGCCCGCGCGCGCGGCCCACGCCGGCGCTGCTGCCCGACTACAGACTCGCCTACGAGAGCCCTCAGAACCTCGCCCTAGAACTCACCAAGTCCATCCTCTACGAAAACTCGGATTCCATGAACGCCCACAAGGCTCTCCAGGGTTCGGGCGACTCCCTGTGGAACGGGAAGCCGCAACAGTACTTTGAGAGCATGAATTTCGCCGCCGACGCGGCCAAAGAGTACGATAAGCGATTCACTGGCACCGTGTTAGAATCACCCGTTGTCAATTGTTTGACACCAGATTCGCGCGGAATGGCTCGCAAAGACGCGTCGTTCTCACGACTTTGACAACCGCGCGCGAGTGTGGTGCCCTACTTTGTCTATACGTTGCGTCCGATTAGCATTTGTTACTCCGAAGTGTAAGTTCCATATTTAGTGTATCATTCCAATTAAAAGGCACTATTTGAAACGTCTCGTGATCTGTGATATGTCACGTTTTATAAACAGTCAGTCATCAACATTTATAGCGTTTTCGCAGACGTTCTAATGAAGTTTAGACAATGCGAGTCTTGTTAATGTTCCCGCTCACTATTATGCGAACCACTTTACAATGACTTTTGAATGTGTTTAAACAAAATTAATATAAATCTTAGATGTAAGTAGATTTTTTCTCCAAGTAATAAGTCTCCGTGTTGCTTGATCTTAGCCTCCGCTGCTTTTGTACAATATGAAGTGATGCGGCAGGTATAATGTTAAACATTATAACTGGAGTGTAATTTATCATGGCCACCAATTGTTTGCTAATTTAATTATGTTATAGTTACTATTAATGTATCAAATATTGCGCGCTCGTAGTTATCTCGGAGGTACTTTCCTATTATCAATGTATAGTTGAATGAATTTGTACGGAACGGTAGCTATTTTACATTATGTCATGTCATTCCTAAGGCTATAAGAACAGACTGTAACTATAATAATAAATCGAGTGAGAGCTTGGAACGACTGTAGCAAGGCTGTGAAACATTATTGTGTGCTTGAAGTTGTGTTTCATGTAACTAAAGGGGGTTAGTATCATAGTCTTAGAGGTATGAAATGGTCCACACGGTAACGCAACTCTTGGGTGTGTTTATTTATACGTACTATTGTTAAACTCGTCCAGACGTCTAGCGCTGGCGCGTCTGAAGCAAGCACTGCCAGAGCCCTGCGCCCTGCGCCCGCGGGCTGCGCAGTCTCTAACGCGGCAGTGCCCGGTAACAAAAATAGTAGGAGACTGATTTTGTATAAATTTAAAGAAATGTATAGTGATATGCTTATACCAAGGTAGGGAATTTCCGTCAATAATGCCCTATTAATGCTTTTGTTACTAAGTTTCTAACTGTCTTATGTAAAAATATTGCCTACTGGGTAAATAAGTGTTACAGTAGTAGCTTTTAAAAATATTCCAATTCGGTAGATTATGACTGTATTTTATGTGAAATAATATAAAATGTAGCTTATTGTAAACTATTGCTAAATATTTAAGTCAACTGTTCATTGTACAGATCCCATTAACTTTTAGTTAGTGTAAATTGTTAAGCCACAACCTACCTAAAATTTAAGATACTCATAAATTTATCTAGTTGACTTGAATCTAGTTGATGACTTATGTACAGCTGTACAGAAATCATATCATTATATACAAATTATTCAAATAAATTGTTCATATCAATTTTTCAGTATTTTATTTTAACAGAAAGGCAGCACATACAAAGGTTTAAATTATACTAAGTAATATTATTTAATAATCAACAAGCATAAAAAATAAGAATTGGAGTAATTCAAATAACAATAACAATCGAAATTAATTTATCTCTTAACAGAGTGCAGATGTGAAAAGTTTTTCCCCAGGTCAGGCAAAAATATATCGTATGTCAGTGTCATAAGGACACACACGGAAAAACATTTCTCACTGTAACTACAGATAAATTCATGTAATTAGGTAAATAGTCAAAAACGAAAATCAACGAAAAATAATTAATTAGTATCAAATTTAGGTCCCAGTACTATGTCAGTCACTTCTAAGGTTTCGGGGTCTTTGCTCACCTTGATAAAGCCATGCTGCTTTAGTTCTGAAATAATAAATGTCTAGATAAACCATGTACTTAACCAGTTTACTTGCTCAAAGCAAAATGACGCTTATCAATTGGAAAGACTGCAATGAAGGCTATCGCGAGTCAAAAATCCGCTAGGATCGCTGTCGAGTGAGGTTTATCTGTCAATTCCCACCAACCATAGGCCAGTAGCTTGTCCCTCATTGGTGGAGAATGACAGATGGACTTCACGGGACTACATGGACGGACGGGCTTATGTTATGTTGTGTGTTTGTTAAGTTCAAAAATCCCTAAATAAGGAATGTGCTAGTTCATTTTAGTATGTTTTTTTTTGTTTTTATCCGAAGCGAACAATTCAATGGTGTTTGTAAAGTTCCCAATCCGCACTGGGCCCGCGTGAGAACTAGCCCTAGCTCTCTCATTCTGAGAGGAGCCCTGTGCCCAGCAGTGGGACGGAAAAAAGGCTGGTGATAATGATCCGAAGTATGATTGAATTTTAAAGCGCATTGGGGCTTACTGTAATGCTGTAAAATTGATTTGGTAAATAATAATTAAAAAAATATTGTCTTCCTGTGCCCTCCTTAACCCTTTTTCGGGCATAGTACGATTTATCAACCACATAAGTGTAGTTAGAATTTAGACTTTAGCACCATAAAATTCAAAGCGGATTAAATTTACTAGAAAAGTTTGCTTGCCTTAAAATTTATACCCAATATTGTGAATATACATTTATGCCATTATTCATAAACGTCACTCATTAGTTAAAATAGGTTCTGTCTAGTTCTTGCTAACGGAAATGTCAATATGACAAAAAAGGACAAACGAATTTGAAAGTTTTTTGCTAAGCCGCCTAGATTGGTGCAGCCTGGAAAAGGGTCAAATTAAAATGTGCCGCCGGTACAGTGCGCTCCTCTAGCCCCCTACAAGTAAAAAAAATAAAAAATAATGCCATGTACTCACTCAGAATGGAATTGAAACAGCGAGCGGCTATGACCCGTCTGCAGCCTGGCAACACCGGCCCGCTGGAGATAAGGGCTTCGACAGTCAGCGGCCGAATCTCCACCTTGATGGCGCGCAAAATCTTTACCATCGTGCCTTCAGTGCCCCAGTGGTCACTGGAAATTGTAAACATCCCAAGTGACAATTCGCGAACTCGTGGCGTACACGTCCCAAGCGCGACGATAAGGTGCCTGCTTCATAACGACTTGTAATACAAGCTGAAGCCTCTTTTCAACTCCATGCATTACAAAGAGACTTCCGCTTGTATTACAAGTTACAAGTAGTTATGCAACAGGCCTAAGGTCACGCAACCATGGCACTTCTATCCTCTTTATTATTTCTGTGATCACAATGTTAGTTTTTGAGCAGGCTAGCTGACGACGAGAGGAACGGGCTGAAAATACTCAAAATCTACTAAAAATTAATCAGTTACAGAAATTCATATATCTTAACCTTTTGACCGCCAGTCATCTAGTCATGACAACCAATGAAAATGCTCACACGCCAACGTCATCAATTCATGACCAACATTCCACTCTAAATAAATCCTTCTACTACTTACGATAAGACCCCCATTTTGCCTGCTAGACGGTTTGTTCCGTGGCGTACAGAGCACGACACTTCATTCGTAGTGTGGTAGTCAAGAGGTTAAAGATACTGCAAAACTTACCGTATAAACCTTTTAGAGTCCGTAGTGTTGTCAGAATCGCCGAGCGAGACCTTGGTCCTATCCAGACTCCCGAGCATCGTCTCGGAACTATCGCTGCCACGCCTGCGACTCTTTCTTTGAGTTTCTTCCTCTATTTGTATCTCTGGTCTTATCTCCATATCCGCTAGGCCTGCTTCTTGGAGTAGCGTTGTAAGCCTCTTCTCTGGGTCTGAAGCTGGCTGTATCTGTATATCGGGAATGACTGGTTGCTCGTCGAATTGTGGCGGTATTATCTGTCTGTTGTCTGGTATGTTCTCTTTTTCGACTGAAAGTGAAATAAATTATGTGAGAGGTAATCGTAATTAGCCCGGAAGTTCATCTTTAATCTAAAGTTAGTGGGACTCAAAGACAGACAAAGAAAATTTTCTGTTAAAAATAAAGATAAAATACTAAAACCTTTTTTTTTTTGTCGGCTGCGTACCTTTCAAGCCACTTCGAAGGTCAAATTTAACTTGCAAATTAAATAAAAGCTTGTAAAAAATGGCGTATGTCTATTACCAATCGGTTGCTTTTCTCTCTCCGTGTGAAATTCGTGCTGGTGACGACGGTAAGACACGAAGCCACTCAGCCGTCGCCTTTTTGCAGTCTCTTCGTCAGGAACCTAAATGCATAAAAAAATGAAAAATATCCACGGTCCATGAGAAGAGGATAAAAATAGCCCTAACCACCTCCGACGTATGTAATGGCGATACCTAGTTTAATTAAACGTTTAACTATGAAAGATACTGTTTACGTTGCAGAGGTCGCCGTTATTCTTACACCTATCGGGACCTCGGGATGAGATTCCTTACTAATTTTAAGAATGACAGTATGGTCTGACCGGGTTGAATGTTGGCCTAACCCACACTCAGGTGAGGACAAAGACTACAAGTGCTTCTGGGACTCAAAACTTTGCCCCACCTCTCGTGCGAACGCGGATTCGCGCTAAATTTGTGGTCTATTTTTATTTTGATCTCCAAAATTAGAACTTATTCAAATAAAAGAGACTTGAATGCAGTATTTTTTTACTTCCAAGAGGTTAACAGGGACCTCCTACGCTAGTATGACAAGACTTGCCTCATTTTCTTCCTGCGAAGCCGGTCTCTTCTGCGACGCGGGCTCTAACTTTTGCGTCGGCAAATCGGCTATATCTTCGCCTATAGCACTAACTCTCAAGTCTGGGACCGCTATAGACTGGTCGAGTACGTTGGGTTGCTCCGGTTCTGCTATTTGGAGCTCTGGTTGGGGCTCTTCTATTTGTTGAGGCATAATCGGTTGTGGTTGTTCTTCGGGGATTATTTCAAGTTCAGGGGGCGGTTGTGCGCGACTGCGAGTGGCTAGTGCGAACTGGAAGAGATAAATTACGATGGAAATTATGGAACGAGATTTATTAAGCTGCTAGTGACGATATACCATTTTTTATTTGAGCTAAGTTTAGTGAGGAATTATTTCGCTGTATAATACGACTACGCTGATAATGTGATAATCGTCGAATGAGTTACTAACATATTCTACTTGCTTGACATGCAAAATTAAAGCCATTTGAATGGTATAATAAGAGAATAAATGTGATTTTGATTCCTGCTTACGCGTTTCGAGCTTGCCGTTAGTTAAAAATTCACCTGACAAATTTTGTCAATAAGTTTAATAATAGGAGGTACTCCACTTGTACACTTCGTTTTATTAGCATTAGAAAGAAGGTAACAATCTTGACGTGTGTTTTTATTGAAAAACGGTTTTTAGAAATAAGTCACAGCAATGGAATAACAATGAGATTCAATTATTTCTATTGTTATGGTTTTATCCGTAACTGTTGCCTATTTTTAAAAAAGCGTTTCTCAATAAAAAGGCATGTCAAGACTGTTACCTTCCTTCTAATGCGTAAAAAAACGAAAGTCTCTAAACTACCCTCATTTTGATTAAAACACCACCATCTTCAACGTGCAATGTAGCTCCAAACATGACATTAAAAAAAGCATCTTCCCGAGTAGCCTCTGTTCCCTATAAGTCTGTGCATCCCTGGTTTGCAACATGTAATTTTACCGGATAAATAAAACAAAAAAAAATGCTTACCTCGACGTCGCGCTGCGCATGCGGGGGGAGCCCCAGGCGGCGCTGGAACAATGCGACGAGCGCGAGCGCCAGCCGGGCTCGCGGCCGCGCGCCCGCCGCGCCCGGCCGCCGCGCCAGCACGTCCCACGGGACGCGCAGGTCCGCTATGTCCTCGGTGCTGTCCTGGGAGGGGTTTCGTATAGGGACCTGTTTTAGTAAGCTATTACACCGCTCACTGCAAAGACTGATTCTTAATCCTCCGACGAAAGAGGGGTGTTCTAAGTTTGATCGGTGTATCTGTCTGGCATTATAGCTCCTAAACAGATGGAACGATTTCGATGCAGTTTTTTTAATCGAAAGCTAGTTTATTCCAGATGGTTATTAGCGAAGTTTCATTAAAATTGGTTCACCCGTTTTTGAAATATTGAAATTTGTAATGACAATGTCGGGGGTTTTTCAACTTTTCTAAGTTAGGTTATAATATAAGTTGTTATTTTGTGTTACACTTTTTTAAATTATTATTTTTGTTTTACTAACTTGCGATGCATACCTACAGGTTAGGTTTTAATGAACCGTCAATAATTCAGCCGTATTGAGTAAGTCGTAAGTTTATTTGGAAAAACATAATAAAAAAAAATCTTCCATACATTAATTGCCTCTGATGGTTGATGAGCGAATTTTTATTTTTTATTAAGTATTTGTTTTCAAATTAAAACTCACTTTGTATTATGTAATGGATGTTCACTATCAATGACTTACGACCTGTATCCATAAAACAAGACTTTATTATAAAGAGGAAAGATTTGTACCTATTTTTGTATGTTTGTAATGAATAGGCTCAAAAAGTACTGGGCCGATTTAAAAAATTCTTTCACCAATAGAATGCTTCATTCTTCCAATTTGACATAGGCTACATTTCATTTTGAAAAAAATTAGGGATCCTTGGTAAAATTTGAACAATGTAACCGAAGGTGTAGAAAAATGAGTCTTAAAATGTCTTTTGTCGAATGCGCTGCCGAAACTATTAGCGATAGAACAAAATAATTTACAACAATATTGAAGAACATCATAATGTCTACAAAAAACTCCGCGGTAGCATATGTCCAACTATTGTAGTTATGTCACTACAACAATTTTTTTCATTTTATAATTGTCTACCCCGTGCGAAGCCGGGACGGGCTGCTAGTATTTCATAAATAGGTAGGTATTTTTTCATACTTCATAAAATAAAATTATTTATTTATTTTATTTTCAAAAATAAAGAAAGTATCCTTTGCGTAAAATTTTCAATATTTAATTAAGGTAATTGCCGTCCATGTGGCGTTCGTTTTACCAACCTGTAAGTATATTGCATCGTAAACAGCGCGCTCCTTCAAATTTCTACAACAGGAGGAACAAAAGAAAAAACCAAAGCAACGAAGCATATTTCAAAGCGTCCACTTTATTTACTGTCTTCTTACCTCGCATCGTAGTTCGACAGCGACACCGTCGAGCCGCGGCCGGAGGACGCTGGTCGGAATAATGGTCTTCTTGTCTATGATCAATTTGGTCTTGCGGCGACGTTTGGCTTGTGGCTCCAATTCGTCCAGCTCCTAAAATATAGTCATTTAAGCTTAGCAATAGTTGTAGTGGCGATATGCTATACGATAAAAGGGCAACTCGTGGCTTGGAGCAGGAAAGGAATAGAGATGTTAACGCGCGATTTCCTCTCTGCCAAAACTCTAACATTAAGTCTGACCAAAATGATCAGGCTCTGTTGATTGTGTGCGTGTTTTTGGCATTTGTGTGACAGTTTTGTTGTGTGAGTTTGTAGGCGAAGACGTGTGCTGTACGTGTGTTCCTCGTCCCCCTCAAAAAGTGGCAGAAATATTGTAGTGCATAGATAAGCCAAAGGCGCCTCCCTTCTGTCTGCTTTATGACTCGTGGGTTGGGGTTTCCCTGGTTGTTCCGGATTTTTAATTAATTGCTAAACGATGGGAATCAATATTTGAGAACTTCTTTGAATGAATTGGCAGCTTAAGGAATACACTACTTTGTAGACAAAGTATGTAATTTTAGACAGGTTAGTCTGTTTTATAAATAGCGTACTATTAATAATAACCTTTATTTCGTCATGCCTAACTATCGTATTGTAAGTATTGCGTTGCGTGTATGCAGGCACAGACAACATAAACGTTGTGTGTATGTTATTTATTTTAACCCTTAATTTGGCAGTGTACAGCATAATGGACATAGACAGTACCTACATAGCACAAACGTCATCAATTAATTTTTCTGCCGTTCAAAATTATGTCATAATCCAAAGTCACTGAATGACAAATATCAATAGCAACAAAAGATTACTTAAAACATTTTTATTTATTTATAAAAACACAAAAATATACTCCAATTGAGACCATTACCTACTCCCTGCCAAAAGAGCAAGGGAGAAAACCAATAAAAAGAAAAACCTCTATTTCAACTTCAACCGGCGCCTGCGCCTGGTCTGTCCTGGGTTCCGGTGCGGGGGCGCCCTCCACCGGAGGCTCCGGAACGGGATTGTTTTCGAGTTCCGGCTCTTGCGGTCTGTTATTGGAAATAAAAAGTATTTCTACTAAAGCACAGAATAACAGTACTAGCGTAGAGAAGACTCACTGTCGAACAAAAGTCAAGATTAGGTATAAACATTTGCCTACTCTAACGACCGTTGTCCGCTTGCACTCGAAATTGAAACTTATCGTGTGACACGAGCGGTCATATTCCGTTAGGCAGGGCCGACTCGAAAACGGTTTGGCGGCAAGAGCACAGGCTTCTCACTCGCCGATATAATTTATAGGTAAATATTAAAATAAATCAATAAAGATAAAGATAAGTATGTATTAATTTTATTCAATATGAATTCAATAAACTGTCTTTAGTAAGTAAGCAGTCATTAAGAAGTCGTTCGTTGCAAAAAAACATAAAATATGCTTAAATTACAAGGCTATATAAGTAGCTTGCGAGCGGCAACCTACTGCCCATAGAGTATGCTACTGCCATACCTCTGCCCGAGATGCGCCAGCCGAACGTAGGTACCTAAACTGCGGAATGACACCCCGCTGACTATAGTAGGTCTGGGTAACAGCCGTTCCCAAAATTCAACCTGTCACTTGTTTTAATCTACTGACTATAAAAACATTTATCTATCTTGAATTTTGCCATCTCAATAAATTTATTGTCGGTAAGCGATCCAATCACTGCTTGCCTGTCTGTCAATGGAAGGATAGTGGGCCATCTACAGATAGCAATTTCGTGTAAAAGTTCGTCAGTAGAGCAAAACAAGAAATAGATTGAATATTGGGAACGGCTATTAGAGCTGCCGCTGGGTCGTGCGCTCCCAGAGAAAGGACTACGAATTAGTCCGAAACATGTCGGGCTTAACTAGACTTACATACGTGTGATCCGTTTGATTGAGTCTCACGATAGTTTCATACTAAAAACAGCTGTGAGACACTAGTTCTTACTCTTGACTGTGACATTACGAAGTTAATATATATCTATACCTAGAACATCGTTACTGACTAACAGACAACGCACAGCCGAAACCCTTGGCCCTGGAAGGCTGAAACTTTGCATAGAGGTTGCCTTTATGATGTAGACAAGCACTAAGGACGGATTTGTTGAAATTCCCACGGGATAGGGAATAATCGGAGTTTGTGCGCGTACGTGTTTGCCTATTTAAATAAATAACATATAACAGGATTTCAGGAACTAACTCTTTCTCGGTCGGAGCAGGCTGAGGCAGGTCCGGGGGCGGGATTTCAGGAATAGGGATGTCTGTGTGAATATCATCATAACTCTGTTAGTAGGAAAGAGGTGATTAAAAAGAAAATGCGGAAAGCGTAGAAGGAATTGTTAGAAGCTTGATAGGTAGTAAATAGTCATACCTTTCTCTAACTCTTCAAGCAGGTTCTCTTGTGCAATAGCTGAAAAAAAAAAAAAAAAATATGATCACAATTCTATCTCAACAATGTCGTCTCCTTCGGCCTCAGGTGCACTTTTCTATCATCAAATGATAGTTACTAAATGATGCAGTAAAATATTATCGCACTAGAATTTCGGCTGTCGAGTCTGCTATGTACTTATGTTTAAGGATACTAAGTTTGTGAACATTCAGGATAGGAATCCGGATGGGTTCGGGTTTTAGAAATCCTTCGGCTGCCAATGGCGCTTCTTATGTCAAAGAAAGATATGTCAATACAAATTCACTGTACACGAGTCCTATGCTAAGTGCTCACGGAGTCACGGACTGTATTTTAGTAACTACAAGATTCAAACCAACTGATGTCATGTTCAGAGTTCCGTTCGTCCGTTCCATCCGCGGTTCTACCTCAAGTCTTTTCCGCTGTACAGGCAGCTCGAGTACGCTGTGAATGTCTAAGTACCATATCTCAGTAGCCGCAAGACAGACTTACATTTGCGGAACAGAGTGACGTCATGTTCAGATATGCGCTCCATTTGCGGTTCAACCACGAGGCGGGACTCGTGAGTCTTGTCCGCGGCGGAGGACTCCGCTAGAGGCAGCTCGAGTCCGCTGTGGACGGCCGATGTCGAGGCGCCGAGCATTTGCTCCAAGGTCCGGTCCTGGAGCAACTGCATGGCTTGGTTGGGGTTCTCTTCGCCGAAACCGTCCTGGTAAAAGATTTTGTCGGTTGATCTAGGCTTCAAGGGGAGCTATCTCACAAGAGTAATGGTAAATTCATATCTGCAGACGTGTGCCGTGGTAGGTATACAATACTGGAACAGCCGTGTTTATGGACGTCTTTGCGGCCATGTTACGATAGATATAAATCGTTAATACTCACTGTACAGAAATAGTAGTTTATGCAACTGCTACATAATGAGGGTCCTTAAAACACGAGTGTTTTTATGAAACGAGGCGAAGCTGAGTTTCATAACAGGATCACACGAGTGTTTTTATGAAACGAGGCGAAGCTGAGTTTCATAATAGGATCACACGAGTGTTTTAAGGCCTAATTATGTGGAGTTGCATACATTACTTTATCTACACACATATTATAAGTACTCTAAGATTCAGAAGCCGAAGGCATATATCATACCCATACCTGTCACGAATTTGACTGTTTTTTTTAATCATAGACAAACGTACCGAGCTGACGTTTCGTAAACTGTTTTTTTTTTTATTATTATTATTTATTCATGTCGGACTGAACTCGACTTATATACGTGAGTGATCCGTTTTATTTCACTATGATTGTAAATTACGTTGGTTTTCAAATTTGAAACATCGAATTCGATATCGAAAAGTCATTACGACATCGAACTCGATGTCTACGACTATTACTATACTGCTGGTGGTGGAGGAGGTGCTGGGGCTGGCGCTGGCGGCGAGAAGGCCACGTCGTGCTGCAATGCTGGTCATTTTCTACGGTTTCTGAACGCATTATAGAGGACTTATGATATGTGTGTAGGATAAAATATTATTATTTAGTTTCCCACGACACGTGTCTGGCACGATCAATGTCAGTAGATATAAACTTACCTTAAAACACCAGTCTGACTCATGATCTCACAAAATTTTCATGGGCAATCAAATGACACTTTTGCGAGTGCAAGATCACATACCTACTGGTTTATGCTGCAATATTTTTACTAAATCATGGCAAAATAAAATGTACTTAATGTGGAAAACCAAATATAGGAAAATAAACTTACATTGGGTGGTAATTGGAAGTCAGGGATTACAGCTTCTTTCAGTGTGATGTCTTGAATGTTGCTCACAACATTGCCACTTTGCTGAAAAAAAGTATTAAAAAGTATGTATCTAATCATTTTCAATAATCATTTTCTCAGATCTTGATGGGTAAAGGGAGGGTCAGTGTTGCTGTTGCAAGACCTAAATGGAACTTGGTATTAGTACCTGTATCATCTCCTCAACTCGCTCCTCTGGCTCTGCAGGAAGTTCAGTAACAATCACTGGGAGCTCCAGTGTTGGGAACAGCTGTCTCTCTATTTCTTCAATTGGCTCATGTATGTTAAATCTGTCAAAAATAAGGCAATAAAGTTTTGCTATAAAGATACATTATGTTATAGGGTGTCACCAGGTGATGGCCTTTGGCGGGTAAATATTTGGAAGTTGAAAAAGGTATGATGGGTAGGTGTAGTCGCAGTCAAAAGGTCAAAAGCATACATGAAGTTTTACATTTGATTTGGTTTAAATTTTTATCTCTAAGAGTGGCATGTGGGTGGCATCCCTATCCCTGGCAACATCCCTGTTATAGGGTAAGTAAGTATTAGGCTGATTGAATCTACTGCGCTTTCGTGGATTTGGAAAAGGCCTATGACAAAGTGGTGAGGAATGAACTTTGGTCGGTACTGTCAATGTATGGAGTGAGCAGTCATCTCATTCGAGCTCTGAAATCTCTCTACGAGGATTCCAGTGCTTGCGTGAGGATAAACGGGTCATACACTGAATGGTTTAGCATCGAAAAGGGTGTTAGACAGGGATGTGTAGCGTCGCCGTGGCTGTTCAATTTATTCATGGACAGTTGTTTGCAAGATATGAAAGATGATGAATGTGGTATGAGAATGAATGGGGTAGTCGTCAAATGTCTTCTCTATGCCGATGACCAGGTTTTACTTGCGTCGTCGGCTGAGGGGTTGCAGGAGATGGTAACTATTATGTACGGATCTTTTGAGAGGAAAGGAATGAAAATGAATGTAAGTAAGACCAAAGTGATGGTATTTGAAAGGGATGAGCGTATGTCAGATTGTCAAATTAAGGTCGATGGAGTTAGGTTGGAACAAGTGAAAGATTTTGTGTATCTGGGGACTTTGTTTACCAGGGACGGTAAGTATGAGGAAGATATTGAAAAGAGAGTAAATGCTGGAAATCTAGTGAATGGGGCACTCCATGCCTTTATGAGTAGCCGCAAAGTGTCACGAAAAGCACGACTGGCAGTACATAGAGGAGTGTTAGTACCGACACTTATGTATGGTAGTGAAAGTTGGGTGTGGCAAAAGAAACACCAAAGTAGAGTGAATGCAGTGGAAATGTGAGTGTTGAGAAGTATGTGTGGTGTGACCTTGAGAGATAGAGTGACGAATAATGCGATAAGAGAGAAGTGTGGTGTGAATGAAGATGTAGTGACGAAAATTGAGAAGGGTATGTTAAGATGGTTTGGGCATGTAGAGAGAATGAGTGAAAGCAGATTTACAAAAAGGGTGTATGAAGGGAGAATCGATGGAAAGTGGGAAAGGGAAGACCTCGGCGAACGTTCTCCAATCAAATCGGTGATACTTTGGAAAAAGGGCAGGTCAGGAGTACTCAAAACCGGAGAGCATGTATGAAGAATGTTATGAGATTAAGGGAAGCAAAGGTTGTATGTCAGGATCGTAGCAAATGGAAGTCCGTGGTCTCTGCCTACCCCTCCGGGAAACAGGCTTGACTGTATGTATGTATGTATGTATGAATGTAGTGATGGCAGACTTGATAAGACTGACAGAAAATATACAAGATTAGTTACATAGTTACACACCATTACAGAATAACATTGTAGTAATTAGAGTAATTTTATTGTTACAAGTTTTTTCATGAAATGGGGAAGGTCGAGTGCAATGATCATTGCTGTTGTCTTCATCCTTCTCAGTTTTATGTGTATTATCATTATCAATATGGACAAAGTTGCTCTTTGTATGAGTAAAGAAAAATACAAAAGGACCCATCTTTAAAATAAAAAGCATAAATAAAGCTGAACTAAGTAGGTATATTCTTAATACAAATAGTGAGCCACAGTGTCCCAGAAACCCCCACATCCAGAACCTTACTTTTTATTTGAAGTCTTCATAACTCTGGCGTTGATCATGCATAAGTCTCCTGGAAAACACAAAAATTCAATTTATTCACTATTTGACAAAAAAAAAAACATTATTTAGCATTTCAAGTTGTTCTGTATGTAGTGCTGATCAAATGTAATGAATTACAACATACCTAACATAATGACGACTTTCCTCTGATACAGTCTGACGAGCCCCCGCATAAGTTGCGAGCTGAGACGAAGGGAAAACCGGCTCCCAGGCCGACCCGACTCATTGTTCATAACTTCCAACAAGTCATCGCTGTAATCAAACAAAACAAATCAAAAAGTTACTCAAGTAGGTACATTACTAATTTAAATGAATCTGATTGAATGATTTATTCCAAGTTTTACACAGTTTTGTAAGGACGAAGCCCGTTTCTTACCAAATTTTGCGAATGTCCTGAGCCCAAAGTTGCCGATGAGTTATAGTTGCAAAACACAACGGCCACGAGTCGGCGACCCAACACAGATAAAACCTGCCTCCTTTTTTCAGTGAGGCTTCGGGATAAAACATTTTAAGGCACTGATATGTTCAAAATTTATTACAAGTCTCTCTAGACGCTCGTTCCACAAAAAAGTAAACGGAAAACCCCGCCAATTTTATGCGTCGTTGATGTTTGTGATGTTGTTTGTCTTTTTTTTTTTATTCATCCCATAAGGGGTAGGCAAAGGAACTGAGTCCATACAGCCACGGCTGATGTGTTTTGTAAATTTCTGTATACTAAAGTCCTGTCACCGTCAGAGTTCTCAGTCTGTCCTAGTCACGTCCTGTCAGATGCTCATGCCTTCCGTAAAGCGATAGTGTACTTTACGGCGAGCTACGGCGAGCAGCAGCCCGCGGATACTTGGGGGTCACAAAAAGAGGGAATACGCGTTTTCACTTGAATTCTTCATTTGCTGGGCACTTTCACGTTATTTTGTTGTATAATACACTATCTTTATTATCCACCAAACAACATTAAGCACAGAAACTAAAATTCAATTAACGATACGATCCACTCTCATCGGTTTCCCGCCAAATTCTCCGATGTTGTTTGTTATTTAATTCATCCCATAAGGGATAGGCAAAGGAACTGAGTCCATACAGCGATGTCTGATGTGTTTTGTAAATTTCTGTATATTAAAGTCCTGTCATCGTCAGAGTTGTGTCAGTCTGTCCTAGTCACGTCCTGTCAACTGCTCATGCCTTCCGTAAAGCGATAGTGTACTTTACGGCGAGCTACGGCGAGCAGCAGCCGGCGGATATTTGGGGGTCACAAACAGAGGGAATACGCGTTTTCACTTGATTTCTTCATTTGCTGGGCACTTTCACGTAAATTTGTTGTATAACACACTATCTTTATTATCCACCAAACAACATTAAGCACAGAAACTAAAATTCAATTAACGACACGATCCACTCTCATCGGTTTCCCGCCAAGTTCTTTCTGATGTTTGTGATTGTTGACGTTTGAGGAAATGTTACCAGTTAAACAAAAATTGAAATATTAACATAATCGAGTTTTGGCACTAATTCATTACTATCTGTCTGTTATATCAAGTCAAATTTAACCCACTCGGATTGAAACTAACCAATTGCTCCAAAAATGAGTCTTTAGAAAATGCTAAATTACGGGATTTGTTCTAAATGGCAGACCACACACTTTTTTTTTTATTCATCCCATAAGGGATAGGCAAAGGAACTGAGTCCATACAGCCACGTCTGATGTGTTTTGTAAATTTCTGTATATTAAAGTCCTGTCATCGTCAGAGTTGTGTCAGTCTATCCTAGTCACGTCCTGTCAACTGCTCATGCCTTCCGTAAAGCGATAGTGTACTTTACGGCGAGCTATGGCGAGCAGCAGCCGGCGGATATTTGGGGGTCACAAACAGAGGGAATACGCGTTTTCACTTGAATTCTTCTTTTGCTGGGCACTTTCACGTCAATTTTTTGTATAATACACTATGTTTATTATCCACCAAACAACATTAAGCACAGATACTAAAATTCAATTAACGACACGATCCACTCTCATCGGTTTCCCGCCAAATTCCGCAGACCACACATTATAGACTTAGTTGAACTGTGTGTTGAATACGGGAAGAAGGCCAATGGAGCTAATCCTTACAGCCAGATTGAAGTTGTAATAAAGTCTGGTCACAGATAGCGCGCTTTTTTACGACTGCAGCCAGTAAGGCGTATCATGTTTTTCAAGTGTACGTCATCCACCATCATCATTCATTTTAGGTACTAAATAAAACAAAATCCCAACCAACAGCAAAAAACAATCAAGTAAAAAGCGAAAAAGCTCAAATATTGTTTTGTATTATAAGTAAAAGAGTGCAGACGGGGCAACCAAAATTTACAAAACACGCTACCAAGCTGGTAACATACATTGGTTTGTTTCCAGCTACACTTATACTTACTTAATGGGTATTCGAGTTGTGCAAGTAATTAATTGAGCTTGTTTTCCCTCTTTTTAGTTACTTCATTGTTTTGCAGTCTTTTCTTCTTCTTTTATTCATTTGCACAGTGGGACTTGGTAACGAGGAGACGGATTGAAAAGATAAGATTGTGTAGAGCCCTCACTAACACATACTACTTAGAGATACTACGTGACCCTTCTAGGGCCGCTTACATATTGTTTTATTAAGTATCTGTGCGGTGCATATATGGTAAACCACCCCCAAACACAACCCTCGGCGACATTTGGAACAACAAAGGGTTTCAAAAACACCAATTTTAACTAATATTTTATTAGAACTAAAATAATATGGTACATTATTATAAACGAATACTCAGTGCTTGTATAATTTCGACATGTTATTCACAAGAACCATGATCACACGACTTGATTACATTGAATGTTAAACTACTTACTCCTAAAATTTTCATATTTTAAGAACTAAAACCACAGTCATTCGGTCAGCATTAAATGATCCGAGAAACATATTGTGAAGTTTATTTATTTTGTTACAAAATCTACGTCATAAAGTAACTTCAGTCGATCCTCTTCATATGCATTTCAAAATGCAACAAATTCGAAATTGGCCACTTTTTTGACAAACAAATACAACACAGCGCAATTTAAATTCTAAACGGCATATTTGAAACTCTGCCCTGCCGCTTCAACAGCCGTTTTCAATCTTTTCAAGCTATTACTGTTAAACTGGTCCAGAGGCACTCCAAATTTGACCGCTTCTTCTAGAGCGGCTTGCGCCTCGTCGATCTTATTGTCAAGTAAATGCAAGTTAATTAATCTGGAACTCGCGTTGCCGACTGACCCCATAGAAATATTTTTGATAGTTTTCAACGTATCAATGAGTTTTTCTATTAGATCCGGTTGCTTCCGGATGTGACTTTCTTGTAACAGTCGCCGGAAAACTATGCCGTTGACGTCGCTCAAGCTCTGTTTCCACAGAGAGTCGGCTTGCTCGTATTTTCCCGCCAAAACGTATTCCATCCAAAGGAGGTTTGCCGGCATGTGTTGTCCTCTTGAAGCAGCTAATTCGGCTACCTTACGGCCTGAAACAAAATAATATCAGGTAAGCTTTGACGACCGGATAGCCTAGTAGTTAGAGACACTGACTAGCCTGAGGTCCCCCCAGGTTCGATCCCTGGTCGGGACAGATGTTTGTGTGATGAATACGAATGTTTGTAAGCAAGTAAACACTTTATTGTACAGAAAATACAAAAATAAATATGAGTTACAATCAGTGAGACACAAGCACAAAGGCAAGTGGGGTTTGTTCTCGGGTCTTGGATGTTTAATATAAGAATGTACTTATCTATATAAGTATGTTTATCCGTTGTCTAGTGCCCATAGTACAGGCTTTGCCTAGTTTGGTAGTAGGTCAATTGGTGTATATTGTCCCATTGTATTTTTAAATTTAAAGGTTCATTTATGCGGCATTCATTTGGATTTACGCAGTCGCGTTTTATGTAAAGCGTCGGGCATCATGCCGGGCGACAAACACAGGTCACGCAAAAAGAAGCCTTCTTTTAAATTATGAAGATATCACAGCGTTTTATGAGGTGATGAGCTGATGAAACAGAAAGTTAATGTTACTTACATTTGTTTACAAACACGTCGTCCTGGATAATAGAGGCGAGCGCATTGCTCCTCGGGAACTTCAGAAGCGCAGCTGTGAGCTCATGATCCGATTTGGCCTTGTGAACGGCCTCGTACAGAGCGTCTATGTGCTGAGGCCCCGCGCCTCGCGTGAAAATGGCCAGCGTCAACTTATCATCATAAGTAACGTTCCTTCTCATAGTATCTGAAAGGCGTTTCCCTAACTCTTGGATCTTCTCAACTTCGCCACTCTCAGCCAGCTTTTTTAGCAAGTATTTTAAAACGTTCTGTTTAGGTATCGTTCCTTCGTCTATCTTCGTGACTGCATAGTCCAATGCCTCAAGGATCTTGCCTTCCTGGATCAGGTTCTCTACTCTGGCGGTCACTACTGACTTTGTCTGTGTCTGTTCGGCTGTTGGTTTCTTCAGGGGTTGCTGTATCTGTGCTCTCTTGGCTGGTTTTGCTTCTGGTACGTTAGGAATGATGAACGGCACTGGCCTGTTCTTCGATTTCAGATGTTTTCCGAGGTGTTGAAGGAACTGTTCGCTTGGGATTTCGTCTTCCTCCTGCAGTATTGTCCACAGGCCGAGAGCTTTGTCTGTCTCGTTGGCTTTGCAATAGCTTACGAGAAGATGGTAGAAGATGTTGGAGCGGTCAATATGAGACAGTTGCTTCGTGGCTTCAAGCAGGCCTTCGATGTATTCGGATTTGCCTTCCTGTAAAAACAATCAGAAACAGAATCAATAACATTTCTAAATAATGACTGAAATAAGACAAAAAACCTTTGTCTAAACACTAAACCAAGCCATTATGAATGGCCACAAAAAAAAACAATGTTATGATTTATAAACTGAAAGATTCGAATGTTTTGTGCAAGTTAATACGTTCGTAATTTTATGACGCTAGTTCAGAAGTTACATGAATTACAAGAACAAAAATTTCTACTGAGCTGCTAAACTTGAGACGAAAGGTGTAATCTGGGGTTTTCGTACTCAAAAGTTCGAGAACTGTCAATGCGAGTTGTAGTCGCGAGCTGCGGGCTCCCAATGTATAGAGCAAAGGTTCCAAACCTTTTACCAAATGCACCTCTCAAATCTTTCAACTAAAGTAACTCCCCTGATGTAGTGAAATTCGTAATAACCAGTTTAATTTTGAATATCTTTTTGGCCCGCGAGGTACACTCCTCATCCTTCTATATCGGTATAGTTGTGTAGTATAGTACCGATACGTAGCGTTCGCAGGCGTCGTTGAACCTGTGGTGCCGCGCCTGGAGGCCCGGGGTCTCGAGGATGCGGCGCGCCTGCCGCAGCCGCCCGCACTCCACGAACGCCAGCACCAAGTCGTGCAGCACGTTCACTTCACCGTGGATCTGAGGACAAAATTATGGCAGATTATGACGCGTTGGAAAAAGTTGACGCCATACACTTTTCGAGGGGGACAGGTTACATTTACGCTCATGTAAAAGTTTGTTACGTTCCTACAAAGTTGTCACACATCCCATCCCCCGCTATTTTTAAGTGCCTTACCACTGCTGGGCCTGTGCCCTGTGTAAGAAGAGGTCTGTACCTCTCAGTATGACGACAGGGTTTGGGCTATAGTTCCCACACGGGCCCAGTACTCTACACAGTTGGGTACAACACATGTACCATTGAAATGCTTCGTATGAGTGTGCAGGTTTCCGCACGATGTTTTCTTTTACTGAAAAGCTAGTGATAAATTACAAATGTAATTTGGCACATAAATTCCAAAAAACTAGGAGGTGCCAGCCGGGGCTCGAACCGACGACCCTCTGCTTAAGAGGCCATAGGTGAAACCACTAGGCTACCACGGCAATCTCGTACCAAAACAAAACATTCACACAAATGTCAAAACAAACTCGCAATGAACAGATCCCGTACATACAAAAATATTATAGGTATAGAGGTAACGTAATTTTTTTGGCAGAGGGGAAATAGAGCGGTAAAATCTCCATTTTCCAACCGGAAGGCGAAGTGTTGGGGCCTCCCGCTAGGTGGACGGACGTTCTGGAAAAAATCGCAGGAAGCCATTGGCTGCGGGTAACACAAGACCGATCTACGCGGAAATCTTCTCCAGCTCTTCGAGAAATTGTGCAGGTGAGAATGGGTGCTCATTCTCAATGTAGACTCGCATTGTAGTGGGAAATGTCCATGGCGATACCCCTCTCGGTGAGCACACTCCATATCTTTTGGACCAAGAGTGTTCTTTGTTCCGGTAACTCTTCAGGCACTAGCTCGCCTGAGAACACAGCAAATGTTTCATTATATACTAACCTGGAGATAGTTGGGGAAGGCCTATGTCCAGCAGTGGACGTCTTTCGACTGATATGATGATGATGATAGTGTGAATGTTTGTTTACGTTCCTTCAATCGCCAAGCGATTAACTAAACCCATGTAATGCTACCGAACCTACCTGAGTACTGATGTCGGCCAGCCACTGCAGCTTAGTAGCATCCTCCTTGGATATAAGAGACTTCATCAGCTCTCCCTTCCAAGGCGTGCAGCGGTACTGACGGCAGCACTTCTCAAACTGTTTTAACGCCCCCTCAATGTCCCCCTTAAGCAGGAACACCTTGATAGTGGGGCCCAGGATCACGTTCGAAGGCTCGATGTAGTTGTTTTCGATGAGGACTGTTGTAATTTCTATGACCTGGGAATAATAAATAAGTAAGTAATTAAACTAAAACAATTGTTTTGCTCACCCGCTACCTCATGTCAATGCGACAAATGTATGTTTAGTGCCTTCACCTCAACTACCACATTATCACCACATCTAATAACTATCACACTAAACTACCACTACATACCTCACTAAACCAGCGTTTCAAGTGTCGATTTCATTGTGCATCAAACCTTACCAAGTCAATCCTTATCCTACATATGATTGATAACTCACCTTAGCATCCTCTTTTTTTTCAGCCAACATATTACACATTTGCCAGCATTTGGAATTTAGCAAGAAATTGACCTGATCATTTTCAGGGTCGTGGTTGTTCTCTTTAAGGAACTGGATTGCGTCATCCACTTTACCGGCTCGAATCAAAGCGAACGCCATTTGCACAAACTTGAACTTGTTGAGGGCATAATTGGGATCATTTTTAAGTATGGCGGCGTGACACCCCTTTGCCTTTTCAATGTCATCGTTTACACAATAAAATTCGTACAGCTGAGCAAGGATCGCGTTAGAGAATTCGAAGCCTGAAGCCTTCAAATCGTCCAGCAATTTGTTCAACTTTTCAACATTATTCTCCTTTACGTATGCCGATATCAGTTGCCTCTGCAGACGCTTTTCATTGTCGCTATTCCCTTGAGCGAGCAGTTTCTCTAGTTGCGCGGAATTCCTAGGTGTATACGATCTTTGTGCTTCAAGTGGAACCATTTCAAGGTCGGACGACGTTAACTGAGCTAACAACTCTGATATATCTGTGGTCAAATTCTGACCTAAGTACTGCTGGATAGCTTCTGCTGACTCAGTACTAATTCTCAAGCCCTTAGCGTGAATCGCTTCTAGAAGCTGCTCAGTTAAGTTGTTGTTGGCCAAGTTTTTAATAGAGGACAGTACAATGCGGCCAACTTCGTTCGTCTCATTCTGGCCATCATCGTGAGCATCATCCTCAGTCTGAGACACCTGGCTTTGCGAGCTGCAGATAACATGCAGTATAGTCGCGAAGGAATTGATATCCTTGGTCTTGCTTATTGCGACCATCAACGGCCTTGTAATCAAAGAGTATTGGCCTCTAGGTCTGTATTTAAGAGCAACTTCAGCAGCCTGTTTAATTTTGCCAGCCTCTAGGAGCTCAATCATTAAATTTCTCGCAGCATGAGCGACAGGCACGTTAGCGATTTGAAGCTTCAGTATTATGTTCAGCGCGGTATCATTTTTAATCAAGTAAGGAATGACGTAGTCTCTCAAAGCCTCGCCGCTTGGAATATTTCCTTCTTTGACCATGTCCCGGATGACCTGCAACAGGCCTTCTTCATCACCTTCGCGTCCTTTCTGAGCGAGCAGCGGCCAGTAATAGTGCTGGCGTATTTCCATGCCTTCCTTTTGAAGTTCCTTGAACAGGCTCTGGGCTAATTCGGTATGGCCCTGCTGCAAAGCTGTTTCCGTTGCAATAAAAAATGCATTGGGTACTAGTCCTTCTTCTTTTAGCTCTGCACAAGCTGTCATGATAGCTTCTGGTGATTTATTTACTCTTATAAGTTGCTTTACGAAGAAAGCTCCTTTGAATGGCGTGTCATTGGTGTTGGCTGATTTTGGCATTGTTTTCATTATTTTCTTGGCTGCGTCTTGCTGTCCTCTGTTGAGTAATCGGAGTATGACATTGCATACATCTTGGTTGTAGCCTATGCTTTTCTGCAGGTGATGGAAGAGGCTTTCAATCTTGTCTGCATGTCCACCAGTTGCTAGATGTTCGATGACCTCCAAGATATCCTGGAATCAAAGTCTCAAAGAAGTCTCTGTTGTACAGTAGACACACAAAGAAAGGCAACATATAATTTCAACTATGAAGGTTAAACTAGAGCACAATTTGGTACAATTCATATGGTATTTAACAATTTCACATGAAAAAAAAACCACCTTAAGATCAATTATTATTACTAAGTAATTGATTCAAAGTTGCTTTTACCTTGTCAGTCATATAAGCGTCCTTATCAGTTGCCGTCTTGATAACATTCTCAACACCGTCAATGTCCCCTTGTTTAGCGTATCCACACGCCAACAGGGTGTATGTGCGATTCGTTGGCTGGAGCCCTGCTCCTGCCATAGTCTCAAGCACCGCCTTGGCCCCTTCCGTGTCCCCATGGAACGCGTGACCCATGACCAACGCATTTAGAACTGGTTCCGACACCGGCATATTGAGTTCCCGCATCTTTTCAAGAACTTTGGTGGCGCCCTCAACGTCACCTTCTTGGCAGTAACGCCACATCAGTCTTTGGTATGTCACTCTGTAGAAAATAACAAGGAAATGTTGAATAGGTACTTGATGTAAAAACTTGCAATTTGATTTAAATGGAAATCTTTTTATTTATGCTCAATTACACTCAGAGCATGCAGAAGGTAGAACATAAAATACTTTCGTAATTTTAGGCCTCCATCATACCACTACTAAGAAAAAAAAACAGTCACATAAAAACACACAAACGTCACCATCAGTGGAGCTGAAGCAGTCGCCGTGACCGAAATCGGCCAAGGCGAATATATACATACTAGGGTACACAAGCTGTAGAGCACAATTTAATATTTGATGTTATACTTCCAAGGGCATGGGGGGTCATTTCATTGATTCAATCACTAAGAAAAAGACGTACTGACCGACAAGAAAGGAAGCGCGCGTACCATAATCCCTTTCAAACATTCTTTAAGTTGAACAATGTGAAACGAACTGTAGTTGATTGGATTTACTTTTCATCTCTGTATATGGCAGTAAGTATGTCCCCTAAGGTGTCATGTTATTTTTAAAAGATTTACCTATTAGGTTGCAGTCCTTTCTTCTCCAGCTCTTCGAGAAATTGTGCAGGTGAGAATGGGTGCTCATTCTCAACGTAGACTCGCAGCAGAGCATTGTAGTGGGAAATGTCCATGGGGATACCCCTCTCGGTGAGCACACTCCATATCTTTTGAACCAAGAGTGTTCTTTGTTCCGGTAACTCTTCAGGCACTAGCTCGCCTGAGAACACAGCAAATGTTTCATTATATACTAACCTGGAGATAGTTGGGGAAAGCCTATATCCAGCAGTGGATGTCTACCAGCTGATATGTTGATGATGATGATACTAACCATAATTCACCATTGTCCTAATCCTACTTCCCAACTTTGTGTTAGGGTTGTTTTACAATTGGACACTTTATAATGAAAATTACATAAAACTCAAAGTGACTCTTAATCTTGACAGATATTTTTATATACAGAAAATTACAAAAGGAGAAATACAGTAAATGGATCTCAGTTTTCCCACATGAATTCAGAGTTTCTTATGTATGATATTCTTAGAACAACCACAATGAATCTTATAATTCTTTCACTGAGCTAAACTAAATACTACCTGGTTATGGGATTTCAAGTATTCTGGTAGCTAAAAGATAAGTCTCCTTGAGATAACAAATTGCAGGAACACTTAAATAAAGATGTTTAAATTTTAATCTAAAATTATGTAGCTTTTATGTTTTTACTTTATTTTTACAACAGGGTAAAGTCATATACAAAATTTGTAAAAAAAATGTAATTAATAAATAAATACTGAAAACAAAAGCTTGATTTCATACCACAGCATCTTATAACCAGCAAAGATTGTGAACTGGTGATATCATTCTTGCACCTTATTTCATCAAATACTTCATCTATGTCTCTCTTTGTGATGCGGCCAAACCTCCTCGCTTCGGAGTCCAGTTTCTGCAGTAAGGGCTCCAGACTTTCTGCTTTCTTGGAGGTTGCATAGTCTCGCATGAGAGCACTAAAAATAAAAAAAAGCTTTTGAATCATATGTCACACTTGTATAATTTATGACCTTTCTGTCCAGACCGAGCTAACTTTTAGTCAAATATTACAATCAATTGTATGCCTAGTATCAAGCAAAGACATTATACATGTACTACCATACATGTGACAGTATTATATCCATTCCACTAGAACTAGTTACCTGTGCAGTTCATAAAATTTCATAATAAATATTAATGGTATTTCAGCCAAACAAACCACATAACCCTATATGATATTAATATAATCAATTAATTACTTTTTCATCACCGAAAAATTCGTATGAAAGGATTATGATGAGTATAGCAGGTTCCAGTAAAATCAAGTAAACTTACTTGTTAGTAGTGCACAGAGCCTTAGGATTAACCAATAAATTAGATTCTGCGGTCTTAGCTGAGTTCAATATAAGTGTTCTCGCCGCACCAGTGAAGTATCGCACAAATTTCGTAGAACGTAAAAGCGACGACATGATGATGCCGTGCTGTCGAATATGTTTTTATGAAAAATTAGCAGTAATGTGGTGTTTTACTACTTTTTTCTATGCGATAATATCGCTCCAAGGAAAATCCCAAGAAAATCCGCACTGAAAGAATTTTAGGTTATCTTGTTATGTCATCCATCTGTCACTTTTAGCTTCGCCAAGCTGTTCAAGTTCATCCATAAAACGTGAATCTTAAAATAAATATATAAAAAAATCGATCAGGTATGGTATTTCCAGTTCAAAGATAACATAGGAAGAGTGAATGAACTAAATTGATCCAACAAAATCAATTCAGTGTCCATGCTCATTCAATCACATCACGTCACATTGATAAAAATAATACTTTGACTTCCAATCCAGTCAACTTATAGCCAGAGCCAGTCCAAAAGAAATAAGATCGTGTCCGATTGACAAGCCCTCGACCTTCGTGCATTTAATTTGATTAGGAACAAGTGTTTTTTGGTCTCATTCCACTAAATTATCCATTTGGATATAAGAAATGGTAAGTGTTGTGTGTAATTATCTAGTGACTTTGATATGACCTTTGTTATTATTCAAATTCAGTCTTATATTAACTTATCTTCGCAATGAGAATAAAAAATCGGAATAATTTAGCAGCCTTATTCCTGCTTTACATAAGTACCTAGCGAGGTACAATTAGAATTCCTATCGTATATCAGATCAGATTATATTTTAACCGGCATGTAATGTAGCCGGTAATGGGGCTATGGTGGGGATATTATCATAATCATAAGATAATTAATTAATCATTTTAATCATTAAAGTTTTCCTAATTGTAAATCGTCAATTCATGACTAGCATTTTACTCAACTTTATTGAGCTATGTCGTGTTGTTGGGGCTCGAAACCAGAAGATTCGTTAGAGACTGCAGTCATAGTTCCAAAGCCTGTCACCATGGTTACTAACTAAACTTACATAACTTGTGACATTGATTTTAGTGGCAAATTCATAAAAATGTTATCTACTTTAAAAAAAATATTTCTTAAAATAATCTGCCTAAGCCTAAATTTCTTGTTTTGATACAATTTTATTTTTCAGGCTGCACCAATCAAGGTTGTCGTGACCGGAGCTGCAGGTCAGATTGCCTACTCCCTGTTGTACCAGATTGCATCAGGAGCCGTGTTCGGCCCCGAACAACCAGTCTACCTCCACTTGCTGGATATCGCTCCAATGATGGGCGTTCTCGAGGGTGTTGTCATGGAGCTGGCAGACTGCGCACTGCCCCTGCTCGTTGGCGTCCTGCCCACTGCTAGCCCCGAGGACGCCTTCAGGGATGTGGCTGCTGCTTTCCTTGTTGGTGCCATGCCCAGGAAAGAGGGCATGGAAAGAAAAGATCTCCTCTCTGCCAATGTACGCATTTTCAAAGAGCAGGGACAGGCCATTGACAAAGTTGCCCGCAAAGACATCAAAGTCCTGGTTGTTGGTAACCCGGCTAACACAAATGCCTTGATCTGCTCGAAATACGCTCCTTCCATTCCTAAGGAGAACTTCACAGCTATGACCCGTCTGGATCAGAACCGTGCCCAGTCCCAACTCGCAGCTAAACTTGGAGTACCAGTGAAGGATGTCAAGAATGTTATCATCTGGGGCAACCACTCTTCTACCCAGTTCCCTGATGCGTCCAATGCTGTTGTAACCATTGGAGGTGCCCAAAAGCCTGTGCCTGCGGCTATTAATGATGATGACTTCTTGAAGAACACCTTTGTGTCCACTGTACAGAAGCGAGGTGCTGCTGTCATTGCTGCGAGGAAAATGTCCTCTGCTCTGTCTGCGGCTAAAGCTGCTTCCGACCACATGAGAGACTGGTTCCTTGGTACTGGAGATCGCTGGGTCAGCATGGGTGTTGTATCAGATGGTTCTTATGGCACACCTAAAGACGTTGTCTTCTCTTTCCCTGTTACCACTGCCAATGGCAAGTGGAAGATTGTGGAGGGCCTTACCATCTCAGACTTTGCTCGCAAAATGCTCGACGCCACTGGCAAGGAACTGGCGGAAGAGAAGCAGGACGCCTTGGACGTCTGCAAGGATTGACTGAGTAAAGTTTAAGATCAGAAATTAATGTATTTAATAGCATTACACTTATTGTATAGGCACAACTAACGGTTTTTGTTAGAAAAAAATTGGCAAGAATAAAATTGTTGATGTAAAGATCTATTTTTATTGTTGCCCTGAAAATATTGAATGTTTAGTTGTTTACATGCATTGCGTAATCTGTGTAGCCTGGCAATAGGTCAAATGTATTATATTTTTGCTTTAGGAGCTGTTATCATGACATTTAACCCTTAGCTTACTAATCTAAATAACCAAGCTTATGAGAAGAAACATTTTGTTAGTATGTTTGCACAACGTAAATGGCGGAAAAATTTAAATAAAATCTTATCTCATTTGATTCTGAAACAATTTCTTATCAAAATTTAGTCTAGCGGCTTGATAAGATAGCGTAATTTGATTATTTGATAATCATTTTTTAGATCTTTCTATTGTAAAGGTATTATACCGACATGCTTCTTAAGATCTTGAGATTCTTGAGGTCTGTTTGTGGGGTGTTTAGCTTGTTTGGGCGGCCATATTGCCGTGGTTGCCAAATGTTCGTCATAAACTACGTCTATCGTTTGTGAAAAACGAAAGAGTGGCCGGACAATTACCTAACGGAATACAATTATTAACTGGATATAAATGGGTTCGAATCGCTGTATTTCCCAGTAAATATAAAAATGGAACGCCTTTGCCAATTTGCGGCTAGGTATTAACATATTTATTGTGTTGCTGTAGATGTAGGTGCGTACCTACATCAGCTAAGTACCTATGGTGAAAGAAAACATTATAGGAAGTATCGAAGTTGTATGTGATCAGCGGAACGTAACGTACCTAAACGCTTTATTTAAATAATTTCCAGTTGTAATATTTAAGATGATTTTTATCTAATCTGAGTAAACTATTTACGCGATTGACATAACTAACATAATAGTTAAGTACTTACCTACTTGCAGCCTGTTTAATTGTTATGGTCGATAAATAGCAAGTACCTAATTGTTACGGTCCCGCGGTGTCAAGGAATATTCGATTGTTATTTCGATGATGGTATAGGTACTGAAGTGATATTCATAATTGTGTGGTAAATGGTTTTACGAGACAAGTTCAAAAGGTCATATTAATAAAATGACGATAGAATTTTCTTTGCTGCTGAGTTGAGATGAACAGTCTTTGAAATATGAAGTCTGTTGCTGTCGTTGAATGTTTTCTACCTACCAATTTAAGAAAGTACCCATACCCAAACCATTCTCCGCCCCGCACAAATTAGAACCTTTTCCCAATAAATGGTCAGTAATTTTCTGCGATAGCTCACTGCGACAAGGTTATACCTACAACTATACAGACCACTGTATGGCTATACTTAGATGTAGAAAGTAAATAAAAAGGATTTTATGAGAACGTCTTGTTTAGTTGGTAAGTAATTACTTTTACTTACTTATTTTATCAGTTGTGATGTGACTCTGTTGAAATGAATAAGTATTTGACTAAAGCGATGGCGATGTGCTCCTATGTGTTCAAGTAGGTAAGTGGATTGATTAATAGATAATTATTTTCTCATTGTAATATCATATCCTACTTAGTTTATTACTTTCCTCTTTGTTCATTTCCATTACTGTAACCAAAAGAAAATAGTAAGTAACTTTACCTATAGATCGTTTTACCATTGTATTTAATTATAACTAAGTAGTGGTGTTTTGTTTGCAGAGCATTTTCAGACTTTTAATTATTATTGATGAAGTCAGTTTGGCGATGAAAAGAAATTACATTAGTGTACAAGCTGACGACTCTGACGGTGACAGGACTTTAATATACAGAAATTTACAAAACACGTGGCGTGAGGTGGCTGTATGGACTCAGTCCCTTTGCCTATCCCTTATGGGATGAATTAAAAAAATAATAATAATTGACTGACATTGTACATAGTCTCTCTAATCTGTGGATGTGGACCTGTTGTCAGAAGGTAACTTTTGTAACCTTTTAGGTTACTTTTAGCTCTATCAGGTTACGGCCGGGTTCCCCAGCTCAAAAGGTTACTTTTAGGTTACTTTTGGACTCTACCTTTATTTTCAAATATTATTTTAAGCGCTGTTAAATAAATTTATAAATGTCCAGCTGACGCTATAACTACGTAAAACAGAACGTGCGTTGACGTAAAAATAGCTCAGCTACCGCGAAGCACGTTTATATCTTACCGTCTCTTTCACTTATATGATGTAAAACAGAAGAGTGAAAGGGACTTCGGCAAAATGAAACATTTGATTTGGCGGCAAGGGTTCGGGTGGAGGATGGGTGGAAGGGTAATTAAATTACATCAGATCGAAAATCGGAGGGAAATGCAATTCGAACTACATGCACGCCCTCACTTTTTTGGCTCAGGTGGTCGGTTTTTAATAATAGCGAGTCTTTTGATATATCACTCGCCGACGATTTATGTTTATAGTATTTGGTAACTTTTCTAGGCAAAAGGTAACTTTTTGATCACACCGGGGTAACTTTTGAGAATTGGGTCTGGCAACACTGATGTGGACTGACAGATTGAGATAACGTTTTGATTTTGATCGCAAATAATTAAATTAAATTATGTTTATAAGTTTTCAATTTTATTACTTTGAATGTAGTTGATAGTATTTCCTACAAAGGAGAATAATAAATTAGGATGCGGGTAAGTTGAAATGTATTTGTTGAGACTTTAAAATGCCGGTGTTGTTTAGGTTGTATTCCGAATTAAGATTTTCTTATTTACTTCATAGGTCTTTCTCTTTTCTGCGACTGTGATTATTAGAGCCTGCTGTTTTGTTTAGAATAGCGCATCCTTACTTTATTATTGTTGTTTATTTTCATTACTTTAATCCATAGCGTAAACAATTTACTTACTTTTTTTTGGAAATTAAAAACAATTCACGTTAAGGATAAAACTTCATTGCTCATTGATAGAGACGAAAATTCTTCAATGTAATAAGTACATACGAGATAACTCTAGGTACTTACTTCTGCTGTAGTGAAATTATTGGTATTGTACGTACAATACTATATTTTTATTTTATACTGTTAGGTGGTGTTAGTAGGTAAGTACTTAGGTACTTTGATAGATGACATACTGATGATGCTATGTAGGTTTAGCATGTTTGGTCTTTGGTTGTTTGGTTGAAGCTGTTATATTAAAGTAAATTAGTATAGTATACACAATAATATAATAATAATGCTTGACTCTGGTTGTCAGATTTATTGTTATGAAACTGTAAATTAGGCTAGCCGATCTCCGCCAACTACTGCATTTTTTTTTGTTTTGTTCATAGTTTTTTGTTTTTCATTTTTTTTGAGATCGGAATTAAATAGAAATCCATACATAGCTCAAAGTAATTTCTGGATTTTTTTTTCCATGAAAAAAATACTATAAATAAAACCAAAAAAAAAGTTTGACCCGATACGGGTCAACGGGAGACAACGGGTTGTGAACATTTAAGTGTACATCACAGATTCATAGGTAACTGTGGTGCTTTGTCTAATACTAATGTATTTTTTATTTATTAGGCACTAGCCAATCCAGTGAACTATGTACCACCAAAGACCATTCCATAGAAAATGTATGAGCAAATGAATTTTCGTCACAATCTTTTTTTTGGTGAAATTTCCCATCTTTTATAGTTATTTTGCTGTTCAGAGTAGAGACAAATCCATCAAATCAAACATTATAAAAACTGATCCAGCCTTTTTTGACTTACAAGTGGTATAATTAACACAACTTTGTTTTTTATATAAGTATATAAATTATTTCAGATTTTCAGGTACACCCTAAATAATTGTCATCAACATGATTAACAGAATTTAATCTAGGAACATCATAATTATACAATTTGTCTGCCATATTTTATACCATACCAGCACAGCCAACAGCAGAGGTAGCTAAGCAACCAAAGCATTCACATTGATCTAAGAATGGCTTTATAAGTTATAGACATAAGAGCTTGTGTAGGCCATTGTGTCCACTTCGGTTGCATAGCTACTTCTGCTGCTGACTGTACTTACCAGCATCACTCTAGGTGTGATACTTTCAATGACAGTTCTTATGGTGATGTTAATAAAGTAACTGTGACTTTCTTAACAACTCCGTAGGAGTTGTCATTGCAAATGTCACAAGGGATCATCTTAGAGTGACGCTAGCGTAGTTGTAACAATTTTTTTTAGCATTACCTATGTTTACTAAAGCAAACAGAAAGTAAGCTAGTGAGATATTATAGTGTGAAGATGGGATCCAGACACAGAATTGCTGTGTGCCAAATGACATCTGTTGCTGACAAAGCATCTAACTTGGAAACTGTTAGTCAAATTATTAGCAATGCAGCTAAGGAGAATGTTAAGGTATGAAATAAAAAGTTTTACTATAAATTTCAGCCAAATTGAAACTTCTTTGGCTGCTTAGTTATTTCAGGTTTTCCATGCTATATGCATGTAATACTCACAATGCAATACCCATACTCATTCAATTAATTAAGTATAAAAATGTATACCTACATCTTATCTTAAGTACATTTAAATAATTAAATACCTAGTCTGAAATAATTAAAAATTAAGGAAAACTTAATTTTAGTCTTTACTTACTTATTTATTACTTGTTTATTTTACTTTCTATGTGACATCTGTATATTTTATTTGAACTTGTGTTAAACAATAACTTATCATTATCTTTATCTTTGGTGCTTTATCACGAAAGGCACTTCTCATTAATGAAATGAATGAGTTTTTTTATATACTATGTCAGTGGCAAACAAGCATTTGGATTGCCTTATGTTACGCTAATATGAGTGTGAGTATTTACATATTAAAAACTTTTCTTTTAATAATTTTAGATGATATTTTTCCCTGAGGCATGTGACTACATTTGTGACAACAAGAAAGATGTAGTACAATTTGCAGAGCCAATTATAGGTGGCAGCACAGTGAACAGTTACAGAGAGCTGGCTGTTAAACATAATGTATGGCTGTCTATGGGAGGATTACATGAAAAGGTACCTAACAGGCTATTGACTTAAATTAAAATATTTTTTAAATACTCAATTGGGTGTAAAATATGAAGAACTGTCTATCTATTTTTCATTAACTAAAACCAGTTATGTATGTAGTACTCCATCGCGGAGTAGCAAAGTAATTAAATTAATTTGGTGAATATATATGGGGCCAGGGGCCAGTTACATCTGATCCAACCTGATTTGTTGCTTGTGAAGTAGGTGATACTGCCTGACAAAAAGATCAGCTGGTGCATTTGTCTGTCTCTATCCATCTGGTCAACCAGGAAAAGGACGGCGCGCGGTAAGCCGAAAACGCACTGTATTTTTTTTGCAGATCAGAAATTTCTCATGAGCAGTTAAATTCAACGAATTTTGCTCGCATTTTACGATCCCAGCTTATGAGGATTTCCATTTCAGAATGAAGTGGACCCCACTAAAATATACAACACCCACATAATAATAAACGAAAAAGGCGACATAGTGCAACAGTATCGCAAGCTACATCTCTTTGATGTTGAGATACCAGCCAGTGGTGTGAGGTTAAAAGAGAGTGATACTGCCAGCGCTGGCAAGCATATAGTTGTTCCTGCTGAGACTCCTGTGGGAAGGATAGGTGAGAACATTGACGTGATTCAAGGAGGATAGTATACAGAGTGTCAAAGCCCATACCTCGAATCGTTCCTCGCAGTTATCTTAAAATTCAGGCAATTTCTAGATGGCGCCAAGGTCGTAGCCAGCGGGTCAAATAATAACAAAACAGCGGTTCTATTGTGTCACTCAAGCAAGGTAGATGGCGCTGAGTGTAAATAAGAACGATTCAAAGTATGGGCTTTGTCAATCCGTTTATTTTCCATGATGCAACTATGATCCTTGATGTGATTACTGGAAATTACAGGAGACAAATGGGAGTAGACTTCATTATCTTTTTAAAGGGTTCCTTACCTCAGAAGGAAAAAAACGGAACCCTTGTAGGATCACTTTGTTGTCCGTCTGTCTGTCTGTCAAGACCCCTTTTCTCTGGAACGCGTGGAGGTAGCATGCTGAACTTAATATCAAATACTCAAGCCTCAACGCAATCAAAAGATAAAGTAATTAAAAAGGTTGTTTCCATACAAATTGCCGTACCCCGAAAACTTAAAGGGTACTTCCGGTTGTCCTAGAAACTTGAAATTTGGTATGAAGGTAGCTCTTATAGCACAACCACTCAGAAAATTCTCAAAATCTTAAATCAAAAATAAGATAGCTGATTGGCCGGATACAGGATATCCGGTATCCGGTATCCGGCCAATCAGCTATCCGTTTAATCTCTAGTTATAATACGGTCATGGTATGATACGGTGTAGTGGGTAGACGCCATGCTATCTTCATATTGCAGGCATGGCGATATGCTACGACATGCGATTCCCGGAACTGAGCACAGCGTTGGCCGTGTTACGCGCTCAGATCCTCACCTTCCCTTCGGCATTTACGCACGCGACTGGAGAGGCTCACTGGCATACTTTGCTCAGGTAACTATAAGTACTTGAACCGACACTTAATTGGCACAAGAACTTCTTTTAAAAGCCAGTAGATCTGAACAGGCACCAGCTTATACCTATAAGCGGGACATCCAGCATGATTAGTGAAATAAAAACGGATCACTCACGTATATAAGTCAAGGTTAGCCCTACATGTTTTGGACTAATTCGTAGTCTTTCCTCTGGGAGCGCACGACCCAGCGGCAGCCAGATGCACACTACGCGCCGCGGCTCTGCTCGCGCGACTCGATTTAAATGTATACTCGAGTGATCAGTTTTTATTTCACCATGTTTGAGTCTCACGGTAGTTTCATGTTAATCCAGCATGTTGGTTGATTACGCATATCTTGCTTGAAATTTGCACGAGGATTAGTTTATTAGTACTTCCGCGCGAGGGAGCGACTTTCTGAGCCTCTAGTGTAATTGACGGCCAAAACATGCATCAAGAACGCGTTCAAGTGTCAAATAATATTAGAATTGTTTGTTGTCGATATGTGCCCCTAGTGGCGCTGCCAATTTGTCCATAATAATTCAGACGTAAACGCGAACGCGATCGTGACGTATTTTTGGTCGTTGATAACACTAGACGCTCTGTGCAATGATTTCATCAAGACAGTAATTTACAGTTGAAGTTAACAGTTAAGGCCTGTGGAAACCGGCGAATGGGACGGCAGTTGATATAATTTTTTTTTAATGTAAATTGCATGTTATTTAAATTAGAGTGAGGTATAAATTTCAATGCTCTGAGAAGGAAGCTCCGATGCTCCGACGTGCTCTGACGAAATCCGAGGTCGATCTCCGAGTATTAAAATTTATACCTTATTTCAATGGAAATAGCATGCAATTTACCTAAGTAAAAAAATCTCTGCCATCCGATCCGCCGGTTTGCGCTGGCCATTAGTTAATTTTTTTTAAAGGAATCTATCGCACATCTTAGTTGATAATGTTGATGAGTACCTAATGTCAAAATAAAATCACTCATTTGACCAACTCGCCGGGTTAAAGGCAAAACCGACTATCTGCTATTTTATTCACTTTTTGACTTTAATACATCATCCAACTCAGCATCATTTTTTTGACTTATGTATAAAAATCAAAAAAGTGAAAAAAAGTTGCAGATAGTCAGTTTTGCCTTTAACCCGGCGAACCAGTCTTAACTCCTATTGTTTCAGAGCACGAGCCATAGAAAACCAATGCTTCGTGATAGCGGCCGCTCAGGTCGGCCAACATAACGCCAAGCGGCGCTCGTTCGGCAGTGCCCTGTGTGTGGACCCGTGGGGCTCTATACTAGTAGACTGCGGAGACGAAATTGGCTACAAAGTGGCAGAATTGGATCTAGCGCGGCTAGAACAAGTACGGGAAAACATGCCCGTGTTTCAGCACAGGAGGTTAGAGATTGGTCGATTGTTACTTACGTAATTGTTGAGCTTAAAGTTCGAGATTAGACTTTGGTAGTCATTTTTGAGCTTAAAGTTCGAGGTTAGACTTTGGTAGTAATTGTTGAGCTTAAAGTTCGAGGTTAGACTTTGGTAGTAATTTTTGAGCTTAAAGTTCGAGGTTAGACTTTGGTTGTAATTGTTGAGCTTAAAGTTCGAGGTTAGACTTTGGTAGTAATTGTTGAGCTTAAAGTTCGAGGTTAGACTTTGGTAGTAATTGTTGAGCTTAAAGTTCGAGGTTAGACTTTGGTAGTAATTTTTGAGCTTAAAGTTCGAGGTTAGACTTTGGTTGTAATTGTTGAGCTTAAAGTTCGAGGTTAGACTTTGGTAGTAATTTGTTGAGCTTAAAGTTCGAGGTTAGACTTTGGTAGTAATTGTTGAGCTTAAAGTTCGAGGTTAGACTTTGGTAGTAATTGTTGAGCTTAAAGTTCGAGGTTAGACTTTGGTAGTAATTGTTGAGCTTAAAGTGCGAGGTTAGACTTTGGTAGTAATTTTTGAGCTTAAAGTTCGAGGTTAGACTTTGGTAGTAATTGTTGAGCTTAAAGTTCGAGGTTAGACTTTGGTAGTAATTTGTTGAGCTTAAAGTTCGAGGTTAGACTTTGGTAGTAATTGTTGAGCTTAAAGTTCGAGGTTAGACTTTGGTAGTAATTTTTGAGCTTAAAGTTCGAGGTTAGACTTTGGTTGTAATTGTTGAGCTTAAAGTTCGAGGTTAGACTTTGGTAGTAATTTTTGAGCTTAAAGTTCGAGGTTAGACTTTGGTTGTAATTGTTGAGCTTAAAGTTCGAGGTTAGACTTTGGTAGTAATTTGTTGAGCTTAAAGTTCGAGGTTAGACTTTGGTAGTAATTGTTGAGCTTAAAGTTCGAGGTTAGACTTTGGTGGTAATTGTTGAGCTTAAAGTTCGAGGTTAGACTTTGGTAGTAATTTTTGAGCTTAAAGTTCGAGGTTAGACTTTGGTAGTAATTGTTGAGCTTAAAGTTCGAGGTTAAACTTTGGTAGTAATTGTTGAGCTTTAAGTTCGAGGACTTTGGTAGTAATTGTTGAGCTTAAAGTTCGAGGTTAGACTTTGGTAGTAATTGTTGAGCTTAAAGTTCGAGGTTAGACTTTGGTAGTAATTGTTGAGCTTAGACATAACGAAAACGGGATATTGACCGCGATTACCTTATAGCCCTAGTATTACCTTAATATCCCGTTTTCGTTATGTCTAATGCAATTAACCTCGAATCATTTAAAACTGTTATTGTTGAGCTTAAAGTTCGAGGTTAAACTTTGGTAGTGCCTTGCATGTGGACGTTTTGTGTTCCGTAATAGCGGACTGTTGGCATCTACATCCAACTAGACCCAAAATTTAAAAGGGGGAATTTTTTTAATGGGATCAGTTCGGTTTTAAATAATTGATTAAATTAGGCGTTACTTGGGAGTGAGCAAATTAATGGTTTTTAGTTCGTGGATCAGTTTTAGGTTACCTTATTAACCTTTTTTATGGGACTCGATTTTAAACCAAAATTATACACATTGTGGAAAAAAAAGTTTTGTCTAATGCCCATTTGAGCAAGAAATTTTATTGTATTTCAGGAAAGACGTATACTCCCTGTACACGCTCAGTCTCCGGACGAGCTCGGAGCTGGAGAAGCCGCCAGCCGCCGCGCCGGAGCCGCCGCCGCCGGCTGCCGTCCCGGCGCACCGGTTCGGCCACGTTCAGGTGCCGGACACGTGCGTCTTTTATAAGACTGAGCTGTCTTACGCTTTTGTAAATCTGAGGTGAGTGTTACTACACTTCGTTTATTTAAGCATTAAAAAGAAGGAAACGATCTTGACAGTGGCGTGCATAGAGTTTTTAGTCAGGGTAGGCAGAGAATTTTGAGTAGATCTATGTATGGTATTCAGTAGTATTGGATGCCTTAGGTAAAAAAACCGGACAAGTGCGAGTCGGACTAGCGCACGAGGGTTCCGTGCAAAGACTTTAACGCTTTTCCCCAGTGTTTTAAGTTGTCCAGTGTTAGCAGAGCCCTGTTCCTAAGCAAAATGTACGCAGTGTGGGGTTATCTTATATTGGTCTGTGAAATCTACAGACGGACATAAAAATGTAACATTTTGGGAATTTTCTGAGTGGTTGTGCTATAAGAGCTACCTTCATACCAAATTTCAGGTTTCTAGGACAACTGGGAGTACCCTTTAGGTTTTCAGGGTACGGCAATTTGTATGGAAACAACCTTTTTGATCACTATCTTTTGATTGCGTTGACCTAGAAGGTTGATTTTTTCACAGCTTCAAGGGACTTAATTTCAGCATGCTACCACCACGCGTTCCAGAGAAAAAGGGTCTTGACAGACGGACGGACAACAAAGTGATCCTATAAGGGTTCCGTTTTTTTTCTTTTGAGGTACGGAACCCTAAAAAGAAAAAAAAAAGAAAAAAAGAGTCGCATTATTAACCGGATACGATCTCGGGTACCCGTGCGTCGTATAGACTTACTGAGTCTGGTTAGACCAAACGCTGTTGATTTTTTGGGTCGAAATTAGTCAACGCTTTTGCAGCAACCAAAAGCAGTGCTTTGTTGTCGCGACCGTAAGGTTTGATTTGATTGTTTCATTTTAGTAGTACATGTGTGAGTGAGGTGCGGCGGTCGTACATATAGTTTACGGATGGAGCGCGATGTCATAAGAGTGTGTATGCCGGCAAGTGCCGGGCAGTATCTCTAAGTACCCAGTCTGTGTGACGGGCCAAGCTACTATACCTAAACGACTACACCTGATTCTCTTTTTAACAGACTTCAAAAATAGGAGGAGGTTCTCAATTCGTCGGATTTTTTTTATGTATGTTCCCCGATTACTCGAAGACGGCTAGACCGATTTGATAAATTCTTTTTTTGTTTGAAAGGGTGTACTTTCTAGGTGGTCCCATTGTCACCAAGTTAGGATCTGATGATGGTATCCCAGGAAAATCGAAGGCAACCCTCAAATTTTATAGGGACGTATCATGTGTTTCATATATTTTCGAAAGCTATTCAAGTACTTGTGTCTGGTAGTCATCATCTCGTGTTGATGAGGTGATGATGGAAGGTACAACTCCTTAACGGTTAAGAGTTGGAGGATAATATTTTAAATATTATATTGTATTGAAATTATATTATATTGAAACTACCGTGAGACTCAATCATAGTGAAATAAACGGATCACTCACGTATGTCAGTCGAGTATAGCTCGACATGTTTCGGACTAATCCGTAGTCCTTCCTCTGAGAGCACACGCCACGCCGGTGTTTACGTCTCGCCACCGGCGTGGCGTGTGCTCCCAGAGGAAGGACTACGGACTAGTCCGAAACATGTCGAGCTATACTCGACTGACATACGTGAGTGATCCGTTTATTTCACCATGTAACTAAAAATTGTGAAATAAAATTTTTTTTAACAAAAAGTAATACCGCCTTAAAAAAACCTCATAAAAAAACATAAAATAATCCCCAAAAAGCCATGTGTTTCATGGCCTAGCAGAAATATGAAGTCGGTGCGGTGCTAGCGGAGTATTCTTCGAATGAAGCACCGACTTCATATTTCTGCTAGGCCATGAAACACATGGCTTTTTGGGGATTATGTTATGTTTTTTTTCTGAGTTTTTTTTCCCAAACTCATGAAACTCACTCATGGCTTTTTGGGGATTATTTTATGTTTTGTTTTTGTATGTTTTGTATGTATGTTTGCTTTGTATGTTGGTCTGCCAGGTGCGTGACGCCGGGCCACGTGCTGGTGGCGCCGCGCCGCCGCGCCGCGCGCAACGAGGACCTGACTGACGAGGAGGCGGTAGACTTTTTCTCCGCCATCCGCACCGTTCAGAGGGTAAGTTTACTATTTTATCTACACTCATATCATAAGTCCTCTATAATGCGTTCAGAAACCGTAGAAAATGACCAGCATTGCAGTACATCGTCACCTCCGCCGCCAACCACTACCCCAGCACTTTTGGTATCGAATTCGATGTTTTAAATTCAAAAGGCCTCATAAGGAAGCTCAAAGTCACTCAGAGGGCGATGGAGAGGGCTATGCTCGGGGTTTCTCTGCGGGACAGAATCAGAAATGATGATATCCGCAGTAGAACTAAAGTTACCGACATAGCCCGAAGAATTGCGAAACTTAAGTGGCAGTGGGCGGGGCACATTGCTCGCAGAACTGACGGCTGATGGGGTCAGAAGGTTCTCGAATGGCGTCCACGGACCGGGAGACGAGCTGTCGGTAGGCCTCCAACAAGATGGAGCGACGACCTGGTAAGGATCGCGGGACCGCGGTGGATGCGGAAAGCACAGGACCGGTCTGAGTGGAGAGCCTTGGGGGAGGCCTATGTTCAGCAGTGGACGTCTTTCGGCTGATGATGATGAAATTTGAAAACCAACGTAATTTACAATCATAGTGAAATAAAACGGATCACTCACGTATGTAGTGTCACGAGTTCAGTCCGACATGTATAAATAATAATGTGATAATTTACAATAAAAAAAACAGTCTACGAAACGTCAGCTCGGTTTGTTTGTCTTAAAAAAAACAGTCAAATTCGTGACAGGTATGGGTATGATATGCCTTCGGCTTCTGAACCCATTTTAGAGTACTTGTAATATGTGTGTAGATAATAGTATTTTATGCAACTGTAACATAACCAAGGTACATGAGTATGTATGTTTATAAAACGAGCCCGAAGGGCGAGTTTTCATAATAAATCACACGAGTGTATAATGACCAGTTTTGTACCGTTGCATACATTACTTTTTCTACGACTTCATTGTAGAAATAATAAATATTTTAACGTACATACTTTCCGAAAATGACGTAACACTTTTTTCAATTCACCATTTAAAAATGAAGTTTTCCGGCAGCATATTTTCCGTCACTCTGTGCCATTAGGTACTTATTATAATTTCTTCGGCAGTACACATTTAGAATTTCTTTTACCTATTTAACCGAAACAAATCCGATAACTAATTACAAATTTTTGCAAACAGTAAAACTTAAAACTCGCCAGCTGACTCGTTTTTTTTTAAATTTGTTACCACAGACCACAGGAGAGCAAGGATGTTAGCGTGTTCTCAGTTTTTTGCTTATAAAATATTCCTTAATTATGATTGGATTACAGCTGTTCTCACTAATGTTTAAGCAACCAATCACGAGGCACATGCATGTTTAAAAAAACTTATTTTTTCAAATGGTATTATTTTACTCAATAAGTGTAACTTAATGAAATTAGTATGGGTTATTATGTTATTGAATTATGACCATAGACAATAGAACTTGAAACAGATTTATAACATTAGTTATTATTGTATACTTTTTACCATTTAATTGACAGATTATAATATAGGATAGGAGTAGAAAAAGGAATGTATGCAACTCCACATAATTAGTCCTAAAACACTCGTGTGATCTTATTATGAAACTCAGCTTCTCCTCGTTTCATAAAAACCCTCACCCTCACCTCACGTTTCATAAAGACCCTCATTATGTAGCAGTTGCATAAACTAAGTATATTTTTACAAGCTTTTATTTAACTTGCGTTGTATGTATGTATGTAACTGACCTAGCGAACGAAGTGAGCAAAGCGTCCCAGCTTCAGCTAGGACAAAAATTCGTTCTTTCGTCGCATTTTCCAGCCGATTCTACTGAAATTTTGTAAGCAGGTTCCTTAAATAAATAGATTTTTGTCTGTTGGTTTTTTGTAAAAAATAAAAAATGTTAAAAAATGAGGTCGCGAGCTCTACACCTCACAAAGCCATAGCTATAGTGCTCCGCCGCTATGAAGTTTATATTGACACATTGCATAGCTTTGAAGTTTCTGGTAATTGACAATGTTACCCATATGAGAAAAATGCTAGACTTGCTTGTTGCGTGTGGCAAATTACACACAGTCAAATTTGAGAACAAATTCAGACTTATCCCTTTGAGGGATCTCTACCAGATTTTATTGTTTATTTCTTGTGTTTTTTGCTTTTTCTGGAAGGTTTAGCTTTAGGTATTTACAATTTAAAAAATAAAAAGCAGTACTTACCTAACCTATGTGTTTTGAATTTCCAGTTAATGGAGAAAGTCCACGATACCCAGTCGTGTACGGTGACCATACAAGACGGAGAGGACGCCGGACAGACTGTCAAGGTACCTGTCAATTTTAACTTTACTGTCACTATAGGTACCTGGGCATTTCCAGAAAACTGTGTGCCCTTAACTTTTTTTGAATAACCTAACAAATTTTGGATTATTTCTGCTCAGAATCACGAGGACTATCTATTTAAATATTAAAAAAATGTGTCCCTAATTTTTTTGTCAGTTTTGTTACGCGTTTTTACATACATTTTATATGATCCGTCACAAAACTGACAAATAATTTTTCTATGGAAAAATTTAGGGCATTTTTTGAAAAAAAGGTACACAGTTTTTTACTCCGTAATGACAATGCTTGGCTTGTGCTAAGTTATGTCAACGATTTATTGGAAACCTTGTCAAATGGTAAAATATTTTAATACAGTAATTTATAATTTACTAGCTATTGCCGGCGACTTCGTCCGCGTAGATTTCGGTTATCGCTATCCCCCGGGAACTGTACAATTTTCCCGAATAAAAAGTAGCATAATGTTATTCCTCAATATTCAAACTATCTTCTTACCAAATTTCATCTAGATTGGTGCAGAGGTTTTTCCGTGAAGAGTTAACAAACAGACAGACAGAGAGACAGAGTTACTTTCGCATTTATAATATTAGTTAGGAAGTCAGCATTTAATAGACATTTCAATATATATATTTAACCATGCTGCTTTATTTCAGCACTTGCACTGCCACATAATGCCGCGAAAGAAAGGAGATTTCATACAGAACGACTTAATATATTTGGAGTTGGCCAAACACGACCAGTAAGTGGACAAATCTTTATGTAATGTTATATATTTCTTAGGTGATAATTGTGGGGGCTTAGTTTATTCACTCATGCGGGACAACACTATTTAACAACGCGTGTGTCGATAGACGCTAGTCAAATTGCGTTAAAAACGCATTTCATAAACGTCAAAGTGGTTAAAAGTGGTTCTGGGTAAGAAACTTAAGTTCCTATTTAGTAGATTTTTGCGTAATCAAAAAGAAGAACTAATAACAACCTTACTTTTCGTTTAGTCGAAGTTAAAATATGTTCCTTCTCATTACGCTTTAGAAACGATAAAAGTTCCGAGGCAGGCCTAAATAAAACATAAAAAATTAAGTACTATCTCTTGATAGCAATATTTTTGTTTACTTACGTTTATTTTGTTTACTATCATGTTCTCCTAATATTTGGGTACTTAAGACATTATAGTATTTAATTATGGGTTAAATAAATAAATAAAATATCTCATTCAGTATTTGAAATAAAGGTACTTCACTCTATTTCAAATATTGAATGAGATATTTAGAATTAGAATATAAAACGAGCATAGACCGCCCAGGAAACGCCTTAATAAACATTTCTTCTTGCGTGTACAGTTCCTGTAGTCTATCAGTGTGCACATCCATTAGCTAAAGCCACAAGACAGTGTTTGATTTTATTTATTCTGCATTAATTTTAAAATCGTGCTGTGAACACCACTTCAACCCTTGGAATATCATCTTATCTTACTCGTCAATCCTAGTGGCAGAAACTTAATGAACTGTATATTTTTAACCGACTTCAAAAAAGGAGGAGGTTCTACGTTTCACTGTATGTATTTTTAAAATTTTTTTTTATGTATGTACATCGATTACTCCGTCAATTGTAGACCGATTTTCAAAAATCTTTTTTTATTCGAAAGGGTATACTCCTGAGGTGGTCCCATTTTCACCAAGTCATGATCTGATGATGGGATCCCAGGGAAATCGAGGGCAACCCTCAAATTTTATAGGCACGTATCATGTGTTTCATATATATTCTATGGCTATTCAAGTATTTGCGTCCGGTAGTCATCATCTGATGTTGATGAGCTGATGATGTAAGGTACAACTCCTTAACGGTTAGGAGTTGGAGGATAATTCTGAAAATGTTAAATCAACGTAAAATTGTGAAATAAAAATCGTTTAACAAAAAAGTAAAACAGCCTTCAAAAAAAAACCTTAGAAAAAAAACGTAAAATAGTACTCTAAAATAATGATAAATAAATAAAATGTGTTTATTTCGGACAACAGAAACTAAAGCCTAAAGTTTAATGGCCTAGCACTACGTAGCAGAAATATGAAGTCTGTGCGGTGCGAGCGGAATATTCTTTGAATGAAGCACAGACTGTTGGCAGAAATAAACACATTTTATTTTATTTTATTTATTTATCATTATTTTAGAGGATTATTTTACGTTCTTTTTCTAAGGTTTTTTTAAGGCGGTTTTACTTTCTTGTTATTTTGTAGTTTTTTCTTGACATTGTGATATTTAGAATATATTCTAGTGCAAATGACGATTCCTATTGGTGATACATTTTATTTATAGTGTTTTGTAATTATCATGCATGACTTATTAATTTGCTTCTACAACTCCCTCCTGACGACGATGCCATTTTTCAAATTGTATTTTTATTTTATTGATTATTTTTTTATTATTAATTTTGACGTGGATGACGTCACGTGTTCTACATCGCGCTAACGAAGTTTCCCAAATTGGATACATAAATAAAACTTCTAATTAGAGAGTCCAATAGGGAGATCTCTGTCCAGGCAGGCAAGTCCCCAGGCATAACATCTGTCTGGAGAGAGATCTCACTATTGAAATCTTTCCCAAATATAATGTAATATAAATGTCCGCCAAAAAACGTTTGCCAAACTGATTCATTTCCCAGGATGCTTTTTTTCCGAAACTGTAAATATTTCAGGATTTTTATAAAACAAAGCTAACCTAACCTATAGGGTTAGTACGATATGGCCCTGAAATGAATGCTGAAATATTTAGTGTCTGAAAAAAAAAACATTTTGGGAAATTAATCAGTTTGGCAAACGTTTTTTGGCTAAATGAAAGGGTAAACTACGTGTAATAAATACAATGGGAATTATTCTTGCAGATTTAATTCGAGTCACCCCGCTAAACCTCCTCGAACGCTGCAAGAAATGGAAACGGAGGCCCAAATGTTGCGACAGGCGCTGCACAAAATGAACGAGAGTAGTTAGTTAGTTAGTCATAACTTATGGAGAACAGTTAGGCTCTTCATACATTTTAGTCTGTAGGTAAGCGACTACCATAAAATACCTGGAAATAAAATCATTTTGCATTTTCACTTAATCAGGCTTCTGAAGATACACTTAAAACCGATGTATATTACTGGGCTCCGTTTCTCGAAATGTGTGTTTTGTTTAATTATTTTTGTCGTGTATTTACGAGATAAAACACTAATATTATTAGTCTAATAGCTTCGAGAAACGGGGCCCTGCAATTAAGACGATTTTCAATTAACATAAAGTAATAAAAAGGAGACCGAAACTGATCACTGAAAATTATGACGTCATAGTTGTGTAATTCAATACAAACTTCATACTGACCGATTATTTTGACATTCCATAAAAAGTTGCTGATTTCACTAACTATGCTTCATCCCAATGCGGACTATCGCGAGTCAAAAATCCGTTAGGATCGCTAGCCGAGTGTGGTTTATCTGTTAATTTACACCAATCATGGGCCAATAGCTTGTCTCTCATTGGTGGAGAATGATAGATAGACCTCATTCGACACTAGCGACCCTAGTGGATTTCTATCTCGCGATAGCCGTTATTGTAATGCGGTAGCAGCTTAGGCATTCTTGCACCGACCTGGCCAGACCACCAGACCACTACCACTGACCACCAGACTGTGACTGTGTGTGTGTTTTACTTTACCAGAGTTTTACATTACTTCTAACGATACAAATTTGTCGAGTTAACCCCGGGTTAGTATCTAACACAGGTCTTTGCAAGCCGGCTAGAGGCTTACCCTATTATTCATAAACCTTTTTTAACTAAAATTCTGTTAAAGTTCGTTTCGTTTTTTGTCACATTGACATTTCCGTTAATAACACGAAGACAATAGTAGTTTATCTACACACATATCATAAGTCCTCTATAATGCGTTCAGAAACCGTAGAAAATGACCAGCATTGCAGCACGACGACGCCTCCGCCGCCAACCACCACGACCAGCAGGTCCAGCAGTAAAGTAATAGTCATTACGACATCGAATTCGATGTCGTAATGACTTATCGATATAGAATTCGATGTACCGAATTTGACAACCAACGTAATTTACAATCATAGTGAAATTAAACGGATCACTCACGTATATAAGTCGAGATCAGTCCGACATGTATAATTAATAATGTGATATATTTAAAAAAAAAAACTACAAAAAAAACAGTTCACGAAACGTAATAACAGTAGTTTATGCAACTGCTACATAATGAGGGTCCCTCAAACACGAGTGTGTTTTTATGAAACGAGGCGAAGCTGAGTTTCATAATAGGATCACACGAGTGTTTTAAGGCCTAATTATGTACAGTTGCATACATTACTTTATCTACACACATATTATAAGTACTCTAAGATGGGTTCAGAAGCCGAAGGCATGTATCATACCCATATCTGTCACGAATTTGACTGTTTTTTTAAATCATAGACAAACATACCGAGCTGACGTTTCGTGAACTGTTTTTTTTTGTAAATAAAACAAAAAAATGTCATATTATTAGTTATACATGTCGGACTGAACTCGACTTATATACGTGAGTGATCCGTTTTATTTCACTATGATTGTAAATTACGTTGGTTGTAAAATTCGAAAAATCGAATTCGATATCGAAAAGTCATTACGACATCGAATTCGATTATTATTCGATTATTACTTTACCGCTGGACCTGCAGGGCGGGCAAAGGCGACGATGTACTGCAATGCTGGTCATTTTCTACGGTTTCTGAACGCATTATAGAGGACTTATGATATGTGTATAGATAAAACCTATAACTAATGGACGCTTGAGTGACGTTTATGAATAATGACATTAGAGACTAAAATCCAGGTGTCCAATATTTCCTCATGGGTATTAATGTACGAAGGGCCTTAGACTTCCGAATAGTAAATAACGTGATAATAAGCAGAACTCTCGTACACAAAAACGATGCTTTCTTACTTTATGCAATATGTAATCTGCAAAAGACCAAGACTTTCTCTTCTGAGTGCGACAGTTTAATATTGCCTGTCTGTAAGGCCAGCGTGATTTCACACATCTGTCGTACTGACGCCAAATTAAGTTAAAAATATTTTTGACCAGAGGTATTGTAAAGTAACTCGCGCTGTGAATGTTTTCTCCCCTGTGTGAATAAAAATAGTATGTTCCGTTAAAATGCTACATATACATTAATGAAAAAAAAAGTTGGTTCATCACTGTGATTCCAGTAATTTGAATGATTTCTCCCCTGTGTGAATAAAAATGTAATGCCTTCAAATTGTTAGACGTATCTAAAACCCATTTTACACATTCTAAAAAAATCGTGCAAGTGGTATTTGTGGCACCGCTTTGAGCTAACGAACTATGTGTAATTGTGTGTCTCTGTGTAAAGCTATTGTCACGGTATTTTGTGCGTGTAAACTGGGCTTACGATATTTGTACAGTTTCTCCCCAGTGTGAACAAAAAAAAGTGTCCTGTTAAAAAGTTCGTCCACTACAGTGTGAGCAAAAATATAATAAGATAAAGTCCATTTTGGATACCTGAAAACCCCGTTCTGCACATACATTGAAAATTACGAGTAGTATTGTTCTATGGCTATCTGGAGCTAATGAGTTATAAGCTATAACGGTACTGTCATTATTTTTTTTGCATGTGTAAACTGTAAAATTGTATTGTTTCTCCCCTGTGTGAACAAAAACAAGCCTTCAGTTGCTTGTGAGCTGGGTTTCAAATATGTCAACAAAGCATAATATCACTTTTTAACAAGTCACACGCAGACTTCTGTGAAATATTTTAATGCTTTTTGTCCACGATAAACGCTGTCGTGCTGGGGTGAAACTATAAGTACTCGAGTTAAGTCTTTTACAGGAATCTTGGTATGTTTATTTCTCCCCTGTGTGACCATGAAAAGTGTGTGAGTGTGTTTTGCAAAAATTTTTACAACCACAGGACAGGAACCTAGTATATTTGAATGATTTCTCCCCTGTGTGAACAAAAACAATATAGCTATATCAAGTATGCTTGTTACAATTTAATTATGTCTATTATTATGTATTATCTTTTCTTTTCAATTTTTGTAGTTATTGCTCGATTAGTTGATAAGTTGTTACCTGCTGTTAATTTATAAACAATAGATTAGAGTTTTAGTTAAAAAATATAAAATATGTAATGTACAAAATGCACAATAATTTTAGTCTCAAGTTGTACAGTGTTAATTACTTGTTAATAAATTTATTAAGTACCTTAAAACCATCCTTTCATTTTATTTCACCATTTTCTAAATGACTTTTCTGTATAATCTCCCTCTAGAGTCCAACTCCAACTGTCGCCAACATTCTGAGAGGCTTGTGCCCATCAGTGGGACGTAAATAGTCTACGAGATGACAAAATAAGGACAGTTTAGGTAGTCGTATTTAGGTTCCACTACATAATTGGATTATGAATACGAGTGTGTTTCAGACTAAGGAAAAGTATAATATTAACGCAATAACAAAAGCTAACGTGTATTCATATTTATTCCTTAGAAACGCACCTGGCCCCAATTTCACCATCTTTACAATTGTCTGTTCTAAGTTTTAAATGACAATTCGAACTACATTTCTTTGACAATATGAACCGCGCTAAAACAAAAGCTTCAAGTCAGCAGTTGACACCGAACTGTCATTGAAAATTGACAATTGTAGAGATGGTGAATTATGGGCCAGTAAGTACAGATTATTATGATTAACCTGTAGGGGTAAATGAGTCTTCTCCCAATGATACATCTGCATCTGGTTAAACTGCATTTATTTACTTATTGACACACGTAATTACATAATGGCGGGCGAGAGACTACTGACGCTCCGGACTGCATAGCAGGCACATGTTAGCGATATCGCAAGCTAAGCAATCCTGTGTCGCTACAAACCCTTTCAACGCCACCGACTCATATAAAAGTAGTCATCCACACGCCAAGTTGGCATAAAGTCAACGCGGACTTAACCTTAACCATACGTCCGTAGGTCGCATTTGCACTGTGCAGCCGGACACCTATAAGCGTTGGTGGCGTCGTAGGCAGTGGTCATGACGCTTTTAAGCGTCCTTGGCATCCTGGTCATCAACCTCAAAATGAACACCGATTTGCTTTCGGATGGTATCTTCAAGTTTGGCGAGCGTAATGCTTTCTTTGTGACTCATTCGTGGTGACTCCTGAAGTCCTAAAACCCATGTTATTGATAAGTATTAAAATAATACGCAATGTCCCGGTTTGGTCTTTGGTCTGGTCAATTTAACCCTCTCCTCTACCTAAGAAGGTCTGCGCCCTGATACCTACTGTACTCACGATTAATAGGAAAAAATACGATATTTTAGTCCTCTTTGTTACCTGGATTAATTCTGAATTGATCTTATCCACGACTATACATAGTATACAAATTAAAAAAAAACTCTGAGAGTAGAGCATAGTAGAGCGTGGTAGAGCGCCCGATTAGTCGTTATATTAAAGCCCAAAATCATAATGGCACAAGTGAGATCGCATCTCGATCTGAAGAAAATCATTGCGCGTCAAGAACGGGCAGAGGGTCGAGCACGACTTTACAAATGCTGCGTAACGTAAAATGGAAAAGTAAACGTTGTCGAGTTTGTATGACGTTTGGAACAGCGCCCGCCCGTGATCGTATTTGGAACTAAAATTTAGTATGAGGTTTCTCGATCTCGATACGATAATCGTAACGTTACGCAGCATTCGTAAGTCGTGCTCGACCCTCTGAATTTTTCTCCCGTTGCTGAGCTACAATATTTTTCAAGGACGCCTGTCGAGGGGGTAGAACTAGAACGTGATTGGGTTTCTTGATAAACAATCCAATTTTTTTAAACTGGGTGAATACATTTCCTTACCTTCTTTTATGCACCTGAAAACCTCAATAGACTCGTGAACTAATCCAGCGCTTTTGCCGAAGTAATACGGGATGGCAGATGTGTGCAGTGGGAATTTCTCTACGGAACCATCAACATGGATCAAAGTCTCAGAGAAATGGAAAGGATCTTCCATCTGAAAATAAAAAGAAGCTGTTTCATGTTACTTATACCCTAATCACCCAAACATGGGGTCAACAAAGTCATGGGTCTTGAAGTTTATCTTTCTCCGGAAATGAAGGCCTTTTTTAGGTAATCATCCTTACCGTAGCACGTCCTTTAGTGCCAGTGACCGTAGCCTTATTCCAAAGCCTCACAGTGGGATGGGGAACGTCCACGCCTTCTTCGTTGACAGCTCCAACCGCTGTCACTTTCGTCGGTTCATCCTTGAAGACGAACTGTGCAAACTGTAGAGTGTATATGCCAATATCCAGCACTGCGCTGCCTATAGGTCTTTCTTGCTGAAAATAAGTAGGTACAATACAATACAATAACTCTTTGTTGAACACCGCATAACAGGCAAAACACGAAACCAATGGTTTTAGTAATTGTCTCACAAAGAAGAGTGTCCCTTGACGAAAACGCAATCCGTCACTTCAAGTCGCCGACAAACTAAGTTTGCTCAATACGAGTCGGAAAGAATGCTGCTCTCACCACGAAGCTTTTTCGCTTCTATGTATATTGACTTGAGGCATTGAAGGATTTTATGGATAAAAAAGTACATACGTGAGCCTGTCAAGAGAAGTTAGCGGAACCCCGAAGTTGACCTCAACTAGTTTAACCTCTCCTAATTTTCCAGAGTCAATCTACTTCTCCAATGCGAGGTAGACAGGAGCAAATCTCGACCACACAGCTTCCATCAAAAACAGCTTTTTCTTCCTGGCTATGTTGACCAGAGCCTGGGTTTGTTTCAAGTTCAAGCACATGGGTTTCTCGCATAAAACGTGTTTCCCCTTTTCAAGGAACAACTTGGTGAGAGCAAAATGGTCAGGATTTAAAGCGCCGATGTAGACAACGTCTGAAATATAATTATATAGTTATTCTATTTATTATCAAAACTTGCTTTGACTCATGCTGCAAAAAGTTACTTCTTCGTAATGATGACTAATGACTTACCGACAACATCGTTACTATCAGCCATGGACGGGTACGAATCAAACACGGTCGGAATATTGTGTAGTTTAGCGAACTCTTCAGCTCTGGTGCGGTCCCTGGCTGCCACGGCCGCGAATACCTGGTCACCTTTCCCAGGGTATGTATTGATGGTATTTACGAAGTCACTGCTGATCTTTCCAGCACTGACGATGCCCCAGCGGATAGTCATCTATCAACGTGAAAAGGTTTTAAAGTGAGGGATGTTAAGAAGACAGCAGAGCTTGCGAAATGTACCCATTATTAAAAATATTGTAAGTAAAGATTTTTTTACGGATAAGTCTACTATACGAATATTAGGATATTTAACGTAATTTATTGACAGCTTTTTATCATGGCAAGTTCGTGTTAGAAGCTTTGTTTCGTGACCATTTTACATTTAAGGAAAATTAAAGACTAAAAATCTAACTAAAATTTGAATAATATTGTTCGCTACTGTTGAACCAACGTTTATCAACCTTTTTAGAGTTCCGTAGCCACCATGACAAAAACGGAACGGTACAGTTTCGTCATGTCCGTCTGTCTGTCTTTCTGTCTGTACTAGAAGGCTGTAACATAATGGTTAATTAGTTTTTTTTTAACTTACCTTTTTTACAAGTCGATACGCGCTCTTTTATTGATGTAGTACATTCACCGGGTGTGGTGAGAGCTGTAGTGATAAAAACAATACACTGGCTGCATACCAGCTGTTATATAATTATGAACTATTCATCGATAATATGTATTATAATCTCATCTGTTGACGTGGCTGTGATAATAGAGAATTTTTGTCAAAAACTTTTACAAAACTCTCATTAAAACTAGAACTACACTCCCTAACTAGGTAAAACCTGTGTTTTTGGATTAAATAGCACTCCTCCCCCTTAAAGGTATACATGGTATACATAAATCTATTTATTTTGCAGAATCATCGTAATATTGTATGTTATTGAATTGTGTTACAGCACACTTGATTGTAGTGATACGCTGCATAATGATGCAGGTCTGGCAAGCTAGATTGATCTCTTATTTCACAATACCTATTATGTCTAAAAAAATCTAACGTACCAGTTCTGATACAACTTATATGGGACCACCTCTAAAGTACCTACCCTTCCAAACAAAAGAATGATTCAAATCGATCCAGAAGCGGAATAATCGCGTAAATACATACATAAAACATACAATCGAATTGAGAACCTCCTACTTTTTTGAAGTCGGTTAAAAAGATACTCAATTGCGATCATAAGTTACATTATTGTTGAATGCTGATAATTTGGCTATCACAACAAGTGTTATCTAAAGTGCAACTTACCTACTTATATAAAACGCTCAGTATCTCCACACTCGAACACAATAAAACACAAGTAACCAGTTGTTATTTAAAATCGTTCAGAATGCCGTGTCTTAAAATCTTGACTAATCTTCCTAAAACTGACATTCCCAAGGATTTTGTGAACAAAATTATTACCGTTCTGGTGAAGACTGTTAAGAAGGATCCCGCAGTAAGTCCCATTTTCATAAATACCTAACTGCCTAGGTACAAAGTTTTAAATAAATTGTTTAACTAACCGCGGAAATATTTTTTTAAACAGAATGTACCTACCTACCTATCCGTATCTATATAAATACAGAAACAAATCAGAAATACGCTACGTCAAAGGCATACAAAAAATATAATCCGCAACAGGATTAGTTAAATAATAGTTGATTGTATCAGGCGTCACTTCGCGGAGGTCCATATTCATAAACTAAAAATAATTACTTTGCTCACCAGTGACCACACGTTAAAAATAGCTGAGTGAATGGCCTCATATTTAGAGAATGCCGAATCGCGTCATAGAGTGTAGTATAGTGTAGTGGTAGCGGTGATAGTGGGTCTGTGTGGCATGTGTTGATTCGTGTACCGTGAAGGTAGGGTGGAAACATACATGTGCCCATACACGTACTACAAGTCCTAACTTCACAAACTCTCTACCTTAGTTAAAATACCTATGTGGCTTGGCCGTTTCATTACTACAACAACTAAGTATAACAGAAAAGTATAATATCAGTGAATTAACTTTTCACCTTACGCCCATGTGACGGTAGCGGGTAGTACGTCAGCAGCAGAACCTTGTACTATCATGTATTCTGTGGCAGAAGTAGCTAAGCAACACAATCCCTTATGTCTATAAAAATAGAGCCGTGCTGAGATCATTGTGAACACGTCGGTTGCTTAGCCAATTTTGCTGCTTACAATGACAAACCTCGAAGTACCAACAGCGTATAACTAGGTCTTAATGTACCGCCATTTCCAGGTGTTCACCGTCGTCATATCGGGCGATTGCCAAGTCTCATTCGGCGGGGACTCGACTAGTCCTGGTGCTGCAGCTACGTTGGAGTCCATTGGCCACGTGGGGGTGGAAGAGAACAAGAACATCGGCAAGGAGGTGTCAGAGTTTGTTCATAAGGAGCTGGGCATACATCCTGACAGGTTATTAAATCAATCAACATTTTCGTGCCACTTTGCCCGTTCCTGTGCCAGCCTAATTCAAGCTTTCCGGCCGACGGCTAATTTTAAGGAAATGTTTTTACAACCTTCTTTTGCTGTCTTGTTTGAGTTTTCTCTAAATTATTATTTTTACATATAGAAATCAAGAAACAAGTATGAGTACCTACCTATAGCTAGTTTCGTCAGCTCCCGACTTGAAAACTTCATATAGTTAATTGTTACTTCTTTGTTTCAGATTTTTCATGAGTATTTACGACCTCCAGGGCTCTAATATCGTGAAGGGGGCTATTACACACTAGGTAATATCCGGTTAATATAGTATTCATATTGAACCATCTTTTACTAACTTATAATTAATTATAAAGAACCTGTAGGTTCCGGCAGAATATTATCAGCGCTGCGGCAGTAATGTCAGCAGCACATGCTGAGTCGGCGCCTTTTCGCGGCTGTGCCGTGACAAATTATTTACCGTGTGTGTATAGTTTGGAAGATACTTGTTTTACTCTATTTGTCATAGTCATGGTTGTCGTATAAAGTTTTTTATCTATCTAGTTTGCATGCTAATGTAGAAACAAGGCAATTCAATTCACGTCAAATTTAGAAAAAACAAAATACAAAAAATCAATCACGATGAAAAGAGAAGCATTTATTACGTTTGATAGTGCCTTATTGTATAAACTTCAATGTTTATTATTCACTGTAAGTATCTATATTAACTTCAGTATTACCGCTTCATTATATACAAACACCGATATTTATACTAACTAGATAGTATACTAACGCCAATATTTATTATTTACCTATTGTATACATACTAACTCCAATATTTATGACGCTTGATAGTATACCAACTGCAATATTCTTCGTCTTCAATTACCAATGTTTCTAAGCTTTATAAGGCTGCACGTTAAGTCGAGCATCCCAGCAAGTCAGCATGTGGGTCTTGGTGTAGTAGCTTATAATAGCAATCCAAGTTCCATACTTCCGTGCCATAGATCCTTGAACAGCATGATCGATCTTATCCACATCCACCTTATTGATAGTGTATGTTCCCTTCCGAATCATGCACTTTTTAGTGAACGGGATACCCAAAGAATTCAATAGTGTTTTGGTCACAAAACTCGTACAATCCAAGCCCTTTAATTCGTACACCCACTTTATACCATTAGGAGTTTGGTATCCGTACGACAGGCCACCTTTCTGGGTGCCTTCTTTAACGTCAAATTTCACTGTAACTTTTCCGCGTAATAATCTTACTCCTCTGCTGGAGTTGTACGTCTCTATATGCACTTCGAACGGCGCGTTCTCAGTATACGGAAGTTCAGGGTTCTCACATGCTTTCACTGATATTAAAGAGGTCTTATACTGCTCAGAAGCGAAAGCAGTTTGTATAAGGCATAGAATCACAAACCATGTCGCCCTCATGATAGCTTGATCATAAATGTACATCGAAATCGATTTTTGATGATATGACGGTTAAATGATTGTTAAGTTGATCAATATCACGATGAGCTTACAATTGGACGATTTGCGCTCACGTTCAAACCCACAGTGACCTCATATTATCGAGATAAACGCAATTTAAATTTTCAATGGTGCACTTTTTTTGCTGTAACTAGTATAGGCGAATACTATTTTTATTGAATTTTATTTTTATTGGTTTTATTGAAGAAATATGTTTTTTTAGGTACTTGATATTGTAAGTGTTTTTTTTTTACCAGTTTACATAAAATTTCTGTAACAAAAAAGAAGCGTTACCTATCAATAAAACACAAATTTAAACCGCTTAAGAAACGAGAGGAAAAATATATGTATAACTCCAAGATATTGTAAATCAAATTAAGTAAGTACCTAAGAAAAAATACATAAACACAAAAACTATAATCTAAAATCTATCCTAAAGGCAATAATTATAGATCTAAAAATAAACCGCTTCCAGTGGGCAACGTTGATCTTGTAAATCATTTCAGTTTACCCAACATGACCTAGAAACCCCACTTTAAAACTCTACCTTTCTGACCCCATCTAAAAATACGTATTTTTCAATTGTTAATTTCAAAAATACTCGGGCACCTAAGCATTATCTAAAACCACTACAGACAGACAGACAGATAGACCGAGTCACACCTTATAGGTTCCTTTTATGCAAAAAATACTGTCTTTGTTTCTGCATTTTTTTTTACTAATGTTAATGTTTGCCAAATATGTAACATAACAGTAACTTTTGCCAAACTGATTCATGTCTCAAATGTTTCATTTCCCAAAATGCATTTGATTCAGAAACTGTACATATTCACGATTTTTATAAAACAAACCTAACCTAACCTAAAGGGTTCCACAAGATGGCGCTAAAATAAATGCTGATATATTTACAGTTTCTAAAAAAAGGCATTTTGGGAAATGAACATTTGGGGAATGAATCAGTTTGACAAACGTTTTTTGGCCAAATGAATGGATACCACAGTAAAAACATTCATGAACAGTTAATTGGTCTCCGCTATTATTTTCTAATCAAGGTGCCTTGTTTGCAAAGCCTTCAACACAACTTACTAGGTACTTATTAGGTTTTTTTTGCAAAAAAAAAAAACAAGCATGAAGATTAGTGATATCGTTTATTTTATTAGGTACGCTTAATTTAATAGTAATAGCTTAATAGTACCTATACTAACTCCATTTTTTAATACTACGCGTGATAGTAAACCAATTTACTTAGTGGCTCTGTGATGAGCTGTAGATATCGCGAGTTCATTTTTTTACATAATCCAAAAAAGGTTGTTGAAAAGATTCCAAAAACTGAATCGACAAAAAAAAACCGGCTAAGTGCGAGTCGGACTCGCGCACTGAGAATTCCGTACAAATGCTTTTTCCCCTGTGTTTTAAATTGTCCAGTATTAGCAGAACAGAATTAGGAACAGGGGTTCCTAAGCAAAATGTATGCAGTGTATGGTCATTTTATATTGGTCTGTGACATATACAGACAGATATAAAATTTAAGGTTTAGAGAATTTTCTGAGTGGTTGTGCTATCAGAGCCACCTTCATACCAAATTTCAAGTTTCCAGGACAACTGGAAGTAACCCTTTAGGTTTTCGGGGTACGGCAATTTGTATTTAAACAGCCTTTTTAATTAATGACTGTCTTTTGATTGCGTTGACTTAGAAGTTTGGTTTTCGTACAGCTTCAAGGGACTGCAGGTTTGAACATTTATATTAATTTCAGCCTGGTACCTAGAAGCGTTCCAGAGAAAAAGTGTCTTGACAGACAGACAGACAGAAAGACAGACAGACGGACAAAAAAGTGATTCTATAAGGTTTCGTTTTTTTCCTTTTGAGGTACGGAACCCTAAAAACCATATATTTATTGAACCTGCTCGCAAAATTTCAGGAGTATCGGTCGAGAAATGTGACCTGCAAATAGGGCTTCCAGTGCCCTAAGCACGACTTGTCGAATCCTGCGTCACGTAAACTCGAATAGTAAACTATAACGAGTTTGTATGACGTTTGGAACAGCGCCCGCCCGTGAGCGTATTTGGAACTAAAATTTTGTATGAGATTTCTCGATCTCGATACGATAACCGTAACGTAACGCAGGATTCGACAAGTCGTGCTTAGGGCACAGATCGAATGACTCTATTCTAGGAAAAAACTTTTTTTTCGGGATTTTGGTACTTTGGTCGGGAGAAATAAAAAAAAACAAATAAAATAAAATAGGTACATTAGAAACAACAACATTTAACTAACATTATTGTTATAGCGTCGGAGCGGCAACGTATCGCTTGACGAAAATTCGGAACTTAAAATTATTGTTTCACAAAATTAAGTTGCTTTTCGGGAAAATTTTTACTTAGCCAAAATTCGGAGGACATTTAAAAATTCGAGAGAAGCCCGCCTAATCCCGACCCTTTGTCTGACAACCCTACCTGTACAAGAACAGTAGAACAGAACAGATAGCCGGATAGCCGTAGGTACAGAGGAAAGCACATTATCCCAAGCTCGCTTGCGTTTCGCGCCCGCTTAAATCAATCAATTACGCTTGATTATAATATACTAATTACGATGGTTACTTCTTCGCCGTCTTCAGTTACGAAAGCTTCTTAGCTTTATAAGGCTGCACATTAAGTCGAGCAGTCCAGCAAGTCAGAGTGTGAGTCTTGGTGTAGTAACTTACAATAACAATCCAAGTACCATACTTCCGTGCCATAGATCCTTGAACAGCATGATCGAACTTATCCACATCCACCTTATTGATAGTATATGTTCCCTTCCGAATCATGCACTTCTTAGCGAACGGGATACCCAAGAAATTAAGTAGAGTTTTGGTTACAAAACTCTCACAATTTAGGTCCTTTAATTCGTACACCCAATTTATACCATCAGCAGTTTCGAATCCGTACGACAGGCCACCTTTCTGGGTGCCTTCTTTCACGTCAAATTTCACTCTAACAGTTCCACCTAATAAAACTCCTCTGCTGGAGTTCAACGTCTCTAAATGCACATCGAACGGCGTGTTCTCAGTATACGGAAGTTCAGGATTCTCACACGCTTCCACTGATATCAAAGAGGTTTTATACCGCTCAGAAGCGACAGCAGTTTTTATAATGAATAGAATCACAAACAATGTCGCCCTCATCATGGCTTGTTTATAAATGTACGTCGAAATCGATTTTTGATGCCGTGAAGGTTAAATGGTAGTTAAATTGATGCATAACAGGATACGCTTATAATTTTGATGATGTTACAGTATTTTAAAGTGCGTGTATTCAAACAATTTATGCCAAGTTGTGTAATGGTGTGTTAGACTATTATCAGGTCAAAAATCCCCACAGAACTATTAAAAAGTGGAGAGAAATGCTATAGTTCGTATTACCTTCCAGAACCAATGCTTTCTATTGCACACACGAAAAAGTAGTACCTAAGCAATCACGCAAACAATTATTAGTGTAATTACTCACTGTGGATGAGTTTTCGCAATTACAAATGCTGCAAAACACCCTTTTAGACCACATAATATTACGTACTTATCACGACCAATAAGAAGGTTCTCGAATGGCGTCTACGGACCGGGAGACGAGCTGTCGGTAGGCCTCCAACAAGATGGAGCGACGACCTAGTAAAGATCGCGGGACCGCGGTGGATGCGGAAAGCACAAGACCGGTCTGAGTGGAGAGCCTTGGGGGAGGCCTATGTCCAGCAGTGGACGTCTTTCGGCTGAGATATGATGATGATGATGACGACCAATAAGTCACAATTCGCGCACTAGAGTCTTGCGCATTAGAAGCGCAGCGACAGGATCATGCAAATACTAGCCTCTTTTTATTAGTTCTGTCAAAGATGTCAAATATTATAATAATGGTTCTGTGGAAATGCCAAAATTGAATGTTGTACCTACCGACGAGCTTGCTAATTATTCTGCTATTTTGTATGGGGCCTCTCAGCAACAAACCGACCGTGAATTACATGCTAAATGCCGAATTTTGAGTAGGTAGGTACTTAAAATGGAATCTTCGAGTAACCTACCTACAATATTATGCGGGTATAAGGCGTAAGATTGCAAAACCGGTGTTTTATTTCAATATAATATCTCAAAAATATTTGGTACGTACCTATCAAAACGTATTATTGTGTTGAGTTATATACTTTCGATCCAATCTTGTGTGTGACAAAATAAAGCAGCAGGCGTTGACAGCATACAAAAATTAAGAACAGCCATATTGAATCAGAAAGGGGAAGTAAAATCTAACAAAGGCAGTGCCTAGAAGGTATTCATATTGAAAGAAAAAGATTCTTGGATTCCTTTTGCCCGTACGTAGAATTGAAATTGGGGGTGTCATTTTATAGGGTTATTCGTGGCAAATCGGTTGTCATTTAGTACCGAGAAATGACAATAGCGCTTGAGACTGCAAACGAAGCTGCGATAGAAAATAACAAAAAGTAAAAAAAAACCTTGGAAAAAAAGTACGTAAACGTTATTTTACGTTTTTTTTCCAAGGTTTTTTTTGAAGGCGGTTTTACTTTTTTGTTAAAAGATTTTTATTTCACAATTTCATGTTGATTTAACATTTTCAGAATTATCCTCCAACTTCTAACCGTTAAGGAGTTGTACCTTCCATCATCAGCTTATCAACATGAGATGATGACTACCGGATGCAAATACTTGAATAGCCTTAGAAAATATATGAAACACATAATACGTGCCTATAAAATTTGAGGATTGCCCTCGATTTCTTTGGGATTCCATTATCAGATCATGACTTGGTGACAATGGGACCACCTCAGGAGTATACCCTTCCGAATAATGATAAAACATTTTCAGAATTATCCTTCAACTCCTAACCGTTAAGGAGTTGTACCTTCCATCATCAGCTCATCAACATGAGATGATGACTACCAAACTCAAATATTTGAATAGCCTTAGAAAATATATGAAACACATAGTACGTGCCTATAAAATTTGAGGGTTGTCCTCGATTTCCCTGAGATCCCATCATCAGATCATGATTTGGTGACAATGGGAGTATACCCTCAGGAGTATACCCTTTCGAACGAAAAAAGAATTTTCAAAATCGGTCTACAATTGACGGAGTACTTAATCGATGTACATACATAAAAAAAAAAACATGCATACAGTGGAACGTGAACCTCCTCCTTTTTTGAAGTCGGTTAATAACACCACAGATTGAAACAACAACCAATTCTGAGGTAGATATTTTATTTCAAAACCCTTAAACCTTAATTACAAGAGTAGCTGTCTTTTTTCTCACCATAATAATTAAATCCTCACTTATATAACTAAAAAAATTGAACTACTCGTTCATAATTATCACGTGTTCCACAAACACTCTTATAACTATTATTAATAAGGTGATTTTGGGATGTGGAGGTGGACAACATGTTCATACTATGAGTGTTTCATAAAAATTAAAACAAACAATAATCATTAAATTGGATTAATTTCATTGAAAGGTAAACAGCTTATCGATGACATTAAATGAAACCTTTGAACTGAGCCAGAAAATAAATACATAATTCGCATACAATTAAAGTAATAATTTCGTGTATTTATTATAACTAATCAAACTCCTATCACAGATATCTTTGATTGTAAGAAAAAATATGTACCTTTGTACATAAAAAAAATCTGAACTTCTTTACTGCCTTTACTTTAAGTCGTCTATTGAGAGAAACCGTCACTAACTAAACGTAAAAAAAAACATTTAAATCTTGTCTTAACCTTTTAATGACCGCCAATTTTCATGAAAACCACACGAAGCTACATGGACCAGATAAAGGAGACGGCCGGTATCTTGTTGTATCAGGAGGTCAAGGCTTATAGAGAGATGATTGGAAGAAACTACACCGACAAGATTGTAATCTTGAGTTTGATGATGATGAGTTTTCTTAGTTGGATACTCAAATGGGACGTAGAAAGCATGAGTGGCACCCAGGGCTGATAACTTGAGATACGTTCGGCTAAAGGATAGATGATGAGAATCCCGAACTTGCCCCATTCCACCTTGTGGCGCGGCGCCCCACGACCATCTTGGGGCACAGCGAGGGGCCCCCATCCCGGGGCGGCCTGTGGGCGTTGCGGTGTCTCTTAATGCTCCCGTGGTGTCCCACAACGACCAGGAGGGAACCCGTGTGGTTTTCAGTTGGTATGGCAACATCTGTGGGAGAGCCCCACATACCCCCCTGTTGCCCCGAACACGGGACATGCATATGGCGCATTTTCCACAGGTAAAAAAAGGGGAGGAGGGGTGGAGGGTTGTTAGAAATCGTATTGACCTGTGGCGCCAAGAAATTTTGATGCTGGGTCACTCAAATCACGGTCGGGGCGGTCCGCCCCCGCCGCCCCCCCTCGCTACAATAACGCGAGCGTCGTGAGCTTATAGAGATATGGGATGGCGAATTAGCAAATGCACCTGATGGTATGTGATCATCTACATACCGAAGAGATTGGAGTTAGAGAGACAAGTTGTTACGCTTCTTGTGCCAGTAATTTTAGCTTGATTTCATTTAAATTTATCCACAGAAAAAAGGACGTAATAATATTAATAAAAAAAAAACGATTATCTTTGACCAGCATGTATCAAACCAGTCATCATCATCATCATCATGCGTATGTCTTCAGCCACAATACATAGATCAATCCTATCCTATACTACTAATATTATAAGTAAGTAAGGATGTTTGGATGCTTGTTAGTCTTTCACGCAGAAACTAGTTAACGGATTTCAGATTAACCTTCACAATAATACAGCTAAATACCTTGATAACCAACTTTTTATCTCGGAAAATGGCACAGTTCCCGCGGGATAGTGATAAACGAATTCGACGCAAACGAAATTCTACCAATCCTCGGTGATCCCCTTAATAGTTGACACTATTTAGATTTACTTACACTTACGCTTGTCCTTTATTGTCACCTTGACATTTCCGTTAGTAAGAAGATGACAAAACCTATTAAAACTAACGGAGGCTTGAGTTACGTTTATGAATAATGGCATTAGTGGTTATCCTCTCAATAGACGAAATTGTTAATAACTATCTATGCTTCAAGATCTTACTTACACAGTGCATAAGCTTACTAGAAAACTCAACGGTCAAGCGATATCTGAGCGCGAAATATGCTAACACTCTATGCAGCACTGTAAAAGCTAGCAGGCCAACCACTTGGAAATAATATCTATCATGGGTCATACCTAGATCTCTTAGGAGTAAATTAGGGTCAGCATAAAGGCAGAATTCTTTCGGACAGTCTAGCAACTGTCGTTCCTGGTAGAGAGAGAGTGTTAGGCCCGTGACGCCGTAGCGAAGGTAGGAGCCCGACATGAGGGCTCGCATTGAGGCTTCTATGGTGGGCCCGAAACCCATGCCGTAGCAGCATAGCGCAAGAAGCGGAGCTGCAATGGCTGGGCCGACGATGGAACCGTTCTGTAAGAAAAGGGAATATGTGAGAGTATGTCATAGACATATGTATAGCATATGGACGGGTCCTTCGGTACTACGTTTTTGTTGCCACTAAATTATTGCCAGCGATAGGTTGTGCCGGAGCCTCGCGCAGGGCAACACCGTTACTTTTTCAAAATGTTTCAAAAGGCACATTCTGATTGAGTAAATACGTGTTATAAATTTCAATGAATGCAAATCCATGTGCTAAATAGTTTAAATTAATATGCATGTACCATTGAGGTACTTAAAATAAAAAAAATTAAGGACTTGCAGTTCTTTTTCATGGATGCCATTCAGCGTATTTTGAATTTTACATATTTTTCTACAAACTAAATCGAATGTGGTGAAGCATGTAAGTAATTTATGTGTCATAATGTCAGCCGAAAGACGTCCTCTGCTGGACATAGGCCTCCCCCAAGGCTCTCCACTCAGACCGGTCTTGTGCTTTCCGCATCCACCGCGGTCCCGCAATATTTACTAGGTCGTCGCTCCATCTTGTTGGAGGCCTACCTACAGCTCGTCTCCCGGTCCGTGGACGCCATTCGAGAATTTATGTAATTTGTCAAAGAAAATAAATCACGTCAAAAATGATAACTTCCGCTGACAACACAAGGGGCATATCAACGAAAATCCCGTCCCGTCCTAACGCGACTTCCGTGTTTCCCCACCATATTTCCGATCACCCCTAAAATTACCCTCCAAACTTTTATTTTCCCTGATGAGATTATAATGGATCGCCCTGAGACGATAAGTGCCGTAGTTCATAACAGATTTTGATTAAACTTCGTGTAATTATGATATCAGCGTCGTTTAAGTATTTAGGCCGACGTGAAATATTACCTAGCCCGAATTTTCGCTCGACAAAATAAAAGGAAAATTGAGACTAGGTACTTCTTTGTGCTTGAAATCTAGTTGTCTGGATTATTTAAATGTTAGAGCGTATTCCTTTGTTCCTCATTCGCGTCAAAGCTAAACTAAATCAGGTTCTTATTGCAAAAGCTTCATGATAAGAACTTAAATTACAAAAATAAAGTAGCGAGCAACACGTGGAAGATTTTGTTTCACTGTTAAGACTATTTTAAGCTTCACTTGATAACATGTGTTTGTAAATATTATTTGTTCACTTTAAATCTTGCAACTGCTTTTGAACCACGATTTGAATTAAAATGTCAAATGTATAGTATAGTTACCGATGACTACACAATAGTTAACCACTGACTGAGAACAAAAAATGATGCAAACCGACTTTTTGTATTTCTATTTCTTCGGTCACCCCGTTCGAAATTAAAGGAAAATAAATTCTCGAACTGGGATCCCAGAAATCTCAGTTGGAGAATTTATTTCTGTTTTTCTGGTCTTTCTGTACATATTTACGTTTCAGTTTGAAATTTGAGATATAACAATAGTTGCATCGAAAATCAAATGTTGCAAAATAACGGTTACATTCGGCAACGAAAAACTTACCGTGGCACTGAAGGCAGCGCCGATGACCAAGCCTAGACCCTCAGAGCAGATTCCGGTCAGGACCCCACTCACGCTGAACAGCAGGAACCGCTCCCACTCCAGCAGCTGGCCTGACATCAGGTATATGATGCCGAGAAACATCAGACCAAAAAGCACCTGGAACAAAAAGAATATCAATAAATCGATTATTTTCATTGATTCAGAAAATAGCTCCATCTCTTGCCACTAATGCGTAACTGTAGAAGTTCCGTAGTGGGTGAGCTGCTTGATTAAGCTACTCATAGATGGCGCTGAGGAGAGATCTTCCAAATAAAATATGACACAAGGCATTGAAAAATTCGTTAGGTACACCAACGTTAAGTATAGCTTAATTGGTGGAGCGTGGTACGGATTACCGAGGTTGCTGGTTCAAGTCCAGCTGCTTAACGAATTTTTCTTTGCATTGTCATTGTATGTTGAATTTCATTCTATGAATGTTTCATAAAAATAAAACAAAAATAATCAATAAATCCATTATTTTCATTTTTACAAAAAGAAGCACTACTTTCGAGACTCCAACAAAACGAACGAGATGTGCAAAACTAAGAGGAGAAGAAATGCACGGTCGATTTTAGTAACTATTTCAACTCCTTTAGAGTGGACTGACATCTGGCAAACGGGTTTGGACGTTCCGTCGCTTTAGGCAAGCGAGAATGTCATTAATGTTTTACGTTGTCCAGTGTTAGCAGAGCCCTGCTCCTAAGCAAATTTTACGCAGTGTGGGTTCATTTTATATTAGTCTTTGACATACATATACGTACAGACATAAAAATTAAAGATTTTCAGATTTTTTGAGTGGTTGTGCCTTCATACCAAATTTCAAGTTTACAGGATAACTGGAAGTATTCTTTAGGTTTTCACAGTACGGCAATTTGCATGGAAACAACCTTTTTAATTACTGTATCTTCTGATTGCGTTGACTTAGAAGATTGATTTCTTCACAGTTTCAAGGGACTGCGGGCTTGAATATTTGATATTAATTTCAGCCTGCTACTTCCACGCGTTCCAGAGAAAAAGGGTCTTGACAGTCAGACAGACAGACGGACAACAAAGTGATCCTTTAAGGGTTTCGTTTTTAATTTTGAGATGCGGAACCCCAAAAATGGCCCAGTCTACATACAAAATACATAGACAGAACCATTTTTTGAAGCTGAGTATAAAGTAAATGCCTCTACTATGTTAGTTGCAAAATAATAGAGTTAAAGCTTGTAAGGATAAAATTGGGCTTTAGGTGGGTATTACGCCAAATCCAGAATGCATTAGCCTATATCGAAACCTGCTTATCTTGATCTCAAAAGCCCGTGTCTGTCCTCCCGTTCCCAAGGCGGCTATGTCTAGAGCAATTCAGAAACACTTAAGCTGATGAAGGAATCTGAAACCTACGGTACGCGGTAAGGCGACGAGCCAAGCTTGTAGTACCTGTTAATATTTAGTACAGATTACAGATTTCGAAAATTAGACTTTACGTACTTAATTTTATTTTCCTATTTTGTTCCCTGTCTGAAGAACTGTGTGTGTTGTTATGCTGTCAGTTAAATACAGAACTTGGCCCAATCACTTAAAACACGTTAAGTTTTGAGATCTTTACTTAAAAACTGAAGCACGATGATAAAAACAGTAAATGGTTCCGCAGTTTAGGTAAAGGATTTCATATCTCTAAAACTACACATTATAATATCTTATTCAAATTGTTATTAAGTTCTACTAGCGTGATTTGAAATAAAACATCCCGTATTTCAAAAGTCTCCCCCACACGTCATAATTGACTGAGCGAGCAAGGCGTCTCCGTTTCAGTCTGGATAAAAATGCTTTCGTATGTCCAGCTGTCTGGCTGTCCGTCTGTACGGATGTCTATTCTCCTCCACGGGACGCATTTCTCACATGATTCTCGTCAAATTTTATGAGCAGGTTCGATAATTATAGGTTTTCAAATCACAGAGCCACTAGTAATATCTCGACTAAGCCACATTGGCCTAAGCTATTAGGAACTACGCTGAAACTGGCAGCAGCAACAACATTTCAGTTTATAGCAGTCCGCAAACGAGACCTCAAGTGTAATTGAAAGACCAAACAAATGATTACAAATGTCTGAGGCCTGTATGGCGTGTAATGACCCAGCGTTCACCTTTACCTTTTTAAATCAGATTTTGTCAGTAATCAAAACGTTTTAACTCCAGTTTATTCGGCCATCAAAGGCCTTTAGTCCTTTTGCCTCATTCACCACGGGGCGCAAATGTTTCGCAAATCTACGTCAATTTGTAATTAAAATTTGCATGCTATTTGCATGAACGTTAACAGGGATATTAAGCCTAAAATAATTAATTCCTCATTAATTTTATTCGAGGAATGCTCATCTCATCTGTCATGTCTAGCCTACATGTCCACTGTTGGGCATAAGTCTCCTGTCACAATAAAAACGCTTCAGGTTGTAGTGTCTACGTGGGTGTACTAATGTTTGCCAAAAAACTTTTGCCCGTTTCATTTCCCAAAATGCTCTTTTTTCAGAAAGCGCAAATATTTCAGGATTTTTATAAAACAAACCTAACCTAACCTATAGGGTTCTACGAGATGGCCCTGAAATATTTACAAATTCTGAAAAAAGGGCATTTTGAGAAACATTTTTTGGTCAAATGAATGGACACCGTCTACGCGGGCTGAATGTAGAGCCGCTGTTTTTATAAACACAATTCTCTCCAAATAAAATTTTAACTAGTTAAGGATCATCACTAGGTCCATACATTTCTGCTACTCAGCAGGAATTTCAAATTCATCACATTTTTTCTCAATTTAAAGTGGTATTTTCACAGATTGATACGATCTGTAAAATCGATACGCAACGGTAAGATCTTAGATACACGTTTGAGGTTTACCGGCGCAATACGAAAATACTTCGGTTTCTGGTTTCCTTTTCCAAATACTAGACTAAAATCGGGTGGGTAATCTCTAAAAAGCTAGTGTAAAATTCTGTCTAAAATGTTGGCGATGGTGATGGCTTCGCTTTGGGAATGGAGTTGGTATTTAAATATTTCTCACTGGTAGAGCTGGCCCCCGTTTCTCGAAGCTTATTAGATTAATATTACTTGAGTTTTGTTTCATTTTTTCGTGTAGTTTACGAGACAAAACACAAATATTATTAGGCTAATAAGCTTCGAGAAACGGGGCCCTGGACAGATGAGATGGTGTAATATCTAACTTTACCATTGTACAGTCATAGTCAGCGTAAAAACTAGCCAATCGATTCGACTTTGTCGCACTATAGCTAAGTACCTGCATAACGATTATATCTGCATTATTGACAAATGTGTTAATGCGACACAGGGTTAAAAAGTAACAAGCTGCTTTTGATGCTGACTATCCAAATCCAAGAAACTTATTCGCATACTACCGTCACGTTGACATACCATACGTTTGCCAAACAAATCATCATTCATTACCTACTTAATTGATTCTGAAAAAAATCCACGGAGGTACGCGGTTCATTTTCTTTTGACTGATTCATAAGTACAGGTGCAAAACAGAAAAAACTCATTAAGTTATTAGATGATAAATTATTGCATTAAAAAGGGAATTCTTCGACATTCTGATAATAATGTTAAGAATAACAGAGAATTAAAAAATACTTATAAAATATACCTAACTCTAATCTTATGGTGTAACAATAAAGCAAAAATTGGAAACTATAGTTCTTACCATAGTGGGCAGAGATGCAAATGTAAGAGCCGCATAGTACGCCTTGAGACTGTACCAGCGGTTGAAATACTCGCGTCGAAGCATGCGCACCTCTGTGGGAACTGTAATTAAAAGATACTCACTTTAACGCATATGGTCTACAGGTACATTAGTGTCCTTTAATTAACAAAAACCATTTTCTTTTAGAAGCACTAGGTATGCACACTCAGCAGCAAAAGTAACTAAGTAACCGACGCGTTCACAATGATCTAAGCGGCTATATTGTTATAGACATAAGGGCTTGTGCTGATCACTGTGACCGCTTCGGCTGCTTAGCTACTTCTGCTGCTGACTGTTACCCTGTTACCTAAAATGGAATCGCTTACCTGTGTGAAATCTTTTCACTACTAATTAAACAACGATTTCTTTGACAAACGTATTGAATGTCAATGTGACATTTGCAGTGAAAGGGTTCCACGTTGGTACGTGAATCAGATTGTTTGACTGTACTTAATTGCGTTAGAAATCAGCTCATGTCCATTCACAGCTGGGGACCCTAATTTATCGGACATATGCCAGTTTTATACATGACTTTGACGGCCAGAATATCATTTGATCAGAAGATTGGTTGGTGGTCTGTCCACTGACATATTTAAACAGATCTGAACTGACAGACGACAAAAATAAATAAACTACTACTTCACATATCTTGCATTATTTTATACTTTCGCGATTCTCACTCATGCTTTTCATTTCGGGACTTAATCACAACATGACATCTTTTTAAAATCACCTCGAAGATCGACGGCGGCAGCAGTGCCATCGAAAAGTCGAGGTAATTTTAAAATTTCGTAATGTTATTAGTTTAAATTATTCAGATTTTTTTACTTACATATTAACACAGGAATCATAATATACGTGTACATGAAGAACACAAGGCAGCTCAAACAGAACTTGAAGTTGGCTATGGGCTGGTCCCCGTCGTTGCCCACGCTGAAGAAGATACTTCCGATCAAGGTCCCTGAAATCACGTGGTGGAGGAGTTGGATCCATAGGCCAATCTGAAATAAAAATTTACTTAATTCGCTGAAAAAAAAATTAATCAGCAAAACATAGCTAAATTAAACAGGTACAGACTAGAATAAATTGGATGTGTCTAAATCAACAAAATATTTTTAAATCACAGTAAATATAACTAATAAATAAGTATTTTATACTCCTTTAAAACCAACTTTTCCCTGTAAAAATAGTGGATCGCACTGATAATTTATGGGGGCGCCGTTGCGTGTGATTCCACCGGAAATCGAACCGAGAAAGCCTGAGCGAGATACAAGATAACACTGAAGGTAAACGTGCTCAGATCGAATAGATCGGACGTGAGGATAATAAGGGTTTTTTCTAGAGTTCCGTGCGGGCCGCGGCATCGAAGAAAGGTGAAAAATCACTCAGGGTTCGGGTTGCCTAGTCACTTAACCTTCAATAAAAATGGCGTTTTATTAGTTGAATTTTTCCTCTGTCCATGTACCCATGTCAGACATAGTTAAATCATTTTACAAGCTGTACACTTGATGCTAGTAAATTTCCGTTGTTCATAGAAATTCGCCAGTCCAGAGTGATCGCGCAGATGCGTATGTGTTGAAAACCTAGAAGGTTCAAACTGCGTTTTCGTTTTGTACTTATAAGCCCGATGTTAAAAAATTGTATGTTTTAGGCCCAGCAAAAACATCATCATCATATCACCCGGAAAACGTCCCGCTGCTGGACACGCCTTCCCCAAGCATCTCCAGACGATCTGTTTTGTGCTACCCGCAGAAAATGGCACCAAAACCATTACCAGATTTAAATATATGCCTGGGAGTACAGGTACGTACTTGTGCCTTACAAAAAGCAGAGACAAACTCATTGTTTTCCATTCGACCTGTTTAATAATAAACGTACTGAATTTCTCTTGTTCTGCATGAACATCCGCCTTGTGAGGATCAGGAACTGCGTGAGGAAAGTCGTGGGGAACTCCATCTTCGTTTCTTGTTCTTTGGCCACGTGTTCCACGAATATTCTCTGGATTGAGTCATCGGAGTGCAACACTGGTTTCCTGTGAACAAATACAGTTTCAGTAATTGAAGGGGCTCACCGGTGTGAAACTGAGACGTGGTCCCTTAGAGGGAGCCTAATAAGAAGGCTTAAGGTCGCTTAGAGGGCAATGGAAACAGCTGTGCTTGGAGTATCCCTGCGAGATCCATTCAGGAATGAGAAGATCCGTAAAAGAACTAAAATTACCAATACACCTTAGCAAATTGTTCAGCTCAGATATAATAGCTCGTAGAACTGACGGCTGTTGAGGCCGTAAGGTTCTAGAGTGGCGACCGCGTACGGGAAGGTGAAGTATTGGTAATCCTCTCGCAAGATGGATGGATGATGTAGTAGAGATCGTGGGTGGCTGGGGGTAGTACAAAACCGATCATCGTGGAAATCCTTGGGGAAGGCCTACGTCCAGCAGTGGACGTCTCCCAGCTGATATGATGATAATGATAACCAGTTGACCAGTATGAAAGATCTTGAATGTTGGACTCCTCACCCTCCCGCATACTAAACCTCATCTAAGGAGCCACCTAGCGTCACCTAGGAATTGACGTCGCATTTTGTGACATCGATCATTCATTGATTATGTTCAGTAGTAAAGCTCTTTCAGCTGATAAGGTGAAGAAGAACTTAAGAAGTATCGGATCCATATCTTCCATAAATAATTTAGACTTATGCTCAATGTTAGACTTCAATTTTGCACGCGGCAAAGAAATCAGGCCTGGGTGTGGTGTATGCCCTGTACCCTTAGCACATAATAAGTAATTATTAGGCACATTTGTTAGTTTATATGTCACACCGAAATTTCAAAGCGCTATTTCTAGAAAAAAAAAAACCCACCTAATAAAGGATCATTCGTGTATCCAACAGTACATGTGTCACAAAAGGATTTCAGGAATCATTCGCCCCAAAAATGGGTAGTTAAATAATTCTCTCTGTTCTAATGCTATTTTCCGTTGCCGAGCTTTGTAGAAAAAAAACAGACTAATACGTGACTATGACCGGTTGAAGTAGCAGCGAAAACGTTGGTGGATGGGTTTTAAATGGCTACTCTGGTCAGAAAGACCACATACATACAAGTATTTTACTTTCTAAAAAGTAGGTACTACTCTCACTTCGGAAAACCACAGTGCAGCAACAAACTGGGAGACTAAATATTAGACTTCATAGTACATAGTACGGAACCCTTCACGGCAAACTCAATAGAACAGTGTCAGAAGAGTTAATACCCATCCTTGTACCAGTTGTACCAATTAAGGCAACAGTGATAGTACAATACAGCATGTACGAATTTGTTAACAGGGTCTACAAGGCACCTATTAAATCGGCTTCCTTGTAGCGTTCCGAGATTGCATTGTTGAAGTTTATGGAACTTTACAGAAACTTTGCGAGCGTGCAAAGCGTATAAACCAATTGAACACGAAAAAAGCATTACCTTTATCGATGGTTAATTCTTAGGCTGTTAATGAATCAGTTTTTGGGAAAGGTAGCAGCTTTTAGCTTAAGCAGCTCTTGATAAGAAAATGTTATTACTCGATTGAAGAATATTGTAATGATTGAACTACCTACATTATTATTTGATTATGAATGACATTTTATTTTTGCTTATATTCTGACATAGCTGTTGCCCGCGACTTCGTCCGCGTGGAATCTGTACTTGCTGATGCAACGTAGTAGTTTGCTTCTAAATCATTGTCTTAGAGAAAAGAGTTGTAGTTGTGTATGTGTAGATTTCATGGCAGAGGGCTGTGCCCCCGCCCGAGACCCCCTTCCTTCTTTTCTTACTGCAGCGTAGTGGTTCGCTACTTATCAATATCTTGCAAGAAAGAGTTATATTTGTGTAGTTTTTTTGGCGAGGGGCCGCGCCCCCCAGCTCCCTCTCCTTTCCTTGCTGGGGCGTAATGGTTCGCTACTTATCAATTTCTTGCAGGAAAGAGTTGTATTTGTGTGTTTTTATGGAACCCCCCACCTTTGCTTGCTACAGCTTAGTGGTTCGCTACTTAGAATTGTATTGAAGGAAAGACTTGGATTTATGTTGTTTTATGGCGTGGGACTGCGCCCCTGGAACCCCCTTCTTTGCTTGTTGCACGCAGCGTAGTGATTCGCTACTTAGAATGTCTTGGAGGAAACACTTGCTCTTGTGTTGTTTTAAGGCGGGGGGCTGCGCCCCCCAAGCCCCCCCTTCTTTGCTTGCTGGGGCGTAATGGTTCGCTACTTATCAATTTCTTGCAGGAAAGAGTTATAATTGTCTGTTTTTATGGAGGGGGGCTGCGCCCCCCGAACCCCCCTCCTTTGCTTGTTTGCTGCAGCGTAGTGGTTCGCTACTTAGAAACGTATTTGAGGAATGACTTGATTTGTATTGGTTTGTTGCGGAGGCTGCGCCCCCCGACCCCCCCCCCCTCCTTTCCTTACTACACGCAACGAAGTGGTTCGCTACTTAGAAATGTCTTGGAGGAAACAGTTGTGATTGTAGCAAGCAAGCAAGCGTTCAAGCAAGCGTGCAAGTAATCGTGCAAGCAAGCGTGCAAATAAATAATTTCAGTGTCACCCTTATAGTTCAAAATACCCTCTGACGGACGTGCACATTTTTCCGAGATAAAAAGTATCTCATGTGGTAATAAGCTATCTACATGCCTTTCATTGCAATATACAATCTTAGTTAGACGAACTATCCATTTTTTATTTTAGATTATGTTCGTGTAAGTTTTAAATCTTTATTTAAGAGACTAATAAACCATTAACCAAAACTAACACGTTAATAACCGAAGATTTCGCGAAATCAACAATGATTAACGTAACTTTTTTATTTGTTAACCGATTTCAATGAAATAAACACTAAATGTTAATCCAAGGAAAGGACAATACATCAGTGATATCCGCACCCTTCTAGGTTAAGCCGTTTCTGAGATTAGCTTGAACAAACGCACAGACAAACAGACAAACAGAAAAGAATTTAAAAATCGCTGTTTTGGGTCCTATTGCGTTAATAAATAGCCTTAGTAACAGTTTTTCTCGAATATCTTCCATGTACAGACACGGACTTGTTACAAATTTATTATATGTATAGAATAGAATAGATACAGATATAGATAGATATAGAATAGAAGAATAGATATAGATAGAAGAAGATAGATAGATAACTCATTATTTTCATTTTATTTACTCATTTTAGGCTAGTATGACATTGTAATACCTATACATTTAGTTATTATTTATGGTACTTAATACCTTTCTATTGTGGTTTAATTTTAATTTTAATTTTTAACTTGTTGTATCTCTCTTTCTCTAAAATGCTTTTCATATGTTTCATATGTTTGTTGTATTGTACCTTATTGACATGTGAATTGCATCGAATAAGTGAAATGACAGGCTTATGTCCAACTGTGGGCAAAACTGAAACTCGCACAATTTATTGCGTATGACAGCAATCAATTCCGATCTCCGTCCGTCCGCCGTTCATAGGACTTATTACTATACTATGGCCGCTTTAAGAACAAATAATAAAATAAAAATTAAACTAAGGGGAAGGGGGGGTAGTTGATTGATTAAGAAGCTTTAGGTCCATTCATTGTAACAACACTACGGCGGCACCACTCCACAAGAACAGACGAGAATAATTAACTGTCGAAACGCTTACCTGTTCCGACATCTCTACAGAACTTTCGTTAAGTAAATCATATAAGTTACTTCTAAGTGCTATGTTTGCCCAATTTGTCGCTATTGTAGCCCTCGATGTGGCAATAACATGAGCTTATTGAACAAGTTTCTACAATATCTTACAAATAGTTCGATAGGTAGGTACTTATAAGTATTGGTATAGTTTTCTGTGGAAATACAGGGTGTTTTGAATAACGATGTAGAAACTTTAGGAGGTGATACAGGGGACCATTAGGAATAGTTTGAGCTCTATAATATGTTTTAGTCAATTATGTGACAGTTTTTTTTTATCGAGTTTTTCAGGTTTTTTTACTCGATAGAAAATAAATCGAAGTAGAAATGTTTTTTTATTATTTTAAACAAACCATGTAAGCAATCAAATTAACTTCTTTATAGTTAACACAGCTATTAATTGATAAACCAATAAAAAACAGACTTTTTTTTTACTATCGTTTTTGTAGGCACCATGAGTGGATTCTGCCAAAAAATAAACTTTATCGGGCTGTGAAAAAAAACCTCCCAGGATATTAATGGTGTAATTAGTTTAAAAACACGCTTTGTTTGTTTACCGTAGTTAATAAATAAAACCTACAGCATAATAGCAACAAATGTAAAAACGATCAATGGTCAACATGCTGAACGCCACGACTGAACAAAAAAAGTTGGCCGTACGAAGTAGACAAATGCAAGTTTATTCGTAGATAAAACCGTTTTTTTTACAATTTATGTTTACTAATTAAAAAAACAAATAAAGACACTTTTGCACGCACTTTATTTTAAAACAACTTTGCACTTAAACGATTAATCGATAAATAAATGCCATTCTCCCACTTACGCCAGCAAATACAATTTTAAAATCACATAGGTATTGTCATGTCAGCCGAAAGACGTCCACTGCTGAACATAGGCCTCCCCCAAGGCTTTCCACTCTGACCGGTCTTGTGCTTTCCGCATCCACCGCGGTCCCGCGATCTTTACTAGGTCGTCGCTCCATCTTGTTGGAGGCCTACCGACAGCTCGTCTACCGGTCCGTGGACGCCATTCGAGAACGTTCTGACCCCATCGGCCATCAGTTCTGCGAGTTATGTGCCCCGCCCACTGCCACTTAAGTTTCGCAATTCTTCGGGCTATGTCGGTAACCTTAGTTCTACTGCGGATATCATCATTTCTAATTCTATCCCGCAGAGAAACCCCGAGGTGTCTGACTATACATAGGTAGGTAGGTAGGTATAGTCAGAGACAATGAGTGGGAGTAGACGACAATGCTGAACTAACGCCGAGTAATGGCAGGCGAAGCCATTGGCTGAGGGTAGCACGGAACCGATCGTCGCGGAGATCCTTGGGGAAGGCCTATGTCCAGCAGTGGACGTCTTTCGCCTGATAACATTATGATGATGATGTCGGACTAAATTCGACTTATACGTGTGAGTGATCCGTTTATTTGAATATAGTCAAATCAGTCTTACCGTCCTCCTCTAGCAGCGATTCGATCCAGCTTCCTACACAGCTTCCCATTCTGGCACAGCTCTGACAGTTGCGCAGGCGCCTCTAAATCGCCTATCAGCATCTCCAGCACGAAGTCGGCAGGATTGTGGGTGGTGGGACAGATATGGCCGACTTCGGAGAGGAATGGCACCAGGAGGGGAGCTGCGCCCTGTGGGAAAACAGATTTTTAATATCACTATGTATAAATGGTAGGTATTTTTAGAAGACGTGAAAATCGGTCTCTGCTCTGCTTTAATGTTTTTCTTGTTATATGCTCTTTCGATGTTATTTTCGATAATAATACTGGTTAAACAGTACCTAGAGAGTGTAGAGGTACTTAATAATTAAAGCAGGTCGATACAAGTTGAAGTTCTAAGAAGGTTACCGGTAAGATAGTTAAATTTACATTCTAGGAATTATACATATAACCCAGCCAATCAACGTCGACGTGTAGAGAGCAAGTACGAGACATTTAATTAAAGAATAAGTAAAGGAGCTCTATTCGTACTATTCCTAGCGAGCAGAACTCTCACCAATTTGTGCAAATGTGCGTGCCAACCGAACCCAGGGTCTTTTGTAGAAGTAAATTTGATGGTCGGAAAGAAACAAAGATATTAAAGAAATACCCCAAAAGGGTGCAAGCCCAATCATAAACTCCATCGAAATTCTGTACTTTGCGAAAGTTAATTTAATAAAGAAAACGTTCGTAAAATACGCGGTCACCCATTCCGAGGCAGCGTAATTTGGCGCGATTAGTGTCGGCTATACGAAATAACAAAGTATGTTGAAAACTTTTTTGCACCAAATGCTACCCGAGTATTTATCGCAGTTGGAAGCAAGTTCGGCATAAACAAAAACCGCTGGACAAGGCTCAAAGGATTTGGGAATTAAGTGGCCACGGGAAAGCTGTTGCTCTGAATGTAAAAACTAGCGGAAGGGTTGCCGTCAAAAAGTATGGTAGTTAATTTACGATAGATACAAAACAACCCGCTGACAACCCGACCAGGCCTTATACTACGAAATGCAAAATTCGAACTTTGTGTAGCTCACGCTAATATCATTCAATACGAGAGTGAGCGGGGCGATACGATACGCACTTCGATTTTCGAATTTCGTAGCACTCCCCCAGGTTTAGTTTCTCGTGGAGAGAGTTTTGGATGAGCGAAAGAGAGAGGAGAAGTCACCGTGTGGTGGGTATCATAAATAACAAAGTCTGGGTAGAAAAGATTCTGAACGATTGACTTCACAATCGAGAGTTTCATAATTTCGCAGTGGCACGTGATTCCAATTCTTTAATATTACAAACAAAATGTATGTCGTTACCTCGCTATACTTTAGTCAATACTTGTGCCCCGAGCACGAATATTCGCTTGCTACTAAACGTACGTAACGTACTGATAAGTAATCTCCTTGGTCAGAAATATATACAAAAATAATGCTGGCTGGTATGAATTTATATTCGTTTGTTATTCTATTTTCAAAATGTATTACATTCATTTGTTTATTGCATCACGTTTATTTGTCTCCTACAATTGTTTCAAACATGTCGGTAGAAAAAGTGAAAATGGATAAAATCGAGCAGTGTGCGGTGATTAAGTTTTTGACTAAAGAAGGGAATATGCCTTCGGAGATCAGACAGCGTATGTTACGTGTGTTTGGCAGTTCGTGTTCTTCCGAATTTGTTATAAAGTTTTGGTCAAAGCAGTTTAAGTTAGGTCGTCAGAGCCTGGAAGATGATCCTCGTAGCGGAAGACCAGTTTCGGCCGTCACCGATAGATTATTTACCGAAGAAAACGACAATGAATGCTGATTATTACTCAAACTTACTATATCAACTAAGAGAGACAATAAAAGAAAAACGGCGAGGTAAAGTAAGCAAAGGAATTCTGATTTTGCACGATAACGCACCAGTGCATACCGCCCGCACAACGAAGCTAGCAATTAAAGACAATGGCTTCGAAACCATTGACCACCCCCCTTATAGTCCAGATTTAGCCCCTGTGACTATTTTCTGTTTAGACTTCTCAAGAAAGACCTCAGGGGACGAAGGTTTATGACCGATGACGAAATGAAGGCTGCGGTTACTGACTTTTTTGACGACAAAAAGAAAGATTATTTTAATTTATAGTAGTAGTAATAATTTAAATAGTAGTAGTAGTAGTAGTAGTGGTAGTTTTAATTTGTAGTGGAAGTGGTGGCATGTTGAGCGGTTGTTGTTGTGCTTCGTAAATGGCCTCGTGGAGAGTGCCGAAACGCGTCAGCGTTTAGTACAGTGGTGGTGGTGATAGTTGGGTCTGTGTGGCATGTGTTGATTCGTGTAGCAGTGGAGGTGGAGGTGTTGCATGGAAACATACATTTGCCGCACAGATATAACTATTTGTCATTAGTGGTCGCGGGTGAGCAAAGTAATTGTTTTTTAGTTCATAAAGATTATTTTTTTAATGGTTTAAATTCAATATTTGAAAAATTTAATAAGTGCATTTTACTAGCAGGGGACTATACAGAAAAAAAAAAAAAGCCACGACAGTCTTTTGTTTCATTGTTAGGTAGATTACTTTTCAGCCGCCCCTCGTAATAGAGTAGAACGTTGTCGAGAAAAAATGTATGACGTTTGGAACAGGCACCCCCGTTACCGAATTTGGTACTAATATTTAAAACGAAGTTTCTCGATGGCGATACGATAACGATTACGTCACGCAGTAATCGAATATTCGAGCTCGGGGCTCTGTCCATCCTCTCCTTCTCTCTCTTTACAGACATGTTAATTCGTACAAATCATTAAATCTACATTAAAGTCTTTAATGGCTTCAACAGTCAACACGCGCTATTTTCCCGAGGTAAATATTCACTTGTTCATTTTCCGTTAATTTAAATATCTCGGCACAGTTTCAAAGGGCTAGAGGGCTACCATCTCAAAGATATTTCAATAACGGTAAATAAGCAAAGTTATTACTTCGTTCGGCAGCTAACACCAGAACCAGGAAAGGTGGTTAGAAAAATCGGACAAGAGCGTGTCGGACGCGCTCAAGATAGAGTTCCGTACCGTTACGAAAAAGTATGCATATCAAATTTTAGTACATGTTTTTCAGGTTCAGTACCTCAAAAGGAAAAACTAAAATGTTTTAGGATCATTTCGTTATCCGTCTAGTCAGTCTAGATGTGTGTCTGTCAAAACCCTTTTTCGTTGGAACGCGTAGAGGTAGCATACTGGTCATTTAAAAAGGTGTCTCCATGCTAATTAGAAAGTAAACCCAAGAAAATTAGAAAGTCTCGGATAGTTATTTTCAAAGACATTAATTTACAAACTAAAAACACTCCTTAAATTAACAACTCAAATAAACACATGCTGCAGACGGCTTTAGACGTTATAACAATAAAACTTTCATTATGTATCTTTTCCAGCGCACGTGAATTTGTATTTCTTTCATAACTCCATTTAACAACCAACTTAATTTTAAAGTGAAAGTTTCTCAGTCCCAAGCCCGACACGGAGATGCTGAAACAGATCTTATTAGATGCCATGTTAATTCAGAGTTGCAGGTAATTCACTTGTGCGGTTAGTTACGGCGCTTCTCAAACTTTAACGCTATTACGCGACGCGTTTTGCTGTACACAATGAGAACTAACTAAGGGTGCGTTTATACTAACGCAGAGTTGAGCGGAGCGGAGTGCAGCTTTTTTTATAGCAACTCTGCAAACTTAGAAACTTGTTTTCACTCCTAAAATTAGAAACTTGTTTTCACTCCGACGTTTCGGGTAGTAGCAGTTTGACTGATTTAGATTTTTTAACTGACACAGAGCTGTGCGGAACGGAGATGAGCGAATCGTAAATTTACCAATCACAGTGCTCAGTCATGAACTAAAAAAGTTGAAGTTGAAATCCCAGCGTCAGTGGTAACACAATGTTCTTCTTGTTACCGATTCCGCGATAGTGGTAACGCACCCTAAGGAGGAAAGGCGATGCATGATAACATCGTTTCAGTACTAACATGTGTCGCTATAATAATATCTAGTTAGAGTTTGCAACAAAAACATGACATCTACTTACTCTTCTGATTAAAGAAGTCTCCCAAGACACAGGTTTACCTAGTTTGGGGGTCAGAACCTCGACTTTATTATGTGATCTCTCGGTACATCTCTGCTAGTTCCTATGTACTGTAACTTGCTTAATTTTGGCTTTGGCTGACAATAAACCATTTTTATTACATTATTATTATAAAGATTACGACGAAAGTCTGAATTTAGTGACTATGTAGCAATATTTTTTTATAGGTAGGTACGTAATACAATAGGGCAAACAAAAAAAACTCGACAAGCGCGAGTCGGACTCGCGCGCGAGGGTTTCGTAGAAAGATTTTAACGCTTTCCCCAGTGTTTTAAGTAGTCCAGTGTTAGCAGAGCCCTGCTCCTAAGCAAAATGTATGCAGTGTGGGGTCATCTTATATTGGTCAGTGAAATCTACAGATAGACATAATAACTTAAGATTTTGAGAACTTTTTGAGTGGTTGTGCTATAAGAGATACCTTCATACCAAATTTCAAGTTTCTAGGACAACTGGAAGTACCCTTTAGGTTTTCGGATTTCGGCAATTTGTATGGAAATTGCCTTTTTAATTACTGTATCTTTTGATTGCGTTGACTTAGACGGTTTTTCACAGCTTCAAGGGACCGCAGGCTTGAGTATTTGATATTAATTTCAGCATGCTACCTCCACGCGTTCCAGAGAAAAAGGGTCTTGACAGATAGACAGAGAGACAGACAGTCGGACAACAAAGTGATCCTATAAGGGTTCCGTTTTTTCCTTTTCCCTAAAAACATACATCATAGGAAGCATTTTTGCCTTAATTAGAAGGTTGGTCATACCGTCACGTCATACTCTAAATGCATGTAGGTTCTTATGTGCAGTAAGTAGTAAAGCAAGCGTACTCGTGAGTCAGCCATTTTGTATGTGTAGCCGAAGAAATTGTATCATGCGTCTTTTTTGTAAACAATTTCACCATATTTTTTTTAGACTGATGCTTAGTGGCAGTTTCTATGCCTATTAATTAATTATTATAAACGCGAAGGTCTGTGAGGAAGCGAGTTTTGTCCCTGATTTTCTATGATGTCTTGTTTCAGTAAGTATTTAGACATTTTATCTGAATTTAAACACTCGCCGTTTACAGATTGCTCAATAGCTTTACACAACACCCTGTTTGTGCCATTCATCAGCGTACCAAATAATGGATTATGGATTTAGGTCTGTGTAGTAATTGATTTATTAATGTGCGATATTAGATGCGGTTTACATAAATTAGTGTGTGGTGTCACGTTTAGTTTATTGGAGCGGAATGTATTAATGTAATCTTCAGCAAAACAAAGCATAATTTAGGTTATACTAACGGTTCACCCTGGCTCAGAACGGTTTCCGCCACTACTTAGTTTATAAATTTAATTAGAATGTACAATAGATACTTAGGTATAAACATTTCGGACGTTACGTACTTACGTAATTATGATGGTGAAAGCAGCAAGAAAGAAATTATGTGTGAAGCAACATCACCCCTGTTGCGTTTCGTTCGGTCGGTGAGAGTGCCGGAGGCCCAACCCCCCTCCCCCCTTTCCTCTATCCTTTTTCCTTTGTAAATGCCAGCAACAGACTAGTGACACTTTTCGGGTTGCTGGTTCCCATGGCTGGCGGTGTTCGCTTAGCATCAGGTGACCCGCTTGCTCGTTTAACCACCCTTTTTCAATAATAATAAATAAAACCAAAATCCGTTGGAAAGTTTTTGAGTTTATAGCGTTCAGAGAGACATGATGTTTTGTAATATGTAGTGTGACGGTTGATTAATTACAAATATCGTCAGGAATAGATCTTCTCGAAGTACCAATGCCTACAGAATCCCTTGGATGCCATTAATAGCAGATTGAGATGACGTTTCTTACGTTCCTTTTACCTTTTCATCCACAACGGAACGGAGTCGGTATATAGACGGTAATCTGACTCAACCTCGTATATAAATTTTGACGAAATTGGAATAGCTACTCTAGACAGCGAACATAAAGTGGTTATTGCAATTTCGTCAAAGTTTATATACGAGGTTGAGTCAGAGTACCGTCCATATGTGGTTGTGGGGTGAGAAGTCGTTCATTTGTTTCCGTGTGTGTTTATGAAATAATAATGTTATCCAGAATATTTATCTGCCATGCCGTATTACTGGATTGTGACATACTGAATGGTGATTTGACTTTTTTTCATTATAACGCCCAGTAGCTGTCTATACATATAATGATAATCAAATTATCACCTCAATTTTAACTTAAACAGCTTATAAAATGTTGACAATTAAGTACATTTTATAAATAGTGAATTTTCAATCAGAGGCATTCTGAACTAAATTAGATCCACGGCGCACAGTTTGAGCATCTTTTTCCTAAATTATGTATAAACCACAACGCCATAATGGTCTTTTTAATGAAGTATGAGGGGTTCGGAAAATTAAATAGTTCGCACGCGTGCAGCATGTTAAAATAATTAATAATTACTTCCACAATTTTTGAGTTCAGTTCAGTTTGAAAGTTAGTTATCATCGCCATTTACAGCCTACGCCCACCGCTGGGCAAAGGCCACTCCTGAGAGAGCGTGGGCTATAGTTTCCATGCGAGCTCAGCGCTGATGGGGTACTTCCCACAAACCGTTGAATTTTATTGCTTCGTAGGAATGTGCAGTCTCTAGTGTAATTTTTGAAACAAGAAAACCTCGATCGCGTTCACGTTAACGTCTTAGTTACTAGCAGCAGCGCCTCTTGCGGCACGTATTGTCAATGTACTATTCTCATAGTATTTTGCCAATTAACGTGAAAACGCGATCAAAATGTTTGTGGCGACGTGAAATTTACACCAAGGACTCGTCAGATTCCCTCAAGACCCTTCACTGAAAAGCTCATGAGCTTATTATATTTACATACTAATTAATATTAATTTCACTTGAAACATAGTACTTCAAATTAATCTGTAATCTCAATCCAACCGCAGTGCACCAAATCTTGCTGAAATATAATAGCAATAAGTCATCAGTAGACTACAGTCACACAGTATAGACACCGAGACGTGAGTTGGGATGTAATATCGCTCATATGTCGCTCACGACATCGATGTTCTTTCAAAGTGTAAGTATTTTAGAAAAAAAGTGTTGTTATCGACCGAGCGAGCGCGAAAAAAAAATTTCGTATGTTCGGATGGCAGTTCGAATATCCGGCTGTTCTTCATCCATAGGTCGCATTTCTCAACCGATTCTGGTGAAAATTTGTGAGTAGATTACATAATCTTTTTACATATTCTTTTGTCGATTCGTTTTTTGGAAATTAAAAAAAACATCCACGTATACATCTTACAAAGCCACTAGTTTATAGTAAAAACTATATACTTAATAGAGTTTCGGGCTTAATAACTGTATAAAATATAAGGTAATAAAAACACAAAACTTTTATTATCGATGTACCTATCTATATCGCACCATAAAATATCGATGCATCGCGTACATCCCTAGATAGCGCCGCATTCACTTGCATAATGCCGTGTATTTGCGCTCCCGACGTGCAAACAATCTCGGCAAGTGACTATTAACCTGCACACAGACCGCTTCTGCGTTTTATATACTGTGTACATTGGTGCAGGTCTTAATGAGACGGGCGAAATATCTATTAAGATAAGTATGGGTAGTTTAATACTAGGTACGTAAATGAGGAATTTATTAACTTAAAAATTTCGCCATCTTTGCAGGTCCCCTTTTCAAAATGAGATATACTTAAACCACAGTGAAATACTTTTACGATAGAACTATTAATGTATTAAAATATTAAAGTTATAAAAACATGTCGGGCTATATAGTACTCGACACTCGACTGACATTACGAGGGTGTTCCGATTATTTCAGTGATTAAAACTCACGGTAAAGGTCGGATAGAATCATTAGGTAGTTGAATGTGTTTTCAACTTTCTAACAAATGAAAAAAAAACAATGAATGCTTTGCAATTTCGTAGCCGTTCACGGGAAAACTGTAGACTTCCCTACGAAATTCTCCGTGAAATATCACAGTTTGTGCACGGTAATAATATAACTTCAATATTTAAATATTTTAGCTTCTTTGAACTGTTTCCGATTATTATTCAAATCGATACAAGGTACTTACATTACACCGTTTACCTTACTGGTCGCGTCGCATTGTTAATGCCACATGGATTTACCATGTTGATTGCGGATTACAGTAATGTCAAAGCCACATGCAGACCATTTCACCGATCGGAGATGACTTAGGAACAGCATCATGTTATCAAAGACAACGTAAGATGGCCACAGTAATATAATGTAATGTGTAATATAATTTGAGTAATACATACGAAATGTCTAGGTAAATACCTAATCATGTTTTTCGCGAGATAGGTACCCGTTAGAGCAGGGTTTTTCAAACTTATTTATAGACACACGTATACCCCTATCAAAATTTCTGGACCACTACGAACGTCTTAAAAAATATGAGAATATGACGAAAAAATAAGGTTTATTTATTTAAATAAAAAAAGTTAAAACAACGACGACAAAAATTGTAACAAGCAAGCTCGTCCAATTAAATCCAATACTCGGCCATCAACTGCCTACTTCCAGGCCTAGGCAATAATGTAAGCACTATTTGCGGTTTATTATCGATAAATTATTTTGTTGATGGTTCATATTAGTTGAAAGAAGTTAACTTAAGTTGAGTTAAACAGATTTACAATTTCACAGTTTAAGGTAAAAGAGTAAAAAGCCACTGAAATTCAAGGCATTACTTTCCACTCTGCACTTCTTGAGCTGAGGGAAATTTAAAGTCCTGACTCGTAAATGCGATTTGTTCAAACATGCGGAATTGAATTGAATTTCTAACACCTTTGAGTTTATGAGAAGGAAAATAGTGTATTACCCTTGTCATTAATTTTAAAATTCAATATCTCAAAAAAACGCTGCACCGATTTTTATTAAACTTAGTTAAAAACCATCTCGATTAAACTAGCTTTCGATTAAAAAAAAGCCGCGTCGAAATCTTATTATCCGTATAGGAGCTACGATGCCACAAACCGATACACCCTTAAACAGGTCAACTTATAAAACCCCTTATTTTAAAAAACCTTCCTCTTAAAATTGGTTATTGCATTAATCATAAGACAGTCGCGTCAAGAGATTATGTGGGAACTGTAATAATAATGGCGAGCTATTGTGCCGTTGCATACATTACTTTTTGTATGACTTTATTACAGAAATGAAACAAGAAATATATTAAAAACATAATTATACTAATTATATGCTTAACGTAAATTTCAGCATGTCTCATTACACGGTGTTGATGCCTTAAATTAATTAATAATATTAATAAAAATATATAAATAATTAAATACGAAAAGATGTATCACATTTTTCAGTTTTCCATTTCATGAAGTTATTGTAGTTGTTGTTGTTCTATTGTAAGAATCTGTTATAAAGTTTTTTGAACTTTTCCAGCAGCAAATTTTCCGCAACTGTTTGCGCCATCATTATAATTTCTTCGGGAGAGTCATCTTAAATTTCATTGTCATGTCATTTTCATCGGTCATCTTAAATTTGGTTTACCGAAGTAAAACGAAACCGATCACTAATTACAATTTTTGTATTCGCAGTTTTACACTCCCCACCTGTACTGATTTTGTTTTGATTTAAAACCATACCATAGAGGCATAGAGCTTGATATTAGCGTATTCTCAGTTACGGAACCTTGCTTTAAAAGTATACCTTGATTATGCCTCGGCTTACAGCTGTTCCTTCTCATGTTTAGCAACCAACACGAGATACACGCACATTTAAAAAAAACTGGATTATCAGAATCGAACTAAGTATATTTTTTACAAATGTTTTTGTAATTACTGTGGGTTATTATGTTACTGAATTCTGACCATAGAGCATAGGACTTGGAACAGACTTATAACAGCGTTAGTCATTAATGTGCCATTTTAGACCCTATACTTTACAGATAATTTCTAGGAGTAGCTTATGCAACTGTTACATAATGAGTGTTTTTAAGTCTAATTATGTAGAGTTGCATACATTACTTTATCTACATACATATTACAAGTACTCTGAGATGGGTTCAGAAGCCGAAATCATAACAAACCTATCACGAACTTGACTGTCTTATTTAAACCAAACATCGCGCTGACGTTTCGTATCTTTTTTTTAATTGAGGCCTATTTATATTGGTTTTTGAAGACGAAAATTGACTATCGTAACGAAGGTCATTGCTCAACGCATAATAGAGAACTTACGATAGGTGTGCAGATGAAATCATTAATGTATTGTAGATATTAACACACGGTTTCCCGCCCACCCCTTCATTACACGCCCCACGCACCCGTCGGCTGCGCCTGACAACTGTTTTGCGATGCCAATCTACCACCGTTCAATTGTTTTTACGTGAATGGAGATAATAGAGGTAAGGGGGTGTGTGGGTACGCGTTACACACACATAGCCGGATATCCTAACGAGGCTTAAGAAGCTACGGTAGCTTCACTGAACCAAGGAGGATAATATACGGAGCGTCAAAGCCCATATTTCGAATCGTTCCCCGCAGTTATATTAAAATTCAGGCAATTTCTAGATGGCGCCAAGGTCGTAGCCAGCGGGTCAAATAATAACAAAACAGCGGTTCTAATTTGTCACTCAAGCAAGGTCGCTGAATGTAAATAAGATTTCTATGATCTTTGACTGAACTGTGCCCTAAGCACGACTTGTCGAATCCTGCGTTACGTTACGGTTATCGTATCGAGATCGAGAAATCTCATACTAAATTTTAGTTCCAAATACGCTCACGGGCGGGCGCTGTTCCAAACGTCATACAAACTCGTTATAGTTTACTATTCGAATTTTACGTGACGCAGGATTCGACAAGTCGTGCTTAGGGCACTGATAACTAGTCGCTTTGTGAGCTGTAGTAGACCTCGCGACCTCATTTTTACCCGACTGCGTGGGAAGGAGGGTAATGTGCTTATCAGCCTATGTATGTATGTGTGTTCCTGTGTGGCACTCAAGATTGAACATTTTTTTAATTTAGAAAAGCAAAGTCGACAAAAAAAATCCTTAGTCGAACGTGATCACAAAATTTCACTAAAGTCGGGTAATATTTGAGCTTTCCACAAAACGAACCGACACAAAAATTCTATAAATAAAATAAAATAAATAAATATCACACCAATTTTATTGACCTAGTCCCAAACTAGGCAAAGCCAAACCAAACCAATACAATACAATACAATTAGCAAACCTGCTCACAAAATTTCAAGAGAATCGGTTGAGAAATGCGACCGGTAGAGAGAAGGACAGCCGGACAGCCGGACAGCCGGACAGCTGGACAGACGAAAAAAATTTGTCCAAGCGGAAACTTTTTTTATACAACGAGGAAGGCAAGCGAGCAAGTGGGTCACCTGATGGTAAGTAATCACCACTGCCCACTGAGGTCCCCGGTTCGATTCTCGGTTGGGGCAGACGTCTATGTATGATGAATACGAATGTTTGTTCTCGAGTTTTGGATGCTTAATCTGTATTTATCTATATAATACGTATGTTTATCCGTTCGTTGTCTAGTACCCATAACACAAGCTATGCTTAATATGGAACTAGGTCAATTTTATTGGTGTCAATTGTCGTACGATATTTATTCATTTATTATTATTTGTCAAAAAGTTACATTCTGCTGGCCCCTATTCCACCATCTTGACAATTAAAATAAACGATTTATTGATTAATTTTGTTTTTATTTTTATGAAACATTCATAGTATGAAATTCAACATACTACAATGACAATGCAAAGAAAAATTAGTTAAGCAGCTGGACATGAACCAGCAACTTCGGTAATCCATACCACGCTCCACCAATTAAGCCATGCTTAAACCTTGGTGCATCTAACGAATTTTTTAAGGCATTATGTCATATGACAATTCGGATTACATTTCTTTGACAAATACGAAGCGCGCTAAAACAAAAGCTGTTGACACCGAACAATTGTAAAGTTGGTGAAAAAGGGACCTGATTCTGATTTGTTTAATTTGGGATTAGGTCAATATTAGTGTCGAATGTCCCATAAAATTTATTTAGAATGAACTTAAACCAGTTAACTAGTTACTTCACTATTCCGAGATTACTCGTGTAAGATAGCTGGGTTCGAACGGCACGCATAGTAATTATAAGGTCACGTGTCGCTTGCACGTGAGTTAACGTTATTTAAATATCATCTAAAAATCATGTTTTTAAAATAATCACTGAAACATGAATACAGTGATAAAACCAGAAAAATATGGCTAAAACCCGGGAATCGAACCCGGATCCTCGACATTCCGTATCATGTGCCATTTGATTGCCGTTACACCAAAGTTAGCAACGGCAAAGATGTTGAATTTTTCTATGTATTCAAATCCAGACCAAGTCAGTGTCTGGGTTAGCTATATTTTTCTGTTTTTTTTTCTGTGTATTATTTTAGTGAATATTTTAAAAATGTAATAATCGGTATTAACGGGATAACCGTAAAAATAAAAATAAATGAGAAAAATACAAAAAGATAGAACATGTTTCTTGCATTGCCAAGTTCCTCAGCAACTCACTTTAGAATTTATGCAAGTTTTCGAACAGGAGATGGCGCTAGTCTCAAGTCTCAACACACGGTGCTGTCCTGACGGTGCTTAGAATCTCTGCACCCTGGAATTTACACAAAAACATACATATATCACGCTGCCCGTGGCAAACCCCCCCCCCCCCGTGGGTAGGCAGAAACTATGGCTTGCCACTTGCTACGATCCTTACACACCTCATTAGCCTCCTCCACATTCATACATCTCTTCATACACTCTCGCAGGTTCCGAGTACTGCCCAGGAATTTGTGTCATATTTTTCCTTTGTTCGAGTAAAGTTTCTTGTTTAGTAAGTAAGGGGGGGAAAGTTGCGTCTTCGGGGGATGAGTGTGATGTAAGGTTCTTGGCAAAGCAGATAAGAGGGGTGGTCAGGGGAATGAAGAGGGGCAAGTCTCCTGGCCACGATGGGTTAAGTATTGAGCACCTTCAGCATGCTGGACACCATCTGAACAGGGTTCTCGCCATGCTTTTCTCTGTGTGTCTGAGTCATGCATACCTGCCGCCTGATATGATACGTACTGTAGTTGTGCCAATCATTAAAAACAAAAACGGTGATATAACCAGACTATCTAATTACAGGCCAATCTCGCTGGCTACGGTTGTGGCTAAGGTGTTTGACGCTGTGCTGGACGCTGAGTTGAATAAATACATCAAGCTACATGATGCGCAGTTTGGGTTCAGACCTAAGCTTTCCACTGAGAGTGCAATACTGAGTCTCAAGCACACCGTCGAATACTATACGCGTAGGAAGACTCCTATATATGCGTGTTTCCTGGACCTGTCTAAAGCTTTCGACTTGGTAAACTACGAACTGCTATGGACCAAACTAGAAAAGGAGGGGGTTCCTGATGAACTTATACGCATATTTAGGAGTTGGTATATGGGCCAAGTCAACACTGTCAGATGGGGTAGCGATTGGTCTGATGAGTACAGGTTGGAGTGCGGGGTGAGGCAAGGGGGGAGAACCTCGCCAAGGCTATTCAATCTGTACATCAATGCACTCGTCGAGGAGCTGAGCAGCATGCGTGTCGGCTGTCATGTGGGCGGTGTATGCCTTAATAACATCAGCTACGCGGACGACATGGTGCTGCTGGGCCCCTCACCTGGTGCAATTGAGATACTATTAAAAACCTGTGAAGCTTATGCACATAAACATGGCCTTAAATATAACGCTCTTAAAAGCGAACTAATGGTGTTTAAAGCAGGCGCTAAGTGCCCGTCGTATGTGCCTCCCCTGTATCTGAACGGTACTGTCCTTAAGAGGGTATCGTATGTTAAATATCTGGGACACTTAGTCACAGACGATCAGCGAGATGATGCTGATATTGAACGGGAACGTAGGGCGCTGGCGATCAGGGCTAATATGATAGCTCACAGATTCAGAAGATGCACTACTTCAATCAAATTTACACTATTTAGAGCGTATTGTACCTCACTTTATACCTGCAGTCTGTGGGCTAATTATACACAAAGATCGATCAGCGCCCTACGGGTCCAATATAATAACGCCTTCAGGGTGCTGCTGGGGCTGCCGCGCTCATGCAGTGCGTCTGGTATGTTCGCGGACGCGCGTGTGGACGGCTTCCACGCCACCGTTCGCAAGCGAGCCGCAGCGACGCTCCGCAGAGTGCGTGCCAGCGCCAACAGCATCCTGAGAGTGATAGCGGGCAGGTTTGACAGTCGCTATGTACTGCACTGGGCTAACTTGCACCGCTCATTGATATCATATGAGCCTAACTAACATAGTATATAAGTTATGATACTAACGCAATATGGATCAAAAGGTTGTCCGAAATAAATGATTTTTATTTTATTTTTTATTTATAATAAGAATATACTGACATAAAACATACTATTTACCTGAACCGAATTTCTCTCGGAATAGACGACACGATGTGTATAGAAATTCGAAAAAACATGATCAATTCTGGCCACCAAGACTCTCATCGTTGAGTTGTTTCCAAGATAGCAAATTAAGTTAAGTTAAAAACTGTTCACTTTTGATTATCATCCGACGTGTATTTTGCTAGAAATTAAGGTTCATTTCAAATATTTATTCGCTTGACCTATCATTAAACTCACCGTCCGTTCACCCCGCTTGAGTTTTCACTAAGCCCTATTACGAAAAGGCCGGCACGAAATAAAATCGTACAATCGAATTTAGCGTGGGGTTAAAATAATTGCACCGCATCACGACCCAGTCTCATTTGGCTCGCGTTTACGTTTAATTGAAAAAAAAAAAGTTTAATGCTCTGCTATTGGGATTTTATCGCCGCTGCGTCCGGAAATATCCGCAAAATTCCGGCGAAAACCGGAACAAGCCGGAATACAACGTAACCGGTGTTCGTATACCGTGTAGTTAGCCGTGAATTAAATATGATGGTATGTTGGAATCTGCGTGGTTGCATGTTGAATTGTTTACCAAATGAATGAGTTTCGTTACGGCTGTTGTAATATCGCAGTTTATTCTTGAATTCGAATCAGTAGCGGTTTTTTTAATTAATCGGCGTAATTAAATTACCTATGTAACGTTTCATTATTATGTTCATTTCCATTCGTAGTTCCTCATTACATTACTCAATACCAATGTTATCTATTGTGTTATATATTTGTGGATTTCTAGGTAGAAGCAGCAATTATGCTGCTTCTACCTAGAAATCCACAAATATAGTATTTCTGAATTAGCTGTTGCCGCAACTTTGTCTTTGAATAATTCAATTGCCGTTGTCTCGCGGGAACTTCGCAATTTTCCGGGTTAAAAGTAGCCTATGTGTTATTCTGAGGTATAAAGCTAGGTATGTTGCTATAGAGTTTCAATAAATTCATTCGGTAGTTTTTGCTTGAAAGAGTAACAAACATCCTTACAAATTTTTGCCTTTATAATATTAGTAGGATTACAAGTAAAATTGGAAAGCCGCCATCTAATAACAATTCTGACCACTAACGCTTTTAAGCGTTATTAAAACGTACCTAGTTGGTACTTATCCCAAGCTTTTTTTTAAAGTATGATTTTATGAATACCCGAACAACATATTTATGATAAAGTTGAAGAAATGGAACACGTTCCTTATTTTCTTACCGCAAATATACTGCAACAACGAACCATCAGAATTTTTTTAAATCTCTCCTACACTTATTTGGCTCGATACGCTCAAAATGACACCAATACATTATACAGATTAACCATTAATACTAAAATAGTAAAGATAAGTATTACGTGGAGCCCACATCGGATCAAGGTTATCTAGCCAACACATTACCTCAGGACTTAGAGCATTCAAGTAACCGGAGTGACCAACAATCTGCTCTCTATAATAATACGTATAAAGAGTGCTATGACCAGCGGTCATACCCATTACTCATATACGTGTGACTATGATTGTGTTAAGGTATTTTTATTTACACAGCAGCGGGTGAATGTGGGCTAATTTGATTAATTGATTGATTGCGTGCGTGAAGCTCCAAACATTATTGACAATTTCATTTATTTTGTAAACAGCGATATCGAGGAATACCTTGTAACGACGTCATGTCGTACCTTTACGTTCAGTCGAAACTATTTATAAGATTTTTCGTATCAGAACTAAGCCACATGGCTATTACATCAGAATGACATATAATTATATAATGATGTTTAATAAAAAAATATTCAAGAAACCTAAAGTTGATTTTCAAATACTTATTCATTGATACCCCACTTGATATAATTTGTCGACTTTTTTTTTTTACAATATGGCGTCTGGTGGTCCCCATATTGGATTTAAATTACCGTCATGTCTTTAGTGACACTTGCAAGATTAATACGAATCGATTGACGTACGTTAAAATCGCAGTCGGGTAAAAATAGAGAAAACATGGTGCAGTACCCGGCTTTGTACGGTACGTGAGACATCTCTGGTTGTCTTAGTACTCTAAGCCTCAGGGGAGAGATGGGCCGTAGGCCAACGTAAATTACAATGGCGTAAATTACAATAGGTTAAGGCAACATTTACGCCAGTAAATGGGCGAAACTCGGCCGGTTTGGCCCGCAAATCGACTAGGAATGGTCCTGTTGCCAGAGACCAGACTTTAAAATATGTTAGGGAAGTCTTTAGCATAAGTTAGACAGTTTAAAAGGTGGAAGTAAGAGGTATCAGTTTCGGAAGTGAATAGCCGTTGGTTTTTAAATTGTACTGCAATAAATACTGAATGGTTACCTAGTTAGTTCAGCTCATTCAAGTCGTTTACCTACAGACTATGGTACTCATGTTAAACGTGACTATGGTACTGTTGATTAGTCGATGTTATTCTACCTGGTAGCAGAACACGTGGCCGCAATGTATACTTGGGGTGTCAAGCAATGGACAGTGAATATTTAGCAGGTGATTGAGCGAGTGAACTCCCCTGTGAACTCCCCTGTGAACTACCTTGTGAACTCCCCTGTGAACTCCCCTGTGAACTCCCCTGTGAACTCCCCTGTGAACTCCCCTTCTTCCATACATTAATTAACCCCCAACGCAACAAGAGGGATGTTATTATTTGATCTTTATATTTGTCTGTGGCATCATAGCTCCCAAACGGAAGGATCGATTTCGTTGCGGTTTTTTAAATCGAAAGCTAGTTTAATCAAGATGGTTCTTAGCTAAGTTTAATTGAAATGGGGTATGCCGTTTTTGTCATAGTAATGTCGGGGGTTTTCCAACTTATCTAAGTTGGTTAGTTGGCCCTATTCATAAACGTCACTCAAGCCTCCATTAGCTAAAATAGGTATTGTCTTCTTCATACTAACGGAAATGTCAATGTGACAAAAAAGGACAAACGAACTTTAACGGCATTTTAGTTCAAATAGGTTTATCACCATCGTGTTCATTTTGACAGTTTTTGAATGGGCTAACAATGGTATCGGGAACATCTAGCTGTCACAATCGTGCAAAAACTGTCATTTAAATCCGACAAATGTCAAATAGTGACGCAATTGCTCTGCTGCATACAAAATAAGATATTTTATCTACACACATATCATAAGTCCTCTATAGTGCGTTCAGAAACCGTAGAAAATGACCAGCATTGCAGTACGACGACGACTTCGCCGCCAGCGCCCCCCAACCACCACCCCAGCAGTAAAATAATAGTCATTAAGACATCGAATTCGATGTCGTAATGACTTTTCGATATCGAATTTGATGTTTCAAATTTGAAAACCAACGTAATTTACAATCGTAGTGAAATAAACCGGATCACTCACGAATATAAGTCGAGTTCAGTCCGACATGTATAAATAATGTGATATATTTTTTTTACAATAAAAAAAAAACAGTTTACGAAACTTTCAAATTCGTGACAGGTATGGATATGAATATATGCCTTCGGCTTCTGAACCCATCTTAGAGTACTTATAATATGTGTACATATATAATATAATTAGCCCTTAAAACACTCGTGTGATCCTATTAGGAAACTCAGCTTCGCCTCGTTTCATAAAAACACACTCGTGTTTTAAGGACCCTCATTATGTAGCAGTTGCATAAAGTACTATTAAAGCCATTGTTATTTTTTACCGTTCCTTACAAAAATCAAATTCCTTACACGGATAAGTTCATTATACTTGTCAATTCGCGCCACCCTCGGCGTGGAGCTTGACAAAAATCACATTACCTCGCGACGCATAGCCACGCGTATTACCGGCCTCTCATTTAATCGAACTCTACCGAACTTATTACAGACATAGTATCCACATCACAATATTATTACGACTGGCATGTCAAGGGAAACAAGGGCAAAATGAACAAAGTTGGGTGATGAGATTGTCCCCCACATTGTCTCTCGTAGTTAAGTTTGAGACCTTTAGTACTCTGTGATTTTGTGTCGGCCGATAAGGGGACAATGGAGCCATATACGCTTTATTAGAATAGGCTTTCTTGGGGCTTAGAACTTGTTAACGCGCTCAATGCTCTCTGGAATAGCTGGGAGCGAGTATTTTTAACTCCCGACAAAAAGAGGGGTGTTATAAGTTTGACATGTGTATCTGTGTATCTGTTTGTGGCATCATAGCTCCCAAACGGGTGGACCGATTTCAATGTGGTTTTTTTCGGTCGAAAGCTACTTTGATCGAGATGGTACTTAGCTAAGATTAATTAAAATCGGTTAACCCGTTTTTGAAATATTGGACTTTGAAATGACAATGTCGGGGGTTTTTCAACTTTTCTAAGTTGGTTAGGTTATTAAGGCACCGTTGTACACGCGGTGGGAAATGGTATTTGCAGAAGCATCGGTGTTAGTATGGGAACTGATAAGGAGTTATTGTATCAATTTATCATCGACAGTTTATTAATAGGTTTGAAATGGAAAAACAGGACAAGTGCGGGTAGGACTTGCGGACGAGAGTTCCGTAAGATTTTAACGCTTTTCTCCAGTGTTTTAAGAAGTCCAGTGTTAGCAGAGCCCTGCTCCTAAGCAAAATGTACGCAGTGTGGGGTCATCTTATATTGGACTGTGAAATCTACAGACAGACATAAAAATTTAAGATTTTGAGTAGTTGTGCTATAAGAGCTACCTTCATACCAAATTTCAAGTTTCTAGGACAACTGGAAGTACCCTTTAGGTTTTCGGGGTACGGCAATTTGCATGGAAACAACCTTTTTAATGACTTTATCTTTTGATTGCGTTGACTTAGAAGTTTGATTTTTTTCACAGCTTCAAGGGACTGCAGGCTTGAGTATTTGATATTAATTTCAACATGTTACCTCCACGTGTTGCAGAGAAAAAGGGTCTTGACAGACAGACGGACAGACAGACAGACAGACAGACGGACAACAAAGTGATCCTACTTGGGTTCCGTTTTTTTTCTTTTGAGGTACCCTAAAAAGGTGCAAAATTATGTTTGAAAGTCGTATAAAGTCATTTGCAGTTTTCAGGGGTACAAGGAGCGAAAGGTTAGGAACCACTGGTAGGTAATAAGTATTAAATAAGTTTTTCAGGGTTAATAACGTGAATGGCCCTGTGCCCGACGTTGACCTAATAGATGTCAACTATTGGGCATTAGCGTGTCGGGCATTGGGTCGTTTACCTAATCAAGTAGGTAACAATATTTTTTAAGTCGACCACAAATCACAAAAAACGTACTTACAATTTCTTAACAGAAGACCAATCTCTTTTAGTTACAACTAGGTTCATATGAATAACTTTTGTATTCCTATTTTAGGTATAAAAAAAGAGCGTATTTCTCCGAGAAGCCTCTCGTTGGTCATAATGAACGCTGGTCGCCAGATAAAATTTACTTCGGCCACTATAACTTATTCCGGCCCATTTATTTGGCCCATCAACCCATTTATGCGTCTGGCAGCCTGGAAATTTCCAGATATCTTTACCTCTAGGGCAATAACTTTCCTTAATTATGACGAATTCTAAATCCTACATAATGTATAGCTTAGTTCTCTGCTTTACAGTAGAGTTATTTAAAACATCCATGTCATTACAGTGTTTTTTTCTGAAACACGTGGCCAAGTTGCCATATAAAGAAATAGTAGATAATTATTATAACTAGTAATAAAGCCGTTATGACCTAGTGGATTGATCTACATGGTTTTTTCAATCAGAGGATTGTAAGTTCGAGCCTTACTCTTTCTCGCTCTATCTCGTACAATTTGACAGAAAAAGATAGGAAATGTCAAAACGAAGCCGAGCGCGTTACACAATAAGCCCACTGTCTCGTACCTCTGCGAAATTACATTTGTAATTTACATCATAAGCTATGTATTAAATTACTACTTAAGTACTTAAATACAAAATGTGAACGCACGTGATAGCCTAGTGGTTTGACCTATGGCCTCTCAAGCAGAGGGTCGTGGGTTCAAACCCCACCATAGAGTTTTTTGGAATTTATGTGAAGGAAAACATCGCGAGGAAACCTGCACACTCCTGCGAAGCAATTAAATGACGTGTAAGAAGTTCCCAATCCGCACTGGGCTCGCGTGGGCACTATAACCCAAGCACTCTCATTCTGAGAGGAGACCTGTGATAGTGAAATAAAGGGATCACTCACGTATGTCAGTCGAGCATAGCTCGACATGTTTCGGACTAATCCGTAGTCCTTCCTCTGGGAGCACACGCCACGCCGGTGGCGATGGTGGATGGTGGTGATGGTGGTCGTCGGCTAGTTTTATGTCTCGCCACCGGCGTGGCGTGTGCTCCCAGAGGAAGGACTACGGATTAGTCCGAAACAGCTATACTCGACTGACATACGTGAGTGATCCGTTTAAGAATCTCATGGTAGTTTCATATTAAAAAAGGAGACCTGTGTCCAGCAGTGGGACGTGATAAGGCTGGTGATGTTGAACGCACCTGATAGCAGCACATGCCCCGAGCGATGACGTACACCCGATCGAAGAGTGCGAACAGAGAAGCTGAAGGCTGGTGGACGGTGCAGACTATGGTCCGACCTTGCCGGGAGAGCAGGCGGAGCAGTACAACAAGATGGCGGATGGAGACCACGTCCAAACCTCTGAAAGAAAAGATAAATAATGAGACATATTGAAAGTAAAAAAGTTTGGCATCATTCAGTCAAATGTGTAATATTTTATACGATATAAGCTTGCATATGGATGGCCTAGTGGTTAGAGACACTGACTATGAAACTTGAGGTCCCGGGTTCGATCCCCGGTCGGGGCAGATGTTTGTATGATGAATAAGAATGTTTGTTCTCGGGTCTTGGACGTTAAATATGTATTTATGTATGTCTCGAGGTCTTGATCCTTGCTCGGGGTCATTTCTTGAGCTTGAGGGAGAGGTTGTCCATCGCGGTTCAGCGTGGTAATGCGGCAAGTGTTATGGGCACTTTTGCGTCTGGAATGACGCGGGGCGGTTTGTTTGTCTGATTGTGTATTTGAATTGTAATTTATGTCTGTGCTTACTTGGAATAATAAATTGTATTTTTCTATATAAGTATGTTTATCCGTTGTCTAGTACCCATAGTACAGGCTTTGCCTAGTTTGGGGCTAGGTCGATTGGTGTCAATTGTCCCATGATATTTAAAGATATTTATTTAAATAAAAAGATCACTCACGTATAACAGTAGAGTATGGCCTGATATGTTTCCGACTAATCCGTAGTCCTTTCTCTGGTATATCCATAATATTAATATGAAGGGCACACGGAAATAACATGTCTATCACCTTAGCAACTGAGTGGTAACTTATAGTCTATTGAGTTGAGTACTTTACATTTTGAGATTAAAATCTCGTCTAAAAAGAAGTGACTACACATATTCTTTCCATGTACCCTTCATAATATATTATATTACGTAAGTACAGCTAAAATCAAAATGCAACAGATATTGGCGACAACGCTTCATTTAATTTGCCTATTATTTATTAAATTTCAGTAAAACGTTATAAAACCGACTATAAGCAAATTACTTGAATTTTTTAATAAATCAAACTAGAATTTCAAAGCGAACGCCGCAACTGTAGAAAAACAATAAAACCTCACTTTGTTACGCTGAAATTTTATGAAATTACTCAGGGACGTGTTAAAACTCGCGCAGTGTTTGATTTTCAGTGGCAGGCTTTTGAGTTTTTCACATTGTAACAACTACCGACATTCATTTCTTAAGCGTAACGACATAGTTTCAGAGAAGATTTTGATGAAAGTGTCGACATGACATGCTTGCACCTTACATGTATTAAAATATCTATAAAACTAAAGGGTATCCAATTAAAAATTAGACTGACGCTGCCTAGAAATGATTTACTTCCGATCTTTTCTATGCAAGCTTTTTGCTGTGGTTAGTTCCATTTACCTGACACTCTGCATACTAACTTTTATCCAATTTTGTCCCTCTCACACTTGTATATTTGTTAGAAAGTGACGAATGCTCTATGCCGTCAATAAAATTAACCGAGTTAGGTTAGTAAGTTAAAAAACCAAGCCACAAAGCACGCTCTATAATTATCTCGTTTTTTCTTAGTTCTTAGTTTATTTAGTGTCACCGTGTAATTTTGTTTTAGTACTACTAATGTGTGCTTATTAGGAGGCGGAGAAATAATAAGATACAATGTACCTAAGTCTACGAGTTTCTTCCAAGCTTTTATTTACTTCGACCTTTCCCTGTGTGTCTGTCTTGTATAATCAAATCTTGCAAGTTAAAGTTGACCTAAATCCAGTGGTCCGATTGACTTGAAAGGTTTTATTATACTCGTACAGTCATCAAAAAGTGCAGCTGGCAAAAATGTTTGTATTAAATTATGAACATGTTTATGAACAGTTTTCTATAGCTATAAAACAATACCGTGACTAACTGACTGACTGACAGACAACGCACAGCCTAAACCACTGGACCTAGGGGCTTGAAATTTGGCAAACATATACCTTGAGTATTTTTTATTTTTTTTTATACAACGAGGAAGGCAAGCGAGCAAGTGAGTCACCTGATAGTAAGTGATCATCACTGCCCATAGACACCCGCAACTCCGGAGGGTTTGCAGATGCGTTGCCAACCTAGAGAGCTAAGATGAAATGCCTCTTGTGCCCGTAATTACACCGGCTGTCTTGCTCTCCACACCGGAACACAACAGTGCAAGCACTGGTGCTTAGCGGCGGGATTAACGAGTAAGATGGTGGTAGCGATCCGGACTGACCTCGCACATGGTCCTACCACCCGCAAATTATACGAGTATGTCTTCATTTCCTTCATCCTAGAGGTGCACTAAGAAGGCATTTTATAAAATTCCTACGGGACAGGGAACTAGACCATTTTGAATTATTCCACGGGGGCAAAGCGGCGGGGCATAAGCTAGTTTTACATACGAATATGGATTATAGAGATATTCGTTATTCCACGGAACACGGTCCCGTAGCTTCATCTAATCGAACAGAGTGATGGAAAAAACCGAGGAAACGCTATTTATTTTTATGCCATGTTCTTTACAAGGGTCTCGGCCTACTCCACCGTTCCTTAAATAAAAAAGTATTTTAACTAATAATCCTTTTTCGCTCAAGATGGGTAGCTTAATCTATTTTCATTTACTTAATAAAGATTGGTAGGAACGCAATAGACAGTGTAAAAGAGCTACCTTTTTTCTGAATACGTTGAATTAAGTGTTTCTTATTAATTATGAAACTGGGAAATTGTAGTTTGGTAGGTATTTATAAAGTACTTGTAGGTGTTTTGGTCATATAATGAACTAAAGTGATATTATGACGGCTACTTGTCAGGAGAATAATTGGTGGCACGGTGGTGGTTTCGGTGCTTTGAAAATGCGCTCGTAGCGAGTTCCGAAACGCGTCAGCATGGTGGTGGAGATAGCTGTGCCCTAAGCACGACTTGTCGAATCCTGCGTTATGTTACGGTTATCTTATCGAGATCGAGAAATCTCATACTAAATTTTAGTTCCAAATACGCTCACGGGCGGACGCTGTTCCAAACGTCATACAAACTCGTTATAGTTTACTATTCGATTTTACGTGACGCAGGATTCGACAAGTCGTGCTTAGGGCACTGATCCCTGTGGCAATGGAGGCGGAGATGCTGCGTGAAAACACACATTTGTCACATAAACGTAGCTGTCTTACGTGTGTGATTCAAATTAATATAAAACTAATTTGGGCCATCATAATGGATAAGAACCCTTTTTCTTTTACACATATTTCACCCTTCACTAAAAAATCGCGACCGTTCACGGTCAAAATCGTGGACGTTTTTTACAGAAGTTATCATGGAAATTCACGGTTAGTGCACGGTAATTTATAAATGATACCAAATTATTTCATAATTATTTGATTCTACCATTACGTGACGGTCACTTGAAGCTCGTCCGCGGCGAAATAGAAAGCGCTCAACATTATTCTAGCCTCTTCTAAAAGTCTAAAAAAGTCTTCTATAGCCGATCCAGTATTCTAAATTACAATGCATTCATTATAACTGGCCAGCAACTTCAGATTGCAGGTAACTAGGCAGCACGAGTTTCCACCAAGAGTCGAATTATCGTACCGCATTATCATGATACTCGGGATTTAATCACGTAAAAATATATTTTATTTTATTTTATTTTATTTTATATTTATATTTATATATATATTTAAATATCTTATCGTTTTGAACGCGACGTTGCGTCCTTGGTCTCGAAGGGACTGAAGACTGACTGAGTGACGGGGGGTATCATGATAATTTGTGAATTCGCGAAAGTGTGTCGTATCGCAATCGAGAAAATTTGTGTGACGTTTGGAACAACGTCCCCCATGAGTGTCGTCTATACCTATAAAACAGTACCGCGACTGACTGACTGACAGACAACGCACAGCCCAAACCACTGGACCCTCGAGTATCCTAGAGGTTTTTCGAAATTCCCACGGGATAGGGAACTAGCCCATTTTGAAATATTTATAATAATAATTATAAATATTTCAGTACTGTAGCGACCCTAGCGCCACACGCGAGTGACGTCACTGTTCTACATCGCGCTAACGAAGTTTCTCAAGTCGGTTGCATAAATACAACTTTCAACTCTCTTCCTTCGGACTTCGGTCCCCAGGCATAACATCTGCCTGGAGAGAGATCTCTCTATTGTGGTCTTCCTCAAAGTACTAAATTTTAGTAGGTATTTTCTCGATGGCGATACGATAACGTTACTATTCGATTCTTGGTGAAAACTCGCACTTGGCTTACAGACTCGCCTCTAGTTTGAACGATACTGCGGTAAACATCAACTCAACGGTCCATGGAGCCCACAACGATAAAACCGAATGTTCCTAGCAGTTTGCAGCGTAATCGAATGATCGGGAATTCAACGCCCAGTCATAGTGTGAATACTAAATCAATCGAGCTTTAGTTATTTCATAAATGTTCGGATGAAAAAATTCGTTGGGATACTCGTACAAACGTTTTGATATTCTAAATGGTATGGTAAATTGATTCTGTTTTATTCGATTGCTTGTTTAAGAGTTCCTTTTGCATAGCAATTGATAAATGTTTACATGGGGCTGAAATAACTTTGGTTTGACTTCATTTGATTTTTGATTGAAATTGCACGGGACGGTTGAGTAAGTAAGACCTCTAGGGACCACTCAAGCAGAGGGTTGTGGGTTCCAGCCCCGGCTTGCACGTCTGTGTCTTTGGGAATTTATGTGCAACTTGTCATGAGATTTTCAGTGCAGGGAAACATCGTGACAACCTGCACAATCTTGCGAAGTGGTTCCAAGGTGTTTGTGAAGAACCCAAGCTAGCTTATTCTGAGAGGAGGCCTGTGCCCAGCCGTGGGACGTAAATAGACTGGAGATAATAATTAGTAATTAAATAATAATAAATGCCATGGGAAAATTGACACCAATTGACCTATTCCCAAACTAGGCAAAACCTGTTCTATTGGGTACTGAACAATGGATAGGCATACATACTTATGTACATATTAAACATCCAAGACCCGAGAACAAACATTCATATTCATCATATATAAACATCTCCCCGACCGGGGATTGAACCCGGGACCTCAAGCTTCATAGTCAGGGTCTCTATCCACTAGCTAGGCTATTCGGTCGTTGAATGATGATGATGAATAGGATAGGAGCACTGTAGATATACTCGTAATGCGCCACCAGATGATGAGTCAAACACAGAAGAGCACTCGATCAAGTTGCTATTTTCCACCTCAATGCAAGCTTTCACTGATTCTAACCAGCTCCTAATCTGACGTTGGCAGATCGATCCGCCAATTTGTCAGGCGCGAGGCTCACGAATTACTCCGAGGAACCTATTTTACTGTAACTTGTCATGATTTATCGGCGATAGAGATATTGAGTTCAGTTTTGTAATTAATGGATATGATGGCTTTGAAATTTCGAATTTTTAAGCCCGAGGTTGATTTTATTTTGATAAGATCATTTCGGTGGATAGATTTGCTCATCTGCTTACGGATAGAGCTAAATTAATGACAGGTAAATACCACAAAATACTTTAGCTAAATGTTAAGCAAAATCGTTCATTGTACAAAATTAAGCAGTCCAACTACGAGACTACAACTGCTCAATTTATTACATCGATTTTACATTTCAGATTGCAAAACGTTTTCTAATTTGAGATAACGCGAATCAGCGTTGGGTAAAATTATGCTGCAGAAATAGACAAAATAAGCGCTTTCAAACAAAACTACTCGAAGAGAATCTGTTTAAATGTTAACGAAAGTGCTTGGAACTTTAAACTGAGTTTTTAAGTTAAACATTGAAAGAGTCCGGTTTTCGGTGACAACTTGCACTTTAGGCGTTCGCTTACTCGTAAAAATAATTTTTGTTTGTTTGTTTGTACATTTGTTAGTTTGATAACCGAATTGACTTGGAAATCGGAATGAATATTTGTAAATTGGGCGCAATGCAAGTGCAACAAAAACCAGCCAAGTGCGAGATGGATTCGCACAAGAAGGGTTCCGTAGCACTGTAAAGCAGTTCACACTACAGGTTTCTTCAAACCATTCTTATAGGGGATATCCTTTAATTTGCAATTTACTTAATTTTGTATTATTTGTTTTTGTAACGGCCGCAGTAACACATTATTCTGTGAAAATTTTAAGTGTCTATCTATTACCATTATTATAAGGAAAAAAAAACACGTTTCTTGTATAGGGCTACCATTTAATTTCTATTATTAATTTGTTGTTTTAGCGCCTATAGATATACAATTATGTGAAAATTTCAAGTGTCTATCAATTACGGTTCTAAAGATATAGATAAACGACGGACGGACGGACAGCAGAGGATTAGTAACAGAATTCCGTCGGTACCCTTTTGGTACGAGCCCGAAAAATTTCAGCCAGCAACTTTTTTTTATAAGAATAAGAATAATTTATTTCATAATACATACATCAGCAATATACAAGAGTGAATATCTGGCAGGCCCCAAACTAGGCAGAGACTGTATCTTGGGACCTTACAGTTTTACAAAACTTATTATTTTTTTATTCATTCCTGAACTAAGTACAGTAAAGTAACCAGGCACTTGACTAAAACTTGTAAATCTATTACAGTGCCGAAGGCCAAAACGTTCCTTGGAACTCAAAGGGTGTTAGATTCGGAGACTTTCGGCCCAAGTTAAAACGACAAGTAACTTAGGGATAGTGTAATTGTTAAAAGGTTTTCCAGTTGTAGGCTGTAGTATTTAGTTTGTATTTGAAGTTACATTAATTGTAACTTGAAGTATTTTTATTAATATAGGTCTTATGTTACCACTGTCTGCTTCACAGTAAATTTATTTACAGTAGTTTAAGACTTAGATGTACACGCAAAATTACACATACCTCATTAGAAAAGCAGAAAAAAAACACGTTAAGGTAAATTACCTCGTACCTGAGACAAAGATATATATACTCCCCTGAGATTTTTCACGTTTTAATTTAATTCGATTCTCATGACTCATGACCATAAATGATAGCCAGTCACAATAGGTGCTTTATGAAATCAACTCGGACTTCTGCTCGGCAGAGCTGAAAGCCTGCTACTATTTTGTAACCACTGAACCGTATAGATAAAATGTTTCGTGCGTAAGGAGCTTGAGAGCTTTATCAGACCGCTGAAAAACAGAATACGGAATTTGTTATGTTACATGTTGTAAGTCTGTTTTTGAAGCAACGAGCTTTATCGTTTCAAGTAGATATGTGATGGCAGTGTTTCGTTTATTTCCGTTAGATCAGTTCTAATAAGCTTTATTAGATAGGTAGGTGCCTACAGAACTAATGTAGGAAAGTGTGACTCAAAAACCACCCACAGACAGAGACATTAGGTACCTACCTACCTTTGAATTGAGAAATGTTTTTACATGTCAAAGTGCTTATGACCTAGTTGACATAAGATTAATTTTTGCCTGATTTGTGGAAGAACTTTTATCACTACAACGTACTTATACGCGATCCCAACCAGACCGACTGAAAACTTGGTTCACCCTATATGTATAAGTAGATCGAATTGTCATTGTTATTGGATCTACATTTCATTGCTAATTATATGAAACGCGCATAACAAAAGCGCTTCAAGTCAGCAATTGACACCGAATTATCATTGAAAACTGACATTGGTCAAGTAGTAAAATAGGCCATGTTTTTCGAAGTACTAGGATTTTAAATTTTAGAAGATACGTACGTTCAACAATGGACGCCAATGAATCCAAATCAAAATAATTCAGAGCCTTTTGTTTTGTTTGTCATTGAAAAATTGCGTCGATGAAAATAAGACAAGCCAGTGTTACTGTAAACTATTGGCTTAGCGCTCTAATAACTTAAGTAAAAGGTAGTGAAATAAACGGATCACTCACGTACGTCAGTCGATTATAGCAAAAAGTATAGTAAAAGGTATATAAAATTATGTATTGCGGGACCGCGGTGGATGCGGAAAGCACAAGACCGGTCTGAGTGGAGAGCCGCGGGGGAGGCCGCCGGCCAGCAGTGGACGTCTTTCGGCTGACATGATGATGATGATGAATTATGTATTTGAATACTCACGTGGTAGGTTCATCTAGGAATATGATAGGTGGGTTGTTAACCAACTCTAGCGCAACGGAGAGACGCTTCGACTGTCCCCCGGACAAGTGTTCCGACCTGGTGTCCTGATGCTCCCACAATCCAAGGGTTTGTAGGATCTCTTCAATCTGTAATTAAGGAGATTCTGATATAATTTTTTTTTTATTTAAACTGTAGTTGTGTACTTTCGTCTCGTGGAAATATGCACTTTCATGGGATAAAAAATGATCTATGTAATGTCTTTAATCTGGCAATATATTTTGCAAGTCATTTTTGATTTAAGGGATATGTTATTGTCATCATCATTATCATGTCAACCGAAAGACGTCCACTGCTGAACATAGGCCTCCCCCAAAGGCTCTCCACTCTGACCGGTCCTGTGCTTTCCGCATCCACCGCGGTCCCGCGATCTTTACTAGTTCGTCGCTCTATCTTGTATTAGGTACCTATGTTATTATATTTTTTTATAAATAACATTTTTAGGACGCGGAAAATTAGGGATTACGTTATTATAATGATAGTGAGCCTTTTTATCAGGTATTAGAATCGATTCGATTGTTCCAGAGATTTTACGTTCCTACAAACTCATACCTACTAAAACAAAATTGACACACAAATGCCAAAGACACGCACACAATTAACAGAGCCTGTGCATTTTGCTCAGACTTAATATAAAATTTTAGGCAGAGCGCTTTAACATCTCCTTTCGTTTCCTATTCTAAGGTTCCCTTACTTTTGGCGTTGGGGTACTCTGTGCATACAGTGATTGCCAGCTAGCTCCAATCCTAGTTAGTTTGACTCCCTGTAAAAAGTGAGGCAAATAGGGTGAGGAAAAAATAAAACTTGTTTTTTTTTTTTGCTCACAGATCGACTATGCGACCGAAATCAAACATATACCACTACGCTTAAATTAGAACCGAAAGCTCACAATCTCGAACGTCCCCTTCCGATTACAGAAACCCACGCAAACGACAAATAATGATTCATTTGTATCATGCTTTTTGGCCTAAAAAGAGGGTCCAGAGGCCCGAGCACGAACATTCGAAACCTGTGTAACGTAAAGTACTAACGTCATAGAGAAATTTGTATGACGTTTGGAACAGCGCCCGCCAGTGAGCGTATTTGTAACAAAAAATTAGTATGAAGTTTCTCGATTTCGGTACGATAACGTTGCGTTACGCAGGAATCGTATATTCGCACTCGGGCCTCAGGACAAAAACTAATCCGGACTAAAAGGATCTTATCCGGTTGCGGCCCACAAAACCGAAAAGGCGGGTGCAAACCCGGTTATCCGTAGAAAAAGGCGAGTATAATATATACAGATAAATGGAGTCCACTTAAAGAAAATCGTTGGGAGCATGACCCCAATGCTATGACATAACGGCTGCTTGCCTTGGCACGAGACGGAGACGCCAAACCGGCCGGCGCAAGTTCGCGTACTATGTTCGCATAATGATTGTGGTCGCGGGTGAGCCACTTAATTGTTTTTAATTCATCAACCTCCGCAAAGTAACGCCTGATTCAATCTATACCTATAAAACAGTACCTACCGTGACTGACTGACCGACAGAAAACGCACAGCCTAAAAAAATAGACCTAGAGACTTGAAATTTGGCAAACATTAAGTATTCTAGAGGTGCATTAAGAAGGGATTTTTTGGAATTCCCACGAGATAGGGAACTAGCCCATTTTTAAACATTTCACGGGGGCAAAGCCGCGGGGCATAAGCTAGTCAGTTATATATATTTTTTTGTCTGTACGTGGCATGGATTATGATGACATTTTAATTGACTTCATAATTGTCAAAGCTAAGGTCAACTCTATACCGTTACAAACTTACGTAATATAATAACTGCGTCACTAATGTCCAGAGGGCCGAGTACGAATATTCGAAAGCTGCGTCACGTAAAAACGAATAGTAAACGTTATCGAGTTTGTATGACGTTTGGAACAGCGCCCGCCCGTGAGCGTATTTGGAACTAAAATTTAAGATAACCGTAACGTTACGCAGTATTCGTAAAGTCATGCTCGACCCTCTGTATACACTCAAAATGCACCATAGAGAGTGCCGAAACGCGTCAGCGTTTAGTGTAGTGGTAGTGGTGGTAGTTGGGTCTGTGTGGCATGTGTTGATTCGTGTAGCAGTGGAGGCGGTGGTGTCGCATGGAAACATACATTTGCCGCACAGGCAAAACTATTTGTCACGTGTGGTCGCGGGTGAGCAAAGTAACTGATTTTAGTTTATAAATATGGACCTTCGCAAAGTAACGCATAATTCAATAAAAATTTCAATAGATGATACGATCATTATCATTAAATTTGAAAACGACCTCGCAGTATTGAAGAAGACCCTTGTTTTTTTATTGACACCAGTTTGTAAAAAACCGTTTGTTTAATAGTGTTATCCAGTCTTATTGCACCATTGCACGATTATAATACCGCCAACATAATTTAGTCGGTGGTCAAAGTTGGAACTAAAGTTAACGCGTAGTTACTCCAAAGCTTCCGTTAAACACTAGCGCCGCAGTTATTTTGTTACTTAAGTTTGTAACGGTGTAGATTTGACCTTAGCTTTGATAATACGAAGGCTTTAAGTGGTTAATCGAATTAAAATGTCACATCTATGCACTCTAGTAAACGAAGTTTATTTTAATTTAAGTATCGTACTTTTGATTGTTAATAAAAATATTTATAAGTACTTTAGGGAATTTATCGCGTATACTATAAAACTGGTTTAATGGTCTTAAAGTGAATCCGAGCGAATTGTCAATGTCATTAAAACATGTGTACCTATATGGGCTGCAAAGACTCGAACACAAAACAAACGTAATTGAAAATCGTGAGTATTTCAATCAGTCAACTGAATATTTATATACTGACGAGGAAATGGGATCGCGATGAATCAATCGCTTATCAGATTTTTGCACTTTGCGGTGATGGGCAATGTCGCGAGGAAACCAGCACAATCATCATCATCATGTCAGCCGAAAGACTTCCACTGCTGGACATAGGCTTCCCCCAAGGCTCTCCACTCAGACCGGTCTTGTGCTTTCCGCATCCACCGCGGTCCGGCGATCTTTACCAGGTCGTCGTTCCATCTTGTTGGAGGCCTACCGACAGCTCACCTCCCGGTCCGCGGACGCCGTTCGAGAACCTTCTGACCTCATCGGCCATCGGTCCTGCGAGCAATGTGCCCCGCCCACTGCCATACACCACACTCCTGGTAATCAATTCGATGGTGTGTGTGAAGAATTGAATTCGCACGGGCCCGCGTGGGAAATACAGCCTAATATTTAAAGTTACTGACTTACCAAAACCATGGCCTTCGGGTAAGCGCATGGAAACGTCTGAACCAAAATACCACTAATTTGCAAAAAAGAACGCTAACCGTGCGTCAGTCAGTCTTAGTTTGATCGAACGACAGCGTTATGATGTATGGCTGCGTCATCGAAAAATGCCGTACTGGGACACATTTTTCGTGAATTTTGTACTAGACCGAAAGTCCATGGTGTCAGTAAGTCAATGGTATAAGCCCTCTCTGAGAAGCATATGCCTAGCAGTGGGATGTAAATAGGCTGGAGATGTTGACTGCTGAAGACTTAGGTTGAAGCCACAGAACTAATAAAAAGAGGATAGAAGTGGCACGGTAGCGTGAACTTGTCGCCGCACTTATGATGCGTAAAATTAGTCCATTTTTGTTTGCGCAGAAGGTTAAAAAACTCACAATCAACTCCTTCTCCGCCTTGCCCAACTCCTTCCCCAGTTTCAAGTCAGCGGCAATCCTCATGGACTCTATCACAGTCAGTCTCGGCTGCAGCATGTCATCCTGCATAATGTAACTGCTTAGCTTTTTGAAAACCCGCATGTCGCGCGCATGCCCGTTTACTGTGACGCGGCCGCTGACGTTATTGGAACTGGAAAAAAAGGTAAATGTTACGCATCGTAAAGAAAAATCGACGGTACTCTGACTCAACCTCGTATATAAACTGTGACGAAATTGGAATAAGCACTCTAGACCGCGAACCTTAGGTGGTTATTCCAGTTTCGTCAAAGTTTAGGTTGAGTCAGAGTACCGTCGAAATTTGCATGCATCGGATAGGACTTGAATCCGCAATGCCTGAAGAAAAAGGTAAAGATAGCAGGATCGCGGTGGATGCGGAAAGCACAAGACCGGTCTGAGTGGAGAGCCGCGGGGGAGGCCGCCGTCCAGCAGGGGACGTCATTCGGCTGACAATATGATGATCCAGTGCCAGTAAAGTAAAGTGTTCTGGTTTTGCTGTTTTAATAATTACTTTTTACACTTGTTTCTAAAATGCGGTATTTTTTTTTTTCTCTCTTAATCTTTTAATGACAGAGTGAGGTTTCTTTGTGTAGTTTGTCTGTGGTTGCGTATTGTAAGAGCTAATGTAACTTGTTTTTAGAAAAAATGACTTTGTGCCAAGTTTCTTGCGGCGCATTCTTCTTGGCAATCATGGTCTTTCCGAAAGCGCTGGTAGACTCAAAAAAATGACGTGTAAAAGAGCATTCAACTGCCTATTTGCTGAATAAAATTTTGAATTTTTTTTTTTTTTTTTGAATCCAAAGAAAAGAAGAGACATTTACTACCACAAACTCGACACAGACAAAAACTATAAGCAAACTTAAACACTAATAAAAAATACAACAACATATAGTATTTTTAAAGAACAGGAAACCCGTCTGCAAAAATAATTGGCTAAAAAGAGAAAAAACCTGGCCTCGCGTACCGAGGGTTCCGTACAAAATTATGTAAATACCTAGTTCTATCACGGGAATTCAGTCTCGAAGATTTTCCCCGCTTATCCCGGATGTTTTAAGTTGTCCAGTGTATAAGCAGAGCCCTGCTCCTAAGCAAAATGTATGCAGTTACAAATGTTAAAATCACACGTTACAATCCATCAGTTCATTTATTCAGGCTGCAGAGCGGCAAATAGAAATAGACGTAAGGACGTAACATATTGCTACTGTACTTGAGTTCTGTTTATTAAAACGTCTGTTGTGTGGAATCGTCGTTTAAATAATGTGCTAAACTTTTGTGCACATGTGCTCCAGTCCAGCAACTGTTTTCTAAACATACGCAGACCACCACGTATTATGACTGTCAGTCAGTCTGACTCAAACTTCTAAACAACAGTAACTGCGATTCAGTTAATTTGCACTCTACTCGTGAAATTAACTTGTTCCTGTTTTGGATCCTGAGGCCGAATGCACGGACTTTGTTAGATTTCACTTAGCTTTCATGCTTAAAGTTTAATTAAGCTTTCGTTTGGTTAGCAAAGATAGTTATTTTAGTAGCGGCAGTTACGCAACATTGAATATCAACTAATCCAACGACAACCGACCACGAAAAATACCCCGAGCCCTTAGTGTTAATTTCAACTCGCATGAGTCGCAACAATCGTTTCGATCGCGTTTTCAAATACTATGAGAATAATACGTTGCCAATTACAACCCGCCGCTGCTAGAAGCGCTGAAGATTTGCCCATAGCAATTATGACCATAATTTTTTCTCAAGGCTGCGAAGTAACACGTTTCTGGCGCGGTTGGACGAGAGGTCTTTAACAGAATTCCACACAAAATGGAATTTTATACGCCTGCAAAGTGACGTCTTTTGTTTTAATGTCAATTGGCGACAGTGACACAGCATCACGGCGTCCCGGCCATTAAAGAAATCAACTAAATTGCCAGTCCCTGAAAGCTGCGTGCAATTCACAAAACCTAGTTCCCTACAAATTACGCGCTCGGGACACGAAACTTACAATAAAAACTAATGTTCAACCGCAGCAGTCTGTGAAACAATAATGCTTCCCGTTCCGTTTACGATTCATAACTTTGTTTATCGCCGCGGAGACAAACTAGTGGGGCATATATTCCGACGTAGCATAAGTGATTTAGAAGTGGAACGGAAAACAAGGTGTTGTATTGTATAACGGGTGATCAGACGAAAGTGAGTATGGCAAAGTGTTAACTATTACAGTATAGGATAATTTGGTCTTAAGAACTGTGGCGTCGATTTTAAATAAAACAAAACCTTTGGTAATTAGGTACTACACCAAAAGCAGCCACCCAAGCAGAGGGTCGTGGGTTCAGCTCTGACTCATACCTCTGAGTTATTCGGAATTTATGTGAGAAATTACAATTGTAATTTTATGATGAGCTTTTCGGCGAGGAAACCTGCAACACTCCTGCGAAGCAATTCAATGGTGTGTGTGCAGTTCCCAATCCGCACTGGGCCCGCGTGGGAGCTATAGCTCAAGCAAAGGAGGCCTGTGCCCATCGGTGGGACGCAAACGAGGCTGGTAATGACGATTATGATTACTACACACTACACATTATACAGACTTTTTTGGCTTTTGATAAGATCATTTAATATTGTTACATTTATTAGATGTTGTTACATTTTCGGTGAGTATTAATGTAATATTTTATCATTACTTAAAAAAACTTGTATCACAAATTTGTCAGTAATTGTTAAGTGCTACTTTAAACGCTACGAGATTACCGATGTGTATATGTAATCTGTCTTATAGGTACATACGCCAAATGCTGTATTGTGTCTCTTCTCATGATACAATATCATTTCATCATTAAATACATAATTTGAATCTAGTTTCGCTTTGAGATGGCTTAGAGGTTGTCTAATAGCGGATCGCTACTTATTATTTAAGAACAGGGCATGTGTTATGGTACAACTTTAGTACTTGTTAATGGTTCATTATTTTAAGGGTTTTATAGCGGGGTCATACGCATAATTAAATTAAAGTTGTTGATTGCTTAGTACAAAATGATCCAATCCAAGATATTTTTTGATAATTTCTGAAAAACTGTGTGTGAATAAATAATGATAATACATTTCTTTTTCTCTTTGTGAAATATTTGGGTAAGCATGCATCTATAAATATTACAAATTTTAAGTCGATAGTATTAGTAGTTCTTGAGATAACCAGCAGATAAACAGACAGACATACTGAGCCACACCATCAGGGTTCCTTATTGTACTTCGTTCGGAACCCCAAAATGAAACGGAATAAGCATAAACTTGCCGTCCCTAAATTTCGTCTACGAAAAGTCAGTAAGTCTTTTTTGGGAAATTGCGTGAGGTTCTACAATAAAGTGCCTGTAGATGCATGGGAATTGCCTCACAATTCATTTAAAAGATACATAAAGACCGCTCTCTTGAAAAAAGCATACTACAAAGTGGATGAATACTTATGTGATGGCACCACCTGGCCAAGGCTGAAAACAGAAGATAATTAGGACATCAATGTGACTTGGCTGCGTCCCGAAGATATTCGTGTATGGTGTCCGGCTCTGTTGCCGTTGTCCGCTGCGTACTAATTGTAATACAATTGACAAAAATAATGTTTTATTTATTTCACATGATGACATGAAATGTATATTTCATCAATTTTTGTTATTTGACATTTGGAGACCATATACATCTCCAGTTTATGTATATGTATTATTATACTTATTATTTGACCGTGGAGGCGTTTTACACCTCTGCTGATTTTAAATTTAGTTTAAATTGACCCTAGAGACTATACATCTGTAAGCCATTTAGATTAAGTATTATATTATAGTATTAATTCTGGGACCCTATACATCCCTTTGTAATTTAAATTTTCACAGATATTTGACCTGGAGACCCTATACATCTCCTGCTCAATTAAAACGTGCCAGTAAAGTAAAGTGTTCTGGTTTTGCTGTTTTAATAATTACTTTTTACACTTGTTTCTAAAATGCGGTATTTTTTTTTCTCTCTTAATCTTTTAATGACAGAGTGAGGTTTCTTTGTGTAGTTTGTCTGTGGTTGCGTATTGTAAGAGCTAATGTAACTTGTTTTTAGAAAAAATGACTTTGTGCCAAGTTTCTTGCGGCGCATTCTTCTTGGCAATCATGGTCTTTCCGAAAGCGCTGGTAGACTCAAAAAAATGACGTGTAAAAGAGCATTCAACTGCCTATTTGCTGAATAAAATTTTGAATTTTGAAAAACGAGATTATAGTAACTAACTACAAATACGAAAATAACAACATTTAACTAACATAAGCAAGTACTACATTGCATTAAATATATAATTATTTTTACAGTAGACTTTCTTCAATTCTCGATTTATTTTCAACTCCGATATCATCATGATATTCAATAAGATAAGTAAAATGGGATCGCTTATTCAATGTCATCGTCTTGCTTCGTCACGCGCGGTCCGAATTGGACGTACTTACTTTTATAAATTTAAAGCACTAGAATTTCTTCTTAGTGACACTGTCAACGGACTTTTGTGAAATATTACAGGTTTTAGAGATAAACAAATTTTAAAATATAAGTCACTACTACTTTTTATATCTAGATAATTACGACTATATATATAGGATAGACGGATAGGCGTACAGAGTCATCTGTTGTATTTTTGATGATTTTGTGAAAAACTGTGCATTTAGAGACATTGTCTTCTTTAGGTACATAAACGTGTAATTTTAACCCGAAACTAGCATGAGACTTAATCATAGTGAAATAAACGGATTACTCATCTACGTAAGTCGAGGTTAGCCCGACATGTTTCGGACTAATTCGTAGTCCTTCCTCTGGGAGTCCACAACTCGGGGGTCCGTTTATTTCACTATGATAAACGTTTATTATATGTAACAATTTCTGTTTGCCAACTGTGACGGACATACAGAGCGGCTGAGTCAGATCATAAGGGATCCCCACAATTACTCAGTTTTCCAAATCTGTCACGTACAGTCAGCAGCAGAAGTAGCTAATCAACTGAAGCAGTCACAATGATCTGCACAAGCTCTTATGTCTATAACAATAGAGCCGTGCTAAAATAATTGTGAACGCGGCGGTTGCTTAGCTACCTTTACTGCTGGCTGTACATAAAATAGGTAGATACTCGAATAAAGTCTCCAGTGGATACCGCTATAAGACTTATTTCCAATCCATTAACCTGAACGCCCTGAAGTAATTGGAAATCAAACATCACAATGACCTTGAATCCAATCCATTAAAGTTCAAACTATCTTTTAACTTGCAAAAGTTTCGAGAATTTCAGAATACACTTTAAATCATTTCCCGAGTTTCAGTGACGGAAAATACATTGCTTACCATACTACAGAAAAGACAATACGGGCCACTAAGTATTTTGATCGTTACATGAAAACTGCATTAATGAACTTAACATTAATATATATTTTTTAAATAACAGTAATACAGGGCTTTTGTTTTTATTTACACAAATAGTAATCATTAATTTTTTTTTCATTACCATCATCAATCATCGTTCAATTAAGTATTCAACTGTTTCACTTATTTCAATACTTTTTAATATGTTTTTCACGTAACGATCTAAATACTTAGTGGCCCCTATTTTTCACCGACTTCAAAAAAGGAGGAGGTTCTACGTTCCACTGTATGTTTTTTTTTTATTTTTTTTTTATGTATTTACATCGATTACTCCGCCAATTGTAGACCGATTTTCAAAATTCTTTTTTGATCGAAAGGGTGTTGGTCCCATTGTCACCAAATCATGATCTGATAATGGGATCCTAGGGAAATCGAGGGCAACCCTCAAATTTTATAGGCACGTATTATGTGTTTCATATATTTTCTAAAGCTATTCAAGTATTTGCGTCTGGTAGTCTGATGACTACCAGACGCAATGACGAGACGCAAGACGCAAGACGAGACGATCTCATGTTGATGAGCTGATGATGGAAGGTACAACTCCTTAACGGTTAGGAGTTGGAGGATAATTCTTAAAATTAGACATAATGGAAACGGGATATTGACCGCGATTACCTTATAGGTTTGATGAGCTCCCGATATTTCGATGCAGTTATCCTCGTTTTGTCAGTTTGCCCGTGGTCATGATGAATGCAACTGCATCGAAATATCGGGAGCTCATCAAACCTATAAGGTAATCGCGGTCAATATCCCGTTTTCATTATGTCTAATGCAATTAACCGCGAATCATTTAAAACTGTTAATTCTTAAAATGTTAAATCATTATTCGAAAGGGTATACTTTTGGGGTGGTCCCATTGTCACCAAGTCGTGATCTGATGATGGGATCCCAGGGAAATGAGGGCAACCCTCAAATTTTATAGGCACTTATTATGTGTTTCATATATTTTCTAAGGCTATTCAAGTATTTGAGTCTGGTAGTCATCATCTCATGTTGATCAGCTGATGATGGAAAGTACAACTCCTTAACGGTTAGGAGTTGGAGAATACTATACTATTGGTTTTACTTTTTTGTTAATCTTTTGAGTAGTATACCTCTATAAAATGTGTAATGATAAACCGGGGTCCATGCGATACCCTTTTTAGGGGTCCGTAGCCAAAATGGCAAAAACGGAACCCCTCAAGTTTCGTCACGCCTGTCTGCTTGTCAGTCTGTACGCGGCTTAGCTTACTACGATTAGTACTAGAAACTTTAATTTTGCATGGATATACACATTAATTAGGCCAACAAAGAGTAAAATTTTTGGTCTTCCTTCGGTAAACGTAAAGTGCGGATGATCTATAAAACCATGGATGTAATGTTCTTACAATAAACATAAGTAAGAACATTTAAAAACATTGAAAATGTGGAAAGTTCCTAGATGTACTACATTTATTTACGTTTTCATGAGTGTCGCGGTCCTGAAATTCGAGTTAATAAAATATGATATAGGATTCGGTTCGGTTTTTTCAGAATTGAGTTAAGACCGACGTATCGGAACCTTTTTAATAATGAATGACCATCTTTATAGCTGGAGGGCGAACGTTTTTCCTCTCGGACAAACGCCGCGTGACTAGTGGGCGTGTACTCGTACCTAACCGTACCTATTTAATGGCAGCTAATGTTTTTAGATAAATATAGCTGGTAGAAAAGAAATGCTGAAATTATTACTAAAGCTTTCAAGTTTTTTTTTTAAATAGCGGACTCTACTTAACAGCCAGTACCTACACGTATGTAATGTTAACTAGTTTCCACTTTTCGTTAACACGTTAATTAACACGTCATCCGTTCATGCGAATTATCCATTTCATTATTTTTTTTCTCATAATGTATTTTTTTTATAAATAACAACCAAGACGGGTCCATTTCAGAAGAGAAAACACTATTTAATATTGATTACTTACGAACTACAAACAATTAATGGCCAACTTGCGACCATACGTAAAAGACAGCTATGCCTACGCGATAAAAATGTATGTTTTCGTGCACGAATCAACATATGTCACGTCACATGTACCCAACTATCACCACCACCACTACACTACACGCTGACCCGTTTCGAACGAACTCCCTACGGATCAATTCTCAACGCACCAACACCAGTTCTTTCATTACTTACGCATATCCCGCCAGAATGTTCAGCAGGGAAGACTTCCCAGCTCCCGAAGGTCCAAGGATACAAGTCAGCTCTCCGGAACGAAACTCTCCAGACACGTTGTGAAGGATAGTGTTGTCCCCTGCGACAAATAATCGTATTTTTATTACTGTGGCTAGAGAATATTACGAACAAACTGATTACGTAGGATGCGACACGGTTTCGATTTCTGGGGTGAGCTGTTTCAGTGAAAGTTCGTTTTTTTAAAAGTGGTTGTATTGACTACTTGTGATTTGTCTAGATATTGACAGTTATCGGCGACCAATCACAAGCAAGTAAAATGGCTGGATAAATGGTAGTCTGTGGTGTGACGATCATTCGTTTCGAAGCAACGGGGATACACATTTTGTTTTTGCTTACATTAGTATGCCTACTGAAAGTTAAAAAGTATAGGTAATTAATTAATTAGTTTAATTATTCTTTGTTTTGGCATCAAGCGCAAAGATCAACTGTTATAAAAACGAAGATGGCCGCGGCTATTTATCAAATGGAAGAAACGTGCTTCACCAAGAACAAAAGGAAATGATAATTAAATAATAATACAGATAATAAATGTGCGGATGACTGCTGTGAGTTGATGAATAATTGACGGTGATGTATTTTTTATTACACGAGGAAAAACTTTGGAATATTGACAGCTTTAAGTACTGGCATCACTCAATAAAGGCATATTAAGTTTATTGCTCGCAGTAAATATAATTGAATAAAATTGTCCTAGGTAATATTTTACAAGGAAACGCTAAAGGATATAGCAATATTATAAATACACTCGAATGCTGGACGGTGCGCGTTAAATTCTATCGCCCTCATACGCGCGTAAGATTTGTGGGTCAGAGTGAGAAAAAAACATCTGCATGAGGCGTTTAGTCTAAGACCCTTGAAATAAATGAAAAGTGTGTTTGAAAAGTATTCTTTGTCAAGATGTGGATATGGCGAATATTGAAACCGTTTGACTGGGGACTTAGGTAAATTACGTCTAGATTAAATTAGGTTTCCGGACTGCTAGACCTACTATCTTTTTATAATATAATATAATATAATAAATCATTTAATTCAGATAATTCAATCCATAATTTTGTTAGTAACAAGGTTGACTTATAAAGTATGCTAGTTAATCATAATCTTACTAAATGTTTTTGGCTAAGCATTTAGATTTGACTTTTTCCAGGTAGGAGTCGTACAGGTACTTATGTAAAAAATATCAAAACTACCTTATTATTGGAATTTATTTTTATACTACCTCTTTTGATCCCAAAAGCCGTAATAAGGTATTTTCGATTTTTTTTATAGTGTCACCTACATTCTTATATTCAGAGCGAGTGCGTGACTTTCTACGATTTCGCTAATATAAAGACATCCATGAAACGTCAACTATTTGTATCCAGAAATTGACGAGCTCAGTATCACATATCGATAAATCCTACTAATATTATAAAGGCGATTTCGTTAGGATGGATGGCTGAATATTTGGATGTTTGTTACTCTTTCACGCAAACACTGCTGTACGGATTTTGATGAAACTTCACAGCTTATACCTTATAATAACACGTAGGCTGCGTTTTATCCCGGAAAATTGCATAGTTTCCACGGGATAAGGATAAACGAATTCTGCGCAGACGAACTCGCGGGTAACAGCTAAACTAGTTTAATAATGTATTTGAATATTTATTTTTATTGCAACAGCGTCTGAACATAATCTAAAACATTTTCTAAGCTTATGAAGCAGTACATTTTTTAGAAAAATGTTTAAAAAAAAAACCATTCCGACTCCTTATCTCAGAAGTTTTCAGAGAGAAAAATCAGATTATTATAGCACAAATATTATTGGATGATAGCTCGAAACCCTGGATGCGCGAGTCCGATTCGCTTGCAACCGGTTTTTGAATAAATAAGCTATCAGTGATAATCTGTTGTAATGAAAGTGACACAAAGTGGGCTGCAATTTCAAAATTTTGAAATAAATGAAAACTATTTGAAAACCAATATCCGTCCTTGATAAGATAAGTTAATTTTTAATAATTTTTGACGGAAGTTTTTTTTAATACATATTACGTTTGACAACAATCACGTTTTTCATATTAAGCATTTAACCCTTTTCCTACGGGGCCTTGAACGCTAGCGTCACTCCTCAATACGGGCATGTTTTGGCGGTTGGACAATGCCACTACCTATACAATATGGCCGTTATTACCAAGGTACAAGGACTACTTTTGTTTATAAAAATATCCCTTCCTGGAACAACTATAGTTGACACCCGTATTGCAGCGGTGTTGCCTTAGTGGCAACTTTGGTTGACAGTAGGCAAAGGGTTAAATAAATAACGAAATTGGAATATTATGCAGGTAATATGTCAAAACCCTTAACTTAACCCCGAACACGAGCTCCATCTCGATTACTCTAGAATAAGAATAAGAACGAAACAGGTAGACCTGAACAAGATCGAACGCAGACAATTAGTGTTCCGTTCCAAAATCACGTGTCGACAGTCGTATCGCCGAATTACATAATAGCACCCCATAAAGCGTCGGCGAGGGTGGCTATTAACTGATCGATCGATATTACCCGGAATAGCAAAGTTAAGTATTTTATGGCAAATTACGTTAATTAACAGCTGATCCTGTTTCAGTGTCAGTACTCGATACTGATACTGTAACCAATTAATAGTGTTGAGTGATATCGTTTGATTTTAATGCATGATTAATTGTAATTTTAAACGCGATTGCACTCTGATTACGGGTACTTTGTGATGCTGGGAATTATGAATTGATAATTATCATGTTTATTAATAACGTAAGCGGGCGTATGAAATAAATATACTCGTTATTAATCAACTGCATGAAATTTTTTTCATTAATTCTTATTATGATTAGATTACGTCCGTTCAAACTTTTTGTTCTTCGTAACTTCTAATAATTTCCTAGATTTTTTAACAATAGTACTACAGAGTATTTTATCTAGTTTTTATTCGTATCCGTGCAAACGGTAACCACACACGCTAACTTATATTTATAATTTGTCCCGCCAAAGATTATTCGCAACGAAAAGTTAATAATATATCAACAATTTAACACGAGTACCTAATATCAAATTGGAGGTCAAGTTAGCCAGACACGTATGTTATGTTTAATTATGCGTATCTATAGGTGTCCCAAAAGTGGTACGTCCCAGTGATACTGGAGGTAAACCAGCCAAATACCCATCGAACCAGCCTAACATGACCTTAGTAAAAGTTTTTCGAGATATTCAACTTTTTTCAACTTTAGAAAATGTGCTGCCATAAGCCAGATCTTTTTGGTAACAACTTTTTAAGTTTCGGAGGTTTGTAAGGGTTTAAAAGTATCTGTATGCATGTCCGTGGCATTGCAGCTCGCAAACGGATAGACCGATTCACACGCAATTTCTTTGATTGATTGCATTGGTCCTTAGATAAGTTTTATCAAACTCGGTTCAGCAGTAGATGAGACATAGTGAAATAAACAGATCACTCACGTATGTCAGTCGAGTATAGCCCGACATATTTCGGACTAATCCGTAGTCCATCCTCTGGTAGCACACGCTACGCCGGTGGACCGTTTATTTCACTATGATTGAATCTCACGGTAGTTTCATGTCAAAGTAGATGAGTCATTGGAATTTAAAATGCAAATGTCGGTCGATTTTCATATTTTTCAAGTTGTATGTAGTTATTGAAATTTTAAGCTTAATCTACGTTGAACAAGTATAGTCCCGTAACCCTGGATGTAACCCACATAACTTCGTTCTACAATATTCTCAACTTTCCTTCATTTTAAACGGGCAAACGCCAGAACAATTTGCGAAATAGTTTGTTAAACTAAAGGTGTTCTAGGCTATAAAGCTAACAAAGGCAGCTTTTGAGTTTCAAAATTGTCCGCATAGCAACGGAGACTGCGGTGAAATACTGTAAAGAGAAACAAAAGACTGTCTTCGACTTCGTCCAGTCTCGGTTAGTGGAATGTATAAGAAAATACTTGCAGAATTGGTGGTTTTAATCAATATAAATAGATAAATAAACATCATGGGACAAATTGACACCAATTGACCGATAAACGTACTTATATACATATTAAAGACCCCAGAACAAATATTCGTATTCATCACACAAACATCTGCCCCGACCGGAATTCGCACCCGAGACCTCAAGCTTCATAATCAGGGTCTCTAACCACTATGCTATTCGGTCGTCAATATAAGTCTTCTATAAACATATAAAACAGAAACGTGACTGACTGACTGATCTATCAACGCACAGCCTAAACCGCTAAAGCTAGAGACTTGAAATTTGGTACACATTATTACCTTGAATGTCATAGAGGGCCACTAAGAAGAGATTTTTCGAAATTCCCACGGGATAGGAAACTAGCACATTTAGAAATATTTCACCTGGGCAAAGCCACGGTGCATAAGCTAGTATAGGCATATAAAACTCTTCCGTTACTGACTGAGTGACTGAGACAACGCACATTCAAAATCCTTGGATCCAGAAGGCTGAAATTTTGCATAGAGGTAGCCTTTGTGATGTAGATAAGATGTGCACTAAGGACGGATTTGTTGAAATTCCCACGGGATAGAGAATAAACGGGGTTTGTGCGCGTACGAAGTCGCGGGTAGAAGCTAGTAACAGTTAAAGATACACGCTTTGGTCGTTTAGCAGGATTTTAACTTTTGGGAGACGAATAAATACTAATTAGGTACTACTACTAAGCGATATAATATAAATATTCAGCTTGTCAGATAATAAACCGTAAATATTTCAACAAGTCTAGGTAAACAACCATTAGAAGTTAAAAAAAAGGCCAAATGCGAGTCAGACTCGCGTACTGGGGTTTCCGTAGAAACTAAGAAAAAATTGTTATTTCTTATATAAGGGTGCAAAGTTGTATTTTACCCGCGAGTGTGGAATTGAAGCACGAGCAAGCGAAAGGATTCTATAGTTGAATAGAATCCTGAGCGTAGCGAGTGTTTCAACACACGAGAAGTAAAATACATTTGCACAGTTCCCACCCCGCGCGGTCACAGTGGTCGCGTGGTGACAGGAGCGTGGAGGGGGCTCGCGCTGGTCAATGACAAGTGAGGGGGTAGTGAAAAAGTTAAAACTTAAACATTGGATACGAAGGGATTTAGCCAAAACCCACGGTATATCGAGTTCTGCCCCGGAGCGAAGCCGCGGGCGAAAGCCAGTATGAACTATGAAATAAACCCATTAGTAGATTTTATCATCAGATCGACAGCAAAGATTTATCACTAAATCCCTAAATGATGAGTGGACACAACATGGGCCCTGCGCATACGTTACCAGTGATTGAATATCTCTGGGTTTACCCACCTCCTTTCCTTTACCCTTACCCGCAAAAAGCGGGTCACTTTATTGATAGCCCGCGTTTCAGATGACCTTTGTTAATACCACAGAACCATATCTGGATAGAAGAAAAAAGTTCATCAATTTGTATGCGAATCGAGCGTGTAAATTTTGTGAAGGTGTTTTGACGTCGCCAGTGTAACTTAGTGAGGAAATACCTCGATTGATAGCTTAAATTTTTATTGGCGCTGTTTAAACAGTAACAAGCCTTATCACATTAGCGATTTGCGAACGAGTTTTGTATTGAGGCGATGACGCAACGTGTTCGCCGCGAGCGATATTAGTATGAAGCACTCGCTCGCAAATCGCTGGTGTGATAGGGCTGTTAATATTGTTGAACAAGGTACTTATTTTGCTTTTAAAACCAGAGGGTCAAGCACGACTTTACGAATGCTGCGTAACGTTACGGTTATCGTATCGAGATCGAGAAACCTCATACAAAATTTTATTTCCAAATACGCTCACGGGCGGGCGCTGTTCCAAACGTCATACAAACTCGACAACGTTTACTAGTCGAGTTCACGTGACGCAGGTTTCGAATATTCGTACTCAGGCCTCTGAGACGTCGCGGAAAGCGGTCAGGAGCTGGAACGCGTAATGAGGCTCTGAGGGTCGAGCACGACTTTACGAATGCTGCGTCACGTAAAATCGAATAGTAAACGTTGTCGAGTTTGTATGATGTTTGGAACAGCGCCCGCACGTGAGCGTATATGGAACTAAAATTTAGTGGTTTCTCGATCTCCATATGGTAACCGTAACGTTACGCAGAATTGTGCTCGACTCTCTGAGCCGTTCTTTTTGGCACGCGAGGTACATACACTCTTTCCTTCTATCCCGATATAGTTCTGTGGTTAATACTGGCGGCGAGAAGGTATACAAAGCTTGTGCAATTTGTGTGTAAGCGGTGATTGTGTAGAATATATAGGTTGTATGCGGGCATGTGGTAAATTACGGATTCTAGTAATTCCAGTTTTTGTACGCAAAGAAATGTCGAAAGAGCTTAAACACAATTATCCAGTACTAGCTTGCGCAGAACTGCATATATCCCGTGAGAATTTCGCAAAATCCTTCCTTGTCCCTTGTCTACGTCATAAAGGGAATCTCTAGGCTATCTTTTGATTAGAAAAACCGCATAAAACCCGTTTAGGAGCTATGATGGTACACAGTTTAAACTCATAACTAACACCCCTCTTTTGTATCGGGGGTTAAAAAACTGTCGCGTCTCTTTAAAATAATCTACGGCGCTGCCGCAGTACGCGACACAGCTAAGTGCCTGCAATAAAGAAACCGAAGGAAAAAGCTGAGACTGTCTGAACTTTATAACGAAATTAATCAAAGGAACCTTCCGTGAGATATTGCTCGGTACTTTTTAGTCGTTTGCACGCGTTGCCGGCTACATTTGAAATGGAAATTTCACTGCTGCATACTGGCGTTTAGTTTACTGGGTCACACAGGTGATCATCATTAGCCGTAATAAAGATGAAAAAATAATAATTAGCCATAAACGAGTTTGCTCTCATGCAAGTCTAGTTTCGGTATTTAGGCTTGTTTTATCCCAGTATCACATATTCATTAAGCAATAAAACAAAACGAGGAAATTCGAGGAAACGTGTTATAGATTACGACCGGATTGTATATTTATCTCTACAAGTACGTTTTTCTGATGTCCCATAACACAGTCTCTGCTTAATTTGGGACTAGGTCAACTGGTGTCAATTGTCCCGCGATATAATTTATTTAAATTAAAAATTAAACATACAACTCCAGTGAGACAGATTAAGAATAATTAAAAACACGCCACTCAAACCCGTAACACCTTGTATAAACACTTATAGATAGTTTGACTTTGACTTCACCTAAGTATTTGTTGTCGAGGTGTGCCCGACATAACAAATTGTTGGTTCTTTTTCAGAGTTGAGCTTGTTGTTGAGGTTGTTGTCTGGACCACCTCGTTTGCCCGAAAGCCATTTTTCTTGTAACCGTAACCCTTTCAACTAATTTTTAACCAACTTCAAAAAAGGAGGAGGTTCTAGGTTCCACTGTATGTTTTTTTTTTTTTACGTATGTACATCGATTACACCGCCAATTGTAGACCGATTTTCAAAATTATTTTTTTATTCGAAAGGGTATACTCCTGAGGTGGTCCCATTGTCACCAAATTATGATCTGATGATGGGATCCCAGGGAAATCGAGAGCATCCCTCAAATTTTATAGACATTTATTATGTGTTTCATATATTTTCTAAGGCTATTCAAGTAGTTGAGACTGGTAGTCATCATCTCATGTTGATGAGCTGATGATAGAAGGTACAACTCCTTAACGGTTAGGAGTTGGAGGATAATTCTGAAAATGTTAAATCAACGTAAAATTGTGAAATAAAATCTTTTAACAAAAAAAAGTAAAACCGCCCTAAAAAAAAACCTTTTTTATTTTATATGTAATACAATATTTCTGCTACTTAGTGCTAGGCCATAAAAATTTAGGCTTTAGTTTCTGATGTCCGAAATAAATGCATTTTATTTTACGTTTTTTTTCTAAGGTTTTTTGAAGGCGGTTTTACTTTTTTGTTTTAAATAGGTACTATCTTATAGAGCCCAATACGTTAAGTTAGGTTTGTTTTACAACAATTCTGAATAGTTCATGGTTTCAAACAGAACGCCTTTCGGGCAAATGAACATTATGCCAAATGATACGGTTATGGCAAACGAAGGAGAACCCGTTGTTGTTTTCAGGTGATGGAGGGAAATGTTCAACTATGCTATGGTCAAGTGTTCATTACTGATAATGATGATAATGCCCTTAACGATGCACCCTTCAGCGGCGTACCTTTATACAAACTAAGTACTATGTGCTCGCACGTTTCTTCGAATATGACTTACTGCAAGGCCGGTAGGCCATGTGCAAGATAAGTGTCAAACAAGTGCAAAGTAACCCCTTCGTAAATAAAATCGAGCTGAATCGTTTTACACAATTCGTCGTAAAATATCACAAGTAATTTTAGACGTTGAGTATATTTTAGTAACCTTGCCTTAGCGTTGCGAAGATCCGGTGAAATCCTCTTAAACCGTTTAGGATAGCTTGGAGTTATGCTAACTATCCTTGGACTGGGAAAGCCCGGATTTAAGCCAGTAATTTGTTGTCTGTCTGTCTTAAATTGTGTAAAATGAACTGGACGGGTACTTTTTCGGATGAGGTACTTTTTGCGGGTGGTAGGACCTTGTGCGAGGTCCGTCTGGATCGCTACCACCATCTTAGCTAAGCAGCAGTGCTTGCACTGTTGTGGTCCGGTGTGGATAGTAAGACAGCCGGTGTAGTTACGGGCACAAGAGGTATTTCATCTTAGCTCTCTAGGTTGGCAACGCATCTGCAAACCCCCCGGGGTTTGCTGGTGTCTATGGGTATCGGTGATCACTTACCATCAGGTGACCCACTTGCTCGTTTCAAAGTTCAAAATTTTATTCAGCAAATAGGCAGTTGAATGCTCTTTTACATGTAATTTTTTTGAAGTCTACCAGCGCTTTCGGAAAGACCATGATTGCCAAGAAGAATTCGCCGCAAGAAACTTGGCACAAAGTCATTTTTTCTAAAAACAAGTTACATTAGCTCTTATAATACGTAACCACAGACAAATTACACAAAGAAACCTCACTCTGTCATTAAAAGATTAAGAGAGAAAAAAAATACCACACTTTAGAAACAAATTTTACCTTTATTGTCGTATAAAAAAGAAGACCGTGTACTTTGTGTTCAGTTATGTACACTTGTACATAGTGTAAATTTTTGATCTAATAAAAGACTCTTTTTTTATACGACGAGGAAGGCAAACGAGCAAGTGGGTCACCTGACGATAAGTGATCACCACTGCCCATAGACACCCGCTGAGAGCTAAGATGAAATGCAATGCAATTAATGGTTATGCTTTGTATAGCATTAAGATATCAATGGATAATATCGAATGGCGTCCACGAACCGGGCGACGAGCTGCCGGTAGGCCTCCAACAAGATGGAGCGACGACCTGGTAAAGATTGCGGGACCGCGGTGGATGCGGAAAGCACAAGACCGGTCAGAGTGGAGAGCCTTGGGGGAGGCCTATGTCCAGCAGTGGACGTCTTTCGGCTGACATGATGAAGATATCAATTACACTAAACGAGTTAAAGCCAACGGGTAGATAGATCAGTCGACGTTTTAATGATCCGGCCAGACACGCAATTTATTGCTACTTGCCAGTTTAATCCGCTCAGTGTAATCGACTCTTTAAATCAATCATATTTGAAGCAACCTACATCCACCCATTATGGGTAAAGGCCTCTTTATTTTCATAACACTTTGTGACGGACGCTGACCACAAACTTGGTAAATCATTTCGTTAGCAGCCACCCCTCTTTTAACAAATAGCAGTTTATGTAATTATAAGGGTCTTTAAAAGGTGAGTGCGCTTTTATGAAACGAGGCGAAGCCGAGTTTCATAATAGGATCACACGAGTCGAGTGTTTTAAGGCGTAATTATGTGGAGTTGCGTTACTGCTTTATCTACACACATATTATAAGTACTCTGAGACGGGTTCAGAAGATGTCATACTCATACCTGTCACGAATTTGACTGTTTTTTTTAAATCATAGACAAACATATAATAACATATAGAGCTGATGTTTCGGCCTTTTTAAAATTGTATTGTAATAATTATGATCATTACCTACAGTTTCTGAACGTATAATAGAGGACTCATGATATTATGTGTGTAGATAAATACTGTTACCTCAATTTTTTAACGGTATATTGTGGTAGCGGTGTATTTATTTTGTAACATTATTTATTTTTTACCGGTTTTCGGTCCCTGGTCTAAACTGTACTACAGTTACTGGTCTAAACCCCACTGTATCAAAGATTGGTACAAGCAATCAACAGAAACGATATTGACCACGATTACCTCCCAATAGGCTTGACGAGCTCCCGATATTTCGACTCGGTTACGGTTCTCATGTCTTATGCAATTAACCGCGAATCATTATAAGACTGTTGTTGTCATTGTTTTACTAATTGACAATGGTATGAATAAGATTAAACACATTTATTCAGTGCCAGGTCCTAACTCTGAATAAATGTGTTTCCTCTTAGGGTTCCATAAGACCCTCGTCAAACAGATCGGTATAAGCTTTACAAACCAATAAAACAATACATTCTGAATGAATTATATTGTTTAATAAGGTTGTTTATGCTGCACTAGTTTTCGCTGCCGTGGCAGAACTCCCTATTTCGTAGGTATTTCGCAAAATCCCTCCCTATTCCTTGTATAAATTTTATGACCGCAACCTTAAAAAAACGTTATTCTTTGCAATTTTCCAACCCACTATTAGAGGGTATGATATCCAAAACTGATGAAATATGTGCCTTGTCGCTCTACAACCAGATAAAACCGTGATACATGATAGATAAACATGTTATTGCGACAAGGTACTAAAGTGTCTGTAATTTTTGGGCACTGACTGCATTAGACTAAAAAAATGCTTAGGTAACCACCCTTCGCATCAATGCCATTTGCACGTCATGAAACGCACGGTGAAAAATCTCCCTTCGTTTTTTTTTATGCAAGAGGGGGCAAGCTAGCAGGCGGGTCACCTGATGTAAAGTTATCACCGCCGCCCATGGGCACCCGCAACACGAGGGGAATCACGGGTGCGTTGTCAGCCCAAAAAAATAGACATTAGACAAATGAGTCGCTATCTTAATTGGGAAATCATGTTTTTGATTGACTTTTACATTCTCGCTTTTGCGTAAAATACTCGTATAGTATGTTTTGATGTATTCTCATAGTTGTAACTGTAACACGGGCTATTTTCCGTAACTCGACGACTAGTTTGAAATTTTTTTGCGTCACTCTGAGTATTATACCTACCAGTGTTATAATAAGTTTACCTATTAGTACAATTGTTACGCAGTCAAGGCTTACTGTTCGTAATTGCTGTCCTAGTTTACAGAGCTACGTTGCTTATATATTTAAGTTAATTACTATTTTTATCGCTAAGTTATTATGTTAAAAAGGTTTACTTTTATGTTGCAGTGGACGAAAATTAGAAAAGTTGAAAAACCCGATATTGTCATTTCATAGTTCAACATTTCAAAAATGGGTGAACAATTTTAATGAAACTTAGCTAGGAACCATCTCGATTAAACTAGCTTTCGAAAAAACCCGCATCGAAATCGGTCCATCCGTTTGGGAGCTATGATGCCGCAGATACACTGACAGAGATACACAGGTCAAACTTATAACATCCCTCTTTTTCGTCGGGGGTTAACAAGTTAAACGACGAAGTAAGCCTGTGAGAGATCAACAAGCACTAACGAGAAATATAAATAGAAATATTTATTTGCTAAAATACGTTACAAACCGGTCTTAAACATAAATATCAGAAACAGTATAAACATTTCTTCAGATGATTTACCAAACTAGAGAGCTAACAACGGCGTACGTAAGGGGTGTCCGGTCTGCTTCAGACGTCACACAATGTAGCTAGTACAATGGTAACGCCACCGCGCCGCCCGTCGCGTGCCCGAAAACCCGTCGCACGCGCCCACTCCAGGGGCCCAAGCACGAATATTGGAATCCTGCATAAGGTAATCGTTTATCGTATCGCGAATGGGTGGCGGTGATCGCTCACCATCAGGTGACTTGCATGCCCGTTTGCCTCCCTCGTGTTGTCAATTATTTTACACCTGTCTCCTCGTTCCCGCTGGACCTCTGCTTGTATTCGAACCATCAGGCTATTTATTAGGATAAGACATTATAGTTAGTATAATTTCCATTTCTAAAACAATTCACCTTGGCGTTAATATGGTAATTTTAAAATTAACATATTTATTTATATCGAGTTATTCGCTGTCGTGGGTCTGGGTTAAAGACAATGGCCTTGACCTTGATTCAAATCGTCAGTATACTGATGGTTTTCACAATCAATTCATTCAAGAGGCATTCATCTTTGCTCTCTAGGTTGGCAACGCGTCTGCAAACCCTCCGGGGCTGCGGGTGTCTATGGGGAGTGGTGATCACTTACCATCAGGTGACCCACTCGATTGCCTTCCACGTCGTATAAAAAAAATCTGTACACCTATTTAGTATGATTAGTACAATTATGACTGCTTCGATAAAAACAAAATTATGATTTATGGCTGGATCTAAAATTTAACCCCCTTATTCATAAACGCTTGTCAAGCTTCTGTTAACTTAGCAATCTCTTGTCTTAATCTGTTACTTTGACATTTGCCTTTGTCAAACAAAGACAAAAACGATTGCTAAGTTAACAGAAGGTTGACAAGCGTTTATGAATAAGGGGGTAAACCTTAAAATGTTATCTACCTATACTTTTAAAGTCTATATCAGACCGAAGCTCCAATGTTGGGTGTCATTGAAACCACTCACATCGCGAGATTGTATGTATGAAAACCCACAATCGAGATAAATCTCGACTTCGCCAACAATTGCCACCCTAAACACGTTCAGATTTAAATTAAATTCCAAATAAAGTATTTATAGCGTTCCAGCGCAGTTGGGTGGAATTGTTCTTTTAAACAAGTATCTTCCGACTGAAGTTGTAAGAAACTTCCCGCCTACAATTAATATAAATTATGAATAAGCCTGAATTCTCAGGGCCAACGAAACTTCTGTATCAATAAATCGTCTTTGGCAATCCAAAGTCGCGTACACGCTAGATAATTATTTGTTTGTTTAATTAAATATACTGTAACTTTTTTAATTTAGTAGTCTTGGAGTTAGAGAGAATTGTTTTGCACTTGGGAATTGTTCATTTGTATAGGAATGTTCTTTGTTCGGTAGAAGTGTTTCACTTCTAATATTGCGAAATTTCGGAAGGTTTTAAAAAGTTGAAATATCAATACATTACACTAATGATTCGTCATTTCGATCAATCTGAAACGACGGATCTTAACGATAAATCGTGTCTGGGCAAATGAATAGGCCATTCTACTCTTTTTTGAAAAGTGGCTAAAATAGTTAATTATTGTTCTTTTAGACTGCAAAAAAAAAAATTGTATTTTTGGGACTTAAAATAGGTACTATATAACTTGATTTAAAATTGACCTTCTCATGAACGGATGAAAACGCTACTGTCCATGATTTTCTGTATTATCTGTGTCACATCACATTCGGAAGTGAAATGCAAATGACGTTTAGAACTTTAGCTGTTGTTTTCTGTTGTTTACAAATTCTATGACATCACGATCATGGCTCGGAGCGTTTTTGACGTTTCAAAGTACCGGTTAAAAATACATTTTTAAATTTAACTTCCACGACATTATTTTACTGTTATGTTTTAAAATTGATATATATTTGGGTTCGCTAGACATAAAACTTTCATATTTTTATAATTTCTGATACTTATGAGTCCACTAGCCTGTTGTTTGTTAATCACAAACGATACACACGTCAAACTTATAACACGCCTCTGTTTTGCGAAGGAGTTTAGTTGCTAGGTTCATAGTGAGCCACGAGTCTTCATTCCACTGCCTCCAGGGATATTTCCTTCATAATAAATGAGAAACCATTGCATTCTCGTTAAAGTCACTGGTTAGACACTACCACGGTATCATTTTCCAATGAATGAAATTCACTTTTCATCACACTTGCTCGTAAAGCGTCGCATTGTACGCAGGCATACTGTAGGACAACGGCTTTAATTAATTTGTAATTTTCCCAAGGGTGTAATGAGTTTCGTTTTAAAAATATGGCGTTCACTCGTAGGTAAGTAGGTATAATATGTCATTCCACACTAAGGAGGTTTTAAATCAAACATGGTTTTTTACGTTTTCTACAAATAAGTATTACTTAATTTAAACGTTATTATTGTGTTTTAAAACTATTTGAGTATACTTTGCAATTATTTCAGTGAATTTTATTATGAAAACGATAAAAACTAGCTGTATGGATGGACTTTCGTCTTTCCAGTTTCTAAACGCGTTTTTTATTTTTATCTGTGGAAGTACTGGAAGTCTAAAGTCTCCATTGAAAAAAGTTGACAATCTCAAAACTATTATTTGTTGCCGACTACTGAGTTTATATTTATAATCGTATTTATTTAATCTAATATTTACGGAGGTACTGCCTGTACTTAGTAAAATATGTCTTCTGTATGTGAAGACCAAACTTTTAATAAATAGATTTTTTGCCTTTTGTTGTATGTATTTATTTCCTCGCAAATGTGATGAAAAACATTGTGTGTATCACGGGCAGTAAGGGTATTACAAACTCAAGTCATTAAAAGCCCTCCGCCTTCGGCGTCGGCCTTCTAATAGACTTTCGTTAGTAATACCCTTCTTACCGCCCTTCATGCACAATGTACTATTGAATGTTGGCCAGACAATAAACAGGTATTAATGAAGCCCGGGAAATTCTGCGACCACGTCTGCCCAATAGTCAATGAATGTCGGCCAAGTACACAGAAGCCAAGTATGAATAGTTTGGATACTAGGTATCTATTTGTAATCCCGGCAAAATCGAATACGCTTCTCCGTTCGTCTTCGGTTTTGATTATCCGTCTTGGCTTGGACAACCAGTTTCAACTAGGCAAACAAATTTCAGTTGCTACACCCCTTTTGCTTCTGGCTCTAGACTAGAAATGGCAGATAGGTAGGTAGGTAGTAGAAGGTACAAAATGGTTGCATGCCGAGTGGCATGCCGCCGCTATGCCCCACTTCGACGTTCTAATTACAAATATGTTACAACGCTACCAGAAAACCGTGGCATTTCAAATCCCTATTTTATGCACGTAATTAATCATCATCATCATCAGCATGTATCAGTCCATTGCTGGACAAAAACTTCTCCCAAGGCGCGTCACTCAGCCACTCAAAATTCACGTAATTAATATCCACGGTTGATTGCAGTGAATATTCCATAAATAAGTAGTTCGTAGGCGAGGGTATGATTGGTTCGACCAACAGTCCAAAGTTAGATTTGAGACACCAGCGCGCTGCTCTCCCTCCTATACCTCCGGACACGACAGAGCCTTCAGTGTAATCAATTGCCATAAAAAACGCCTCGATCGCGTTCGCGTTTACGTCTGAAATACTATGGGCTCATTAGCAGCGCCACTAGTGGCACGTAACGATAACAAACAATTCTCTTTATTTTCCATCACGTATTTTTGGCCTTTGATACACTAGATGCTCAGGACTTGTTTGCAAACTATGTGGTCGTAGTTGTCGCTCCTGTCGCTACGAGCCACGCTGCTTAAACCATCTTCCATAGATGAAAACAATACCATTCCATGCTAAAGTCATCAACTCTGCCACTATTATCCGGTATTATCATTTATGAATGACGCACTAGAGCATTCATAACCTTCACTCATCCCATGCCTTAATTCTTTGTAGACTTAACAAAAACCAGATAAAGAGGCTTAGCCCCCTAACCTTTCCATAAGCAATCATTAGCGACGCTAAAGCGAAATAAACAAGCACAATAAAAAGTATTGAAGAAAAGGCATGTTCCTTAAGTGGTATTTCTCGTTGGATGGCAAAAAGGGTAGCGACGAATTGGACGGCCTGAGAGTGACGAGCGGCGAATTTGTGACGAGACCCTTCGGCACAGAAGCGGGCCGGCAGACAGAGCACTGCTTTTTCGCTGCCTACTTTTAGTCCGTTGGTTCACGACGCAAAGTGGGTTTTGAGTTCGGGTTTAAAGTGGCGCTGTTTTAGGACTTCTTTTGCCGGTTCCTGGGCGTGAAGAAATACAGGTTTGTGTAAAGGTATTTTGTAATTTTTTGCTGTTTTGTCATTTTGTACATTACTGGACAGCTATGGCCGTTTCTTACTAATGGCTGGTGCGTTAGTAGTGTAGTTTCCAAAAGAAATAACATGAAATGATGACAATTGTAGAGTAATTTCCTCGAGTTCAGTTTTTCATGTCACCAACCAATGATTAGTAAATAATTTTTAGTCATATCTTTACTGCACTTCCACACCTGTACACTCCTGCGCAGCAATTCAATGATGTAAGTGAAGTTCCCAATCCGGACTAGGCCTGCGTGAGAACCTGAGAAGCGTGAGGCCTGTGCCCAGTAGTTGGACGTAAAAAAGGCTGGTGATGATGATAATGATGATATCTTTGCTGTCTTTAATGTCAGATAAACCTATGTCAAAGATCGCATGACAAGGCGCTTTCCTTGTAAAATAAGAACGAATTAAAAGAGTGGTGCTTCTAAAAGTAGTCGCTTGTTGTAGTCCCCCCTGTCGCAACATGGCTTGTCTTCGCCTTGTTTAATTTATCTATTCGGAAAAATCTAATTTGTTTGGAACGAAGTAGCTGCTAAGTAAACAGCTGTGACAGAACCCTTTGCGCCCTAGGGAAACTTCGTTCTGCTTCTAACACGTTCCAATTTTAAATTGAACAAATTTCAAATGACATGGTTTGACGAAATTTAGGATTTAAATAAACATTTTCTGGGATTACTCAATTTATGAGTTCGTTCGAGTGATGTTTATGACACGGCTATTAAAACTAATAAAGTAATGAGAGGAAGTTTGTAATTGGCAGTTCAACACTAAAATAGCAATGAATAACCTTAAAGAGTAACAACCCTGATACTAATAATAATTCTTTTATGGCGAACACATAGCTGGTCAGTAATATTATGGCGTACAACTATATAAGTAGATTTAAATAATTCCGTAATATTAAAAGCCTCGTATTTATTATTTACCGTAGGTACATCAAATTAGATGAATCATATTAAATGTGCTGTTATAATTTTATAAGAGAGAGAGAGAGAGAGAGAGAGAGAGATAGAGAGAGAGATAGATATTAAATCAAAGTTGAATAAATCGACTTACGTAGGTACGTTATAATATGATAGGCTCAGTATTTTGATGACACAGCACTCGTGACAAATTACTTTAATAACTCAGGTGTCAACTATTGCGTGCGATGTTTCGTGTTATGTTAATTAAGTGAGAAGATTGGAAATTAAGTAATTAATGGTAACTAAAATGGGAGCTGCGAGTTGATAAAGTCAATCTTTTTGTTGGAGCTTGTGCTTTTTAAAATAAATCCTTACTTAACTAATATATCTTCTGTTGCATCAATTATTGCCTGACATTTTAACAAGGATCATTCAGTTTATTTATACTTCATGTTGTATGGAATGTCTAAACGTCTTGTTAAAAAAGGTAGAGTTTAACACAAGGCGCAAATAGTCTCAAGCAATGTTTATTTGTTTGTATGTAACATTAGGCAAAAATTCTCGCATTTCCAGTGTACTTCGGTATGAATATGTAAATTGGATGACAATGCAAGCACAGCCAACAAAAATGTAGCCCGCAAAAAAGCTTGTGTTAAAATTTTTATTTATTTCTACAAAAAATATTATGAGTCTTTTTGATTGCTTACGAAGACGTATCACAATATTTTCCTTTGCGTTTATAATTATCTTATCTTATACTTATCCATTCTTAGTGAAAACCTAAAGTTCTGCGTATTTCGAACCACAGAAACGTTTCAGCTGAAGTACTTATGGCCTATTTTTGTTCCATTTTGCAGGAGACGTTTTCAGCCTTCTTTGTGTTAGTCGCGCAGCCATAAATTAGTTCGCGTGACGTGTTAAAGGAAATTAAAAGTGCTTACGGAACCCCAAACAGGTGAAAATGGAGGTCTGTCAACACCGCGAAGGCGTGCGGACGTTGGGGAAAAACGTTGGAAAAATTAGTTTTTACGTTTTCGTTTCATTAATTTTGTCATTTATTTTGTTTAATATTTTTTTCAGTTTGAACATGAATCAGAAATACCTAACAGGTTTTCTCCGAAACATAAATTAATCGTGAATTTATGAAACTCGACTGCAAAAAAGCAATAATATTTTTGTAAATAGGCACGAAATTAATAATTGTGAGAAATAGGAACAAAAAAACTAACTCCAAATTTCTTTATGATAAGCCTTTTCGATTTTACCGCTGGATTGTTATTAATAAATTAATGAAGATCATTTCACAAACTGCCGCGATTATGATTGAGCTTGGAGAATAACACCCAATGCGTTTATTCTCTTACGCAGCCTCGCTCACAGTCTTCACCGCTACTGACCGTTTTGCACAAGTTTTGCAATCCTACATGACAGTGACAGTTAATTTTGAAACTGCGACGCTGACAGCCGTGAATAACCTTATAGAATAACACCACAGATACACGGATACGTTGAGAGCCGAAGCGCCGGTAAGCAGAGCCAGTAGCTAGCCACGGTGTGTTGAAGGTTGAAGGAGCAACCTTACTTTTAATTTTGAACTAATCCCAGTTTTATAAATGTTATAAAAATCTGTCAGCACAAAAATAGCTACATAGTTATTATCATTTTTTTTGAAATTTTTTCATCTCCTGTGCCAGATACAGCTACATGTAATATAAAATATTTTTTTAGCTAAACTGAACTCTATTGCATTGGTGTGTGTCAAGTTCCCAATCCGCACATGTCCGCGTGGGAACACTGAGAGGAAGCCTGTGCTCAGCAGTGGGACGCCAATTGGCTGGAGATGATGATGATAACCGGTATATAGTACACAGGAGTACACATTTTTTAACAACTCTGTCTCTCGTTTTACTTTCATTTCAAACCGTTAACAACATTTTTATGTATAAAAAAAACATAGACTTTTTTTCTTCTAGTCATCTCATTAGGGATAGGCAAAGGAAGCTAAGTCCATACAGCCACGTCTTACTTATTTTATTGTTTATTAATTAATTTAGTTTTTAAGTTTCTGTTTGGTTACCCTGAAAACCAGCGTCAGACATTCCAGTCATGACACATGCTGAGCGGCAACCTTCTTGGTGTGTTTTACTGATACGTTAGTTTAATGTTTTTTCTGTACGGACTAAATAAACATTTTCTATCTTTCTTTCTTTTTTATGTAAAAAAAAACTTGAAACAAAAAACAATAGTTCTTTCTGTTCTCTATATATATCGTCCATGCTCCGTGAATTGCTATCGTGGTGGCGGGCGATATGTCTTCTGAGACGCGACCGGTAATGTCTCCCGTATTTCTTAAGCATTGGCTGGAGCTCGCAAATGCCTTTGCTTTAGGATTGAAAATGTTTAAAAGTAACCATTATTAGGAATGTAACTTAAAGACTGATATGCAATACATAAAGACATCTGACCCGACTGTTTAATCTAAACATATTTTATTATACCCTAGAGTCAAATAGGGGGTATCTTTTATCCCGGAAAATTGTATAGTTCCCGCGGGATAGCGCTAATCGAAACCTACGCGGGCTAGTGAATAAAATATTTCAGCAAGTGATTTAGCAAGTCCATGACAGCGAAATGAAGTTTGTTTTGGAAGGATTTTAGTGTTCACAGTACTAGTAGAGTTGTTTTTTTCCCCAAAAAACTTCACGAGGGTACTTAATCAAATATTATACATTTGAAGGGTACTTATACGGAAAATGAAAAAGACAAGTTACATCTGTAACTGAGTAGTAACTTATAGTCTATCGAGTGCTCTACTTTTCGAGATTAAAATCCCTTTAAAAAAAAAAGTGACTGAACATGTCCTTTCCTTGTAGGTACCCTTCATTGGTTCAACCACTTGCTATATAAAATTATTTCTTACGAAGAATTGTTTGGACAAATGCCTCAGCTGGATAGCTGGTTTGAGCCTGCAGGCGCAATAGTATTTATTACGTGCAAAATCATACATTTTTACCTCAAAGCTTTACAGCCTTTATGTTGAAGATGGTTGGCTAGCATTTTACTGGTTCTAAGTGTAAGAAAGGTGGATTCTTAAATTCGTTCCGGCCATGTTACTCTTAAACATACAAAGTACATTAAATAGACGGATCACTCACGTATATTTAGCTAACGGCGAAGTGTGTGCTCCCAGAGGAAGGACTACTGGATTAGATCGAAATATGTCAGGCTATACTCGACTGACATACGTAACGTAAGTGATCGATCAGTTTCTTTCAATACAATTGAATCTCACGATAGTTTCATATTAAAAGTTCAATATCTCCAAAACGGCTCAACCGATTTTGATGAAACTTAGCTAAGAACTATCTCGATTAAGTCATCGTTCGATTAAAAAACCCACGTTCAAATTAATTTATCCTTTTAGGAGCTACCATGCGACAGACAGACACACAATATACAGATAAACTGGTCAAACTTGTGACACTTTTTGCGTCGGGAGTTTAAAGTTATCGACATGAAATTGCCAGCATCAGGAATAAGATATACCAAAACTAGCTGTGATCAGCTAGCAAACATTCTGAACTAAGCTGGCAGCGTAACTAGATTTAGTTCAATATAAACCATATTATTATTAATACGTAAATTGAACTCTATTTGAAGCTAAACTACACAACAGGTATGTATATGTACATAACTAAAGTACATAGAACTTGGTAGACGCTATGTAACAGGAACTAGCAGCGGAAGACGGAAATTGGCGTTTCACGCCAGTCGCATAACAAACCATTGAAATTCAGTTTCTAGACATGAGTTCCCAGAATCTTATGATAGAGATGTTCTGTTCATTGCGAATGACATGTTAAATGTGGTTGACTGTGAGTACTTTTTGACCCAAACGCTAAAAGAGTTTGACAAAAATCTGTGTATCTGTCTGAGATATCATAGCTCCCAAACAGATGGACCGATTTCGATGCGGTTTTTTTCAATCGAAATGGTTCTTAGCTAAGTTTCATTAATATCGGTTCATCAGTTTTTGAAATATTGAAGTTTGAAATGACAATGTCTTCAACTTGTCTAATTAAGAGAGCCTCGGGAGAGGCCTAAAGTTATCCGTTAGGTAGTTGATTTTTATGCTTCTAGCATACCACAGTACACAGTATCTGCAATTCTGCAATGATCCCGAAAATTGAGACATCTTTTAGCTACACTCTATAAAAACGTTGATACCTTTTAATGCCTTCACTGCACCTTCCCCGCGGCTATTTAACTCAAACCGAGCCAGCCTCATTTTTAATACCACTTCAAAACGATGTACAAATTAATTAAGTCGCACATCTGAGCCCAGGGGTACCGCAATGCATATGAGAGCAGCTCAGGCGGCCAACGGAAGTGTCAGTAATCCTTTAAGCTAAGCTAAGCTTACTTAGCTTTCTAGTTGGAAACTGAATCAGGTAGGCTAAGGACGTTTGCAAATCTTTGGGGCGAGGAAACAAGTGATATAATGCTTGAGTGATTTTTTTATTATGTCACTGCTTAAGGATCAACTCCACCAACTCCACCAGCCGTTTGGAGCATTCTGTTAAGACTCTGTGGGCGCTTCAAAAAAAAAACATTGGATATAATATAAATGCTTTGACACTACTCGGGAATAATTATGACACCGATTTTGTTAACCGAGGCTGGCGGTCGGCCTTAGTGCATTAGTAATTTAACGAAAATGAAGGAAATCGCGAAGTGTATTCTTTATTTAAATTAACATTACACTTAATAGTTCTCGTCTATTTTTAACCGACGTCAAAACAGGAGAGGAGGTTTACAATTCGACTCTACGTTTTTTTGTTATGTTTGTTACGCCATAACTCCGCCAGTTACGGATTCATCAAAAAATCTTTTATGTTTGAAAAGGTATACCTACTTCAGAGGTGGTCTCATATTTATCAGTTGTTTCAAAATCAGTTCACCAGTTTTTCTCGTGAAGATAAACTTGTGAAATACAAAAAATCTTTTGACAGCTTTTATTTTTTTATTGTTATTTTTTCTAAATTTTTAGACAATTAGCACTATTGAGTGATAATTCATAATATCAAGTACAGTAAATTAATAAATTAGGTGACAATGTGTTTGTAACTGGACAGTTATTACTTACCCTGACAGGAAAATCTGCCTTTCCTTTTTCGTTACAAATTAAAAGCGAAAGACCTTCTCTTCGAATCGATCTTAAAATACTTAACTTTTATCGTAACCGCATAACTATAATTGGTGGCACGTAACATTTGTGTGACTTAATTTTTAAGTTGGTTTTAATTGTAATAGCTATTAAGATTATGGGTCAGTGGTTTTCTACGTTAAAGTAAAACTTAATTATTTTGGAATTGAGGAAAATAATACTAATAGTTTTAAGAGGCGCCTGTCAGCTTGAGATAAGCTTCAGACACAGTCATATATGTATATACTAATATAAATAACTTTGGCCGTTATTCTGTATTGTATAGAAAAGAGCCGAAAGATCAATTAAACAAATACATTTTAAATGCTGTTCATTTCTTCCAGTGAAAACACTGATTAAACTTTGAACACTGAACAATGATAAACTGAAAACACTTAGGAGAAAAAACTTGATCTTTTTTGTTTCGCGTGATCTCTTGATAAGACAAGAAACACTTCAAAAACCGGATCTACATTCATTGAGAATTCTCAGTGCCTGAACGTCTTCAGGCACTGATTATCATTATTATCATTCAGGTCTCATTAAAGGCGCTAATTAACACGCAAACAAAAGCCATCAATGATGAATCGTCTTGGAGGATCCCCAAAATGGATCTGACATTTTAATTAAATGCTTTACGTAATTACGAAATATATTAAGTAATACAATGTGCTAATTAATCTGAAATTTCCTTTGAAATTGTTGGAGATCAAATGATAATGCTTTTAAAACGAGTTCGTGGTTGTTCGCTATTCTTCTGTCTGTTTTATAACCCCTGACTCAAAAAGCTCCTAAACAAGATCGTTCTTGCCTAAGTTTAATCAAAAGCGGTTCAGCCGTTATTGACATATTGACGTTAAAATTAAGAACTTTTCTAAGTCGAATTCGGTATCGTTACGAGTTTAAAATTTGTAGTATTTTCAAAAACCAATAAAATTAAAATACTTCTACTATTATACGAAACGTCAGCTCGTTGTGTTTGCCTATGATAAAAAAAAACAGTCAAATTTCGTGACAGGTTTTTATGGAATGTATGGTACCCTCGGCTTCTGAACACATCTTAGAGTGTGTAGATAAAGTAATGTATGCAACTCTACATAGCATACAACCTTAAAACACTCATTATGTAACAGTTGCATAAACTACTATTTCCTGCAAAGGTAGGTACTCGAAATTCTTTTTGCGTTAAAAAACATAAATCGCTACAGTGTAGGTATTTTTGAGAGTTATGCACACCTATCGAATGCGCAGAGTTTTTTTTAAAGCAATATTGAGTTTGGTAGCAATTTTAAACTTTTTAAATACCTATGCAGTAAAGATTAAATTCTAAAGTTATCTGAAATGTACAGTATGGCTCCCACACTGTCATGGCTGAGCCCGTAAACATTTCGTACATGAAAAGTCTGGTTTCTCTCAATTCATGTTCAATTCGGAAACAACGAAAAATAACGATCCTGTGCTTTAAAAAAACCTTTCAAATTACAAGGACAACAACCAAAGTAACAATATTCCATTAACATAATGAAGTACTAGCTGTTGCCCGCAATGCGTAATATTCGTTATTTTTCAGGATAAAAAGTAACCATGTTTTTCCATATGTCTAAACTATAGTAGGTAGCTGCGCGTTCAGAGCCTTGGTACGCAGTGTGTTGCTTGGTCGTGCGCTCCCAGAGAAACGACTACGAATTAGTCCAAAATATGTCAGAAGTGATACGTTTATTTCACTATGACAGAGACATTATTTTCACATTCGATATTGTGAAGTAAATTTTGGATAAGAATAGCAAATATCCAATATTTATTTTCGCCTGCTTTGATGGTACACATGTGCCGCTTTCTACAAGACAACGATTCCAAAAACGCCCCGACAACTCGTAGGAATACGCAAAGTTTCTCACGTTTCGATGCTGGCTCAAAATGGTATTTCCCTCTGCACCACCCAGAACTGCCAAATTGCATATCGATATGGAATGGGGGTTTCCGTACCTACTGTGGAGACTGGAAGTGAATGGAAGCTATTTTGGCTGTCTCGTTTCTGGCAGAATAAAGGTGAGGAAAAGTTGGGAAGTTCCGTGTCGGAAGCAAGGGGATGTCCAAGCGTGTGACATCCAACCAAGGCATAAAGGTAGGTACATTAATGTTCTGTAGCAACTGTAAGTTGAAATATTTTGTTAAGGTGATGTATGGGCCGGACTGTAGGGACCCGCACTTTTTGGGGTTCAAATAAAACGCGATGCTTTTGGCTTCTGATCGGATCCGTAGAAGAGGTTGTTTCCTGAGAGACGGCTGGCTGACGACTGTGAGAAGACTCCGAGACGTCTGACTACCCGGCGCCGCGCGGGCTCTATTTATACTGCTCGGGCGAGCGCGGGGGCCCAGGGTGCCGGGTTCGTCTGTCTCTCTCACACTCGGGCGAGCGCGGGGGCCGGGGCCGGATCCGATACCATTTTATTGTTTTCTCTATCTATTACTATCTATTTACATTGTTATGTTTAGGTCTATTAATCAACAATATTTACCTATAATTGTGCTTAAGCCTATTTTACTATATAACATTTATCTGTCTATTATAATATGATCTTAACCTATAACTATGAACTAAATTGTGGACTGCGCAGTCCCGCACAGGTGACTATGAGGGTTCCCGGTACAAGTACAAATGACAGAAGTTTCCAATCTTCGTGGAGATATATTAACTTGGGGTTATTGACCGCGATTACCTTACCAGGTTTAGATGAGCTCCCGATATAGGTATTGTGTTACTTAATGTGGAGTAACTAAAGTTAATAATAATTGGATGATACTCGGTCACTATGTTACTTAACTTATTCTAACCAGTTACTATGTAATAAATTCTTCTATAACCACATATTTATGTTAAGTACATGCCCGTGAATATATTTGTTTCCAGATGTGAATGATGCAAATAAATTATCGCGTAACAATTAATTTATGTCATAAATTTACATCACGTCTGCGCGCGTCTTTTGTTTTGTTATATTTAACAAAAGGTTAATTAAGTTAGTTTGCCCTTAGAAAGACTAGTTTTTAATGAATTCTTTTGCAAGTAAACGATTTAATTTACAACCTTTTATTTAGTTTCTCTAGCGTCACAAACAAAATGGTAATACCTTCCAGCGATACCACTTCCTTGTTTTAAGACTGAGTCGAGCGTATCGTGCCGCGAGTGGCGCGCCTGCGTTTTATTAATTCCATATCTAACGATGGCTACATGCTACTGTTGACGTGTGCTGGCTTTTCATTTCTCAGCTAAGCGAAACCCTTTAAGCGAATGCCGCATAAATTTCACGCATCAATAGAGCAGATCGTGTCGGGAGCCATGATTTAGACAACTATACTCCGTGTTTTGGCAACATCTATTCGATTCGTTTAGTGATAATTATTAGATATATCAACACTCTCTTCTGTCAACGTCTCCATGCAGTACTAAACGGGCTGTGTAAAATTATTAGAAATAAATACCTAAAAGCCTCAAAGGTGCAGTTTAATTTGTGCAAACCACTCCAATACTCCGTTTGTTTTAACTAACTAGATTGGCTCAGTGACCTGAACATAATCTTGGCCTCCGAAACGAGAGCACGCCACCTAACGCGAACCTGCGCAGTCTCACGCCAGTCGCCGGCATGAAGCTGACGCAAATCCACCTCTACAGCGTCAGCCCAGCGATACTTCTTTTTTTTTATATGTAAGAGGGGGGGAAAATGAGCAGGCAGATCACCTGATGTAAATCAATCACCGCCGCCCATGGACACCTGCAACACGAGGGGAATCGCGGGTGCGTTGCCAGCCCTTTAAGGAACAAGTAGGCTCGTTTTTTTAAGATTCCTAAGTTGTATCGCTCCGGGAATGTTGCCGCAGGAAGCTGATTCCATATCTTCGTCGTGCGAGGGAAAAAGTTCCGCTTAAATCGGACAGTGCTAGACTGCCAACCGTCAAGGTGATGAGGATGGAAGGATAGACGGTTTCGCGAAGTACGGTGGTGGAACTTAGTCGCAGGCAATAACCCAAACAGTTCATCAGAACACTCCCCATGATAAATGCGAGCCCAGGCCGACCAACTGGACGAAGTCCAGGTTCCTATTTCGCCAACTTTACAAAATGTCAGTTTACAATCATCACCATGTCAGCCGAAAGACGTCCACTGCTAGACATAGGTTTGTAACAAGGCTGTTAAGTGTAAAAGGTAGATATTTGTTTACCTAACTAAAAATAAATAAATAATTATTATAAATATCATGGGATAAATTGACACCAATTGACCTAGTCCCAAACTAGGCAAAGCCTGTACTATGCGTACTAGACAACGTATAAACATACAGATAAATACATACTTATATACATAATTATTAAACATCCAAGACCCGAGAAAAAATATTCGTATTCATCATACAAACATCTGCCCCGACGGGGATTCGAACCCGGGGACCTCAGGCTTTATAGTCAGGGTCGCTAACCACTAGGCCATCCGGTCGTCAAATATTTTGAGTTACGGTTTGACTTAGGTTCAATTTCTTTAACCTATCACCAACAAATCAAATAAATGGTTAAGCATTCTCAAAGGAAAATCCCCTACTATGTTACATACTAACTTATTAAGAACACTTCTTCGTCACAAAAACGTTAACTTGTTTGAAGGTGGACTTTCTGATGCTGGATAATGTTTTTTTTTTAACAACCGGCAATTTAAATGAGAATTTTCACTTTGGAGGAGTTGTAGGCTTTAAGTACTATTATGCGACCAGTTAAACAAACAAAATTAAAGCTCCGTAATTGTATAAAATACACTCTACAAATTTTGTATCCCCAAGGAATGGTTAAGTAACCGTAAGGAATTCACAGAGGTCCTAGTCGAGTGAAATAAAAAAATATCAAAAGATGGGTGCTATCCTGATAAACGTCTTTTACTAGATTTCAGGATTTTTTAAACCTTTTAATGGACTAATTTCCCCAGGTAAGTAAAACTAGACTTTATTATAAAAGTACTATAAGAATAATTACACCTATGTACTAAGCACTTTTATATTTTAGACGGAATACAATGGTTGCTTACTTCTAGAGCTTCGCGTTCGTTTCCAAATCCACACCGACTGCCGATTCTTCCACCGTCCTCCTCTTCACCTCCCGCTAACGTTCTAGTCGTACCCGTTATTTTTTTAATATTCAGAACTACTCTTTATTATCATAGTTACACAAATAACAATTTATTAGTACAATAGCTATACATTACAAGATATTCTATTTTTTAAGGAATTATGGATATAATATTAACACTAAACCTAACAGTACTAACTAATAATGTCAAGGTACTGAACTGTGACCTCACTGTAGTCTTACTAACGTTTCCTCCTTAACCTTACCTAACCTTCGTTACCTTCAGTAATCACGATAATGTTTCAAATTTTGATTGATGAACAATAACGGTAGAAAAAACGCCTTCGTATTTGAAAAAAAAAAAAAAAACTTTGAACGAAGTTTACTCTTTTACTTACTTAATTTTCTTAGGTACTCTTTGGCGAAAAACACCTTTTATCTACACACTAGCTTATGCCCCGCGGCTTTGCCCCCGTGAAATATTTCAAAATAGGCTAGATCCCTATCCCGTGGGAATTTCGAAAAATCCCTTCTTAGTGCAACTCTAGGATACTCAAGGTGTATGTTTGCCAAATTTCAAGTCTCTAGGTCCAGTAGTTTAGGCTGTGCGTTGTCTGTCAGTCAGTCAGTCAGTCATTCAGTCAGTCACGGTACTGCTTTATAGGTAAAAAAGATATTGTAAGTCCTCTATAGTGCGTTCAGAAACCGTAGAAAATGACCCGCATTGCAGCACGACGACGCCTTCTCGCCGACAGCGCGAGCCCCAGCACCCCCTCCACCACCAGCAGTAAAGTAATAGTCATCAAATTTGATGTCATAATGACTTTTCGATATCGAATTCGATGTTTCAAATTTGAAAACCAACGTAATTTACAATCATAGTGAAATAAAACGGATCACTCACGTATATAAGTCATGTTCGGTCCGACATGTATAAATAATATTTTTTTTTACAATAAAAAAAAAACAGTTTACGTAAACGTCAGCTCGGTATGTTTGTCTATGGTTAAAAAAAACAGTAAAATTCGTAACAAATATGGGTATGATATATGCCTTCGGCTTCTGAACCAATCTTAGAGTACTTACAATATGTGTGTAGATAAAGTAATGTATGCAACTCCACATAATTAGGCCTTAAAACACTCGTGTGATCCTATTATTAAACTCAGCTTCGCCTCGTTTCATAAAAACGCACTCGTGTTTTAAGGACCCTCATTATGTAGCAGTTGCATAAACTACTATTATCTACACATATCATAAGTCCTCTATAGTGCGTTCAGAAACCGTAGAAAATGACAAGCATTTCAGCATGTCTTCGACTGCTCGCCGACAGCACCCGCCAGCCGCGGAAGCAGTAAAGTAATAGTCATTAATTTAAGTTAAGAGTTTATAATTTGAAAACCAACGTAATTTACAATCATATTGAAAAAATCGGATCACTCACGTATGTAAGTCGAGTTCAGTCCGACTTGTATAAATAATAATGTGATCATTTACAATAAAAAAACAGTGAAATTCGTGACAGGTATGGGCATGATATGCCTTCGGCTTCTGAACCCATTTTAGAATACCTATAATGTGTGTAGACAAAGTAATGTATGCAACTCCACATAATTAGGCCTTAAAACACTCGTGTGATCCTATTATGAATAAAAACACACTCGTATTTAAGGACCCTCATTATGCTGCAGTTGCATAAACTACTATTCCTTAACAAGTTAAACTACAAGCGGTAAATTAATCACCTACGAGGTTCGGTTGCTTTGTTTAGTTTTGTTCCACTGACTTACATGTAACTGTACCTATACTCCATTTTTTCTGCATTAGAAAAAAGGTAAACAACAATGACTAGTGTTTTTATTGAAAACTACTTTTTCAGAATAAGCAAATAAGTATCAATTATATAACAATGAGATTTAATTATTTACTATTATTATGGTATTATACATACCGGTTACTTATTTTTAACAAGCGTTTTTCACTTTTAACATGAACGCCGCGCATGAATGACGCGCGTTTACGTCTTGCCGCCGGCGTGGTGTGTGCTCCTAGAGGAAGGACTACGGATCAGTCCGAAACATGTCGGGCTATACTCGACTGACATACGTGAGTGATCCGTTTATTTCACTATAGGCGTTTTTCAATAAAATACATGTCAAGATAGGTAGTGAAATAAACGGATCACTCACGTACGTCAGTCGAGTATAGCCCGACATGTTTCGGTCTAATCCGTAGCCCTTCCTCTGGGAGCACACGCCACGCCGGTGGCGAGACGTAAACTGAGCGCCGCGGCTCTGCTCGCGCGGCTGCTCGGCGCAGCTGACGGTGGCTCACAACTAACCTCGTTTTCATCGTCATTTTTATTATTGTCAAAAGTAGGGTACCACGCTACACCAATCACATCACTTTGTTAACACGTGAGTGATTCGTTTATTTCACTGTGATTGAATCTCACGGTAGTTTAATGTAAAAAGTATATACAGGTAGTCAACATTTTCATGATAAAGAACAAAGTAATCCCACTTCCCTGTTAATCTGGAAAAGCCAGCTTTGAAATTCAGCTCGCGTATTGAATAAACAGTATTACTTAGGAATTAGTCCAATTTTAATTAAATTATACAAACAATCCGGTGCATTTTGCAGTGCATTCGCCAAACTTGCTCGAGATTTGGGAACGTAAAGTAAACAAGTGGCGGTTAATTGAAATTGCACTGCACAAAGCAGACGTAGGTAGTGTTAAACCAAGTATAACTGCTGTGTGCTAAATGTTCAAGAAAAATATTTTATTGTTATTTATTATCATCATTATGTCAGCCGAAAGACGTCCACTGCTGGACATAGGCCTCCCCTAAGGCTCTCCACTCAGACCGGTCCTGTGCTTTCCGCATTCACCGCGGTCCCGCGATCTTTACCAGGTCGTCGCTCCATCTTGTTGGAGGCCTACCGACAGCTCGTCTCCCGGTCCGTGGACGACATTCGAGAACCTACTGTTCTGACCCCATCGGCCATCAGTCCTGCTGTATAGTTATTATTTTATAGAATTTGCAATGAATAATACGGACCGAAGAAAACGTACAGAGGCTATAGAGGTATCGAAATCGAGAAACTTCATACTAAATTTTAATTCCAAGTACACTTACGGGCGGGCGCTGTTCCAAACGTCATACAAGTATCTCGATAACGTTACTACTCGATTACGTTACGTAGGATTCGAATATTATATTCGTACTCAGGCCCAACTTTCTAACTAACTAGAGGCTCAGGCTTCTAGTGTAATCGCCGGCCAAATAATACGTCTCAAACGCGCTTGCGTTAAAGTGCTAATGTGCCCATAGTAATTCAGACGTAAACACGAACGCGGTGTAGACTATTTTTGCCCATTGATTGCACTAGACGCTCTGATCATTTTAATTTTGTAAATGGTGTGATCGACGGGCGAGCTTTTATGGGCTAAGCCCGCCCAAGGATCACGGTGAAACCGCGGTCTTTTGAGAGGGCAGAGTTACGCTCGCGCGGTAATCTTTAAATGTGCTTTTGCAAGAAAGCTACGTTCGGAGATACGAATTTTCCGTGAACTTTGACGCTTTTCAACTCGATGTGTACACCGTACGACGGCAGAGTACGTTTGCATGTTACCTAAGTACTAGCAACATCAACGCGACGCCACTTCCTTCACTACGAAGGCCAACCCCCAACTTGGACAGTTGATAACGGCAAGCTTTAATTAGCAGGTCACAGTGCAAGTCTGGAGTAAAGTTCTGCCAATCCAAGTTCTTAGTTTAATTCGATTTGCCAAAACTGAAACCTGTGAATGGGTGAAGTTGATTATCTAGCCGTCTGTTTAGGGGCAATCAAATCGATTAAATTGCTTAACTTGGAAAATGGAACTTAATAGTTTTCTAGTGACTTCGACTACTAACCTGACTGGCATTTTGTGCACCAAATCGGGACTTTCAGAAAGTCAGGCTTTAAAAGCTAAAGTTTTAAGGCAAGGCTGTCTCCCGCTTTCATTATTTTGTTAGTCTTCTATTTGACTATAAGCTTGCCTATCTGTTCGTCTATTGAAATGTCTGCAAGAGGCTTCTCAATATCTACCTAATTCTGCAATTTTTCTTCGCCACTATGTGATTTACCGCTATTTTTGTATTATTACTTCGAGCACCCGTGTTTGTTCTTACACCACACGAGATCATAATTGATACAGATATTACTAATATTATGTTATTAGTTTTAAGGAATTATTTTTATTGTTAGGTGGTGGCACTCTGGGACCTGAAATAAAATGTTTTTCTTTCTTTCTTTCTTATATACCTGCTTAGATTTCAGAAAAATCTTCTCAAATAGGCCTAGTCTGTCCACTTACAGGCCTACCCGTAATTGTCTCATGTGCCCACTGGCCGTTTTCTCATCGTATCTGTGTCGAGAGAATCAAACCGCAGCTTCAAAATATCGTAAATTTGAGCGGAATACGGGTTCGCAAGCGACGTTTCCCGCCGTTTACGTTATTCGTGCCATTGTCCAGCTAGCTTGAATGTCGCAAATTCGTTAAAACGCTCTGCCTCGGTAGCGTACCAGCGGGAACTTTTGTTTTAGTTTGACGATTGTCGACTGTTAGGCGTGGAATAGTTTGGGAGTTTTTAGAGCGAAAATTGTACATGAGTGGACATGAACGTGACTGGAAACCAAACTATCGATGGTATAATAGTAGCGGGGGATGGTAGCAAGTAGGTATGTTTTGGTATAAATTTATCCTATGAATGGCTACTGTAGCGAAAACCCCATACTTTAATTACCCGCGAATAGAGACTTTAGTTTGAAGAATAATATTATGTTATTACGAACCAAAATCATTAAGCAATATTATACTAGTCAGCAACTGGCAGCTGCCAGACAAGTAAATATTTATAGTTGGAGTCACTTTCGTGTGTGTGATATTTAAGTATGGATATATATAAATATTTATGGTAAAAACGTATCCAACGATTAACGTCACACGGGAACTGGTCCTACCGGTATTTATACCGTATAATATTAAACGCAGATGGTATTTGACAATGGGTTCAAGTTCAGTTTGATTAATATTCATCTATTCCTCAATATCTACAGATTTCGCTTCAAATGCGCCAAATACCACGTTTAAGATTTTTAGGCAAGTAGTTTATATGGTAAAATACTTAATTCGCTGATAAAAAGGTGCTAAGTACTTTACAACATACTAAACATCTCATCAATACCACCGCTAACATAAATAAATCTATACCTTATTAATTTTATGCGCAAATTTTACCTCCAATACAAGTTTGGTAACATAGTAATTTATTAGCCAGTTTATTTTACTAACCATGCGTTACGTTTCATTTATTTCAAATTTTGACTATCTAGTTTCATGGACTATGATAACAATGTACTTACTGCCATCGGATCAAACGAGGAACTAGTTTTGCCAAAAACTTATAAATTCACTTGGTTATACTTGAACCATACACAGATTTAGGGGTTTTACAGAAATAACAAGTTTGTGCTGAGAAATTTGATTTCATCTTTTACTCATTCACTTACGAGTCATTAATTTACCTCCGAGTGTCAATTTAAAACAAGACAGTCAAAACGAAACACATAGACAAACTGATAATCCTGTAATACAGGTTCCATTTTTTTTCATTTCAAGGTACGGAACTCTAAAACGTAATGTAAATTTCACCCATGTATACGTTTCATTACGTATTCGAATCAAAAGCAGCGCAAAGTTTATCTAAGTATACGTTTTATTACAAATTCCAATCAGAAATAACGTAAAAGTTATCCAAATATACGTTTTTATTTAATTTCATTGAAATCTGTTTTTTTTTTGTATCTTCTTTAATAAACACGCACTTTAAAGATTGTACAGATTTTTTGTACGTAGAACATTCTGACAATAATAATAATTACGTATCTATTGAATTTCATGCAATTAAATCGGGCAATTCATGCTTACCAGTATCAAAATGTGTACTAACTTGTTTTTGCAACTGCTGATTTTATTTTGCATTACGCTCAGGCTGATTTTGAATCCGTCCTGAAACTACAATTAACTTACCCAAGTTGGTATCACTGCCTAAGTAAATAAGTGCCAAGGGCGATGTTTTGTTCTTACAAACCCAAGTGACATTTGTAGCAACTGACTGATTCTGTGGCTACGGCACCGTCGGGTCTTGACTAATTTGCGGACGCTCGCCTCGACATAGCAAATCACTACAACAAAGTCCTACATAACATTCACAAACGAATCTAATTTCAATTTAACCCCTTACAGTTTTAGGTGGAATTTTATGTATCACAATATTTGGACATAGGACTTTGTAACGTGCATCTGAAAATTGACGTTGCGGTCACCGCAACACGTCTGCCTCGGGTCGTAATTCACAGTGGAATGGCTCTTCAATTTTTGACCTGGATAAGGCTTCTTGGAACCCCGTTGCATTTCGACCTTGAGAATAGTAGGTAAGTTATGGTTGACTAGTAAGAGTACCACTTAATTTCAATATTAAGGAAAAAAAAATGTGGAAATGATTATCGCTCACTCGGTATCCACTATCTAATGCAATTAAAACATTCATTAGATTTTGTTCTCGATAAGACATTATGGAGCAAAGCAACAACAAGGTTTGTAAGTACAAAGTAGGTACCTAAAATGACAAATTTCGAAATTTGATAAAGTACCTACATTTGTGGTTTGAGAAATTAGTCAATGAAATTCGAAAATGTTGATATTTGTACTGTCAAATGAAAGTATGTTTTTTCTTACTTAATGTGAATTTGGGGTTACAGCTTACTAAGGTAATGAGTGAATAAATTTTGCTTCATGATCTGTTTTAAAAGTCTTGAGCTGAAAACATACAAAAATACTTACTAGATAAGTAGGAACTATTTTGCAAAAAATAAAAACAGATTTGTTGTTTGTACGAATGGAGCTGAATAATAATCTTCTTCATTTAATAGTACACTGCTAAAATAAATGTTCCACCGTCTATTTAAGGTTGAGTAGTATTTGTGCAGACTGCCGTTGCTTCGTCAGCTCTTAATGATGATAGGACACGAGAGCTTGCGGTTTCCAACTCTACTTCAAATGGAAAGAACAATTTGTGTTTAGAAAGATTGCTTAAAAAGTCATTAGTGCTAATGGTGTCACCTTTAAATGCGTTTGTGACACGAAAATCATTAGCGCCACGGAAATTAGGAAAATATGAGACCGCAGCTGTTCGTGAATTGGGTCGTTTACATGGACAATGTGGCCGTGTGAGGTACATAAAATTGCTAGGTCACCTGTTAGAATATGAGGTCAACTAACTGCCTATCTTACTCGCTAATCCCGCCGTTAAGCAGCAGTGCTTGTCCTGTCGTGTTCCGGTGTGGAGAGTATGTTACCCGGGGAAATAACAGGCACAAGCGGCATTTCACTTTAGCCCTCTAGGTTGGCAAAGCATCTACAATCGGTTGCCCATCTGCGCACCTTCATTTTTGTATAAAAACCGGCCAAGTGCGAATCGGACTCGCGCACGAGGGTTCCGCAGAAAGATTTTGACGCTTTTTCCCAGTGATTTAAGAAGTTCAGTGTTAGCAGAGCCCTGCTCCTAAGCAAAATGCACGCAGTGTGGGGTCAACTTATATTGGTCTGTGAAATCTACAGACAGACAAAAAAATTAAGATTTTGAGAATCTTTTGAGTGGTTGTGCTATAAGAGCTACCTTCATACCAAATTTTAAGTTTCTAGGACAACTGGAAGTACCCTTTAGGTTTTCGGATTTCAGCAATTTGTATGGAAATAGCCTTTTTAATGACTGTATCTTTTGATTGCGTTGACTCAGAAGGTTCAGTTTTTCACAGCTTCAAGGGAGCGCAGGCTTGAGTATTAGATATTAATTTCAGCATGCTACCTCCACGTGTTCCAGAGAAAAAGGGTCTTGACAGACAGACCGACTTCTATGTTAATGATTTCGAAGTAAATTGAGTTAACAGTGAGGAGTTTAAAGTACTTTCTCATGGTTCTCAATAGTTTTCAATAGGTAACGTCATAACGATTCGGACCTTGTCAAGGGCATTAGATCATGTTTTGAGTAGTTTGGGCGCTTCGTCCGACAGGATACATTTTTTGTTCATTATTAAATCATCATCATTACAAATAAAAAAAAAAATAGGCATTGAGACATCAAGCGGATGCCCAAAACGCATAAAAAAGACACAAGTACCTGCTGCCTTTGTAACATTCGTTATTTAAATGCAGATTATGTTTTGCGTTATAAAATATAGAAGTACAGTATTTCCACTCAACTTATAACAAATTTAATGTTTATGTTTATAAAAAATTACCTGCACCGCGTCTGTCTGTCTATCTGCCTGTTTGTCTGAACGTGATAAACTCAAAAACACTTACAATAAATGCGTTAAAATTATCACAATTATTCTAATAACCCTATTGTTGTTTATAATTATGGCATTAGAAATAAACTTTAAAATTTTATATTCAAATCGTTCTTGTTATTTGTTTATTATAAAAGCTTATGCAGCCGCTAATGTATACGATTAGCTGTTTATTTATCAATTAATGAAGCTTTACCTTGATAACTATAATTAAAATGTCGGATTTGCCCTTGCTGCTGAGAAACATTAAGTTATGTTTATCGAAGTTTGTTTATCAAGTAGTAATTTATTGTTGTGATTAACCAATGGAATGTTTCTTTAACATGCTCGTAACCTACGACGAGGGCATTTTTAGACTAATCCGGATCGAATGAATAAGTTTTGTTGTTTTTTAATCCCTGTCAATAAAAAATGGTTGTAAAAGAAGGGATAAAACCCGCACACTCGCTAATCCTGCCGCTAAGCAGCAGTGCTTGCACTGTTGTGTTCCGGTGTGGAGAGTAAGACAGCCGGTGTAATTACGGGCACAAGAGGCATTTCATCTTAGTTCTCTAGGTTGACAACGCATCAGCATACCCTCCGGGGTTGCGAGTGTCTATGGGCAGTGGTGATCACTTACCATCAGGTGACCCACTTGCTCGTTTGCCTTCTTCGTCGTATAAAGAAAAAACACGTGTGCGAAGCAATTCAATGGTGTGTGTGAAGTTACCAACCCGCACTGGGCTCGAGTGGGAAGTGGCTCCAGCCTTGAGCTCTCTCTCTCATACTGAGCAGAGGAGGTCTGTGCCCAACAGTGGGACGTAAGTAGGCTGGAAAATAACCTTCCTTCCTTCCTTCCTCTTCTGTACACCCTATTGAGGTGTTCCCGATACGTAAGTTCCTTAATGTTTCAATTTCAAGTTATTTTGTAGCTTACCTCATCATCAGCCTATTTACGTCCCACTGCTGGGCTCATGCCTCCTCTCACAATCGAAGGGGTTGGGCTAGTACGGATAGTAGTAGCTTACATAATCATATAAGTACAAAAATCTCTTGTCCTTCCCAATGAATGACTGTGCACGGAAACAATAACTTAGCATTTCGGAAAACCGCTAAGGCCCTGTTTAGAACTCAAACACTCGAGGTAAGGGTGGTGAATGGGCAAACTTTATTCATTAGTTATGTGTGGCCCACTAAAACAGCAAGGTTGTTGCCAATTCGATGATACTCTGCGCGCTGGGCCTCACAACTTTGGCAAAATGTTTATTAATTTAATTTGTATGAACGCACATCAACGAGTCGATAGACGAAGTGAATAATGTTAAATAGTTTAATTGTTTGAGACACAGACTATATCGGAATAGAAGGAAAAAGTTCATCGATTTGTATGTGAACAGAGCGCGAACATTTTGCATGGGTATTTTGACGTTACGAATGTTATTTTGTGAGGAAATACCTCGATTAACAGCTGTAACTTTTTGATGGTGTTTGAACAGTTTGTGGCCAAAGGGCTGGCAGTTTTCTCCCTCAAAGAATCAGCATTGCTATTCAGGGAGGCAACGCTGCCAGCCTTTTGGGCACCATGCCACGGGAGCCTTATTCAGATTTAATTTCGTTTTAAGTTTTAGTTTATTAAGTTTTAGTTTAGATTTAATGTCATTGTAAATTGCTTTTATTAGATAAATAAATATATCTCAATCAAGAACTAAATAGTTAATTGTTAAATAACAAGGTATTTTGTTTTTAAAACCGGTCGGGAGCTGGAACGCGTAATGAAGTTCTCAGCCATTCGTATCGGCACGCGAGGTACATACATTCTTTTCCTTCTATTCCGATAGGTCTGTGGTTTGGTTCAATTTCAATTTTTCTGAATAATAGTAAATTTAATAGAGAGGCGAATGCTAAACATTATGCAAAGTCGAATAATTTGGGAATACAATGCTGGAAATCTAATAATTTAACCACAACTTTAAACGGTTCATTGGCCTTTATTTAAAATTTAATTGGCGTGTTGGCTGAAACCTTCCCAGTTTTAGATAAGCCCTGAAACCACGTAGTGGATGAGCCTCGCAACTGTCAAGGGCCCGCTGCGGTTGTCAGATGGCTTCGTTATGTCAAAAGCGCTCTACACTTGCGTGGCGGACTTTTATGACGAGTGTGGATTTTATAGTGGGCGCTTAAATAAAAAGTGGCGAAGCGTTTTAAAGTGCAAGGTTTTTTATGGGGAGAAAACGAGGATCACGAGAACAGGCTAATGTGAGAGTTGATGTTTTGCACGGGTTTTAGCTATAGGTTTTTACGGGGGTGTCCTGTCCATGTACGAGGTACATATCGCGCTAAGGCGGGTCCAGGGGGTCGATTTTTGAAACTCACCCGGTGACTAAATACTGTGATTTCAAAAAGTTCTTATTTTTGAATCTCACCCGGTGACTAAATTCTCATGCGTATGATATCGAATACGAATGCCCCCTCCCACTCGTAAACGAGATCACTGAGTGACTTCTTGACCAGCTGGTGACAAAGCTAACCTCAATCCACCATTTTGACTCGCTTGTCTATGTTAGAAACGCAAATTAGCTTCATGTTAGTAGACGGGTATGACATTCAAAAATAAGGCCATTGGCAAAGTGATATTAATGACATGGGTGAGGTGAGAATTTAGTCACCAAGTGAGATTCAAAAATTGATCCCCAGATCCCCTTATCCCGGACCTTATTATACCTACGCCCATGATGACATGTGTTATGCTTATTGCGAAGTGTATCACTTTACTACAGAATCAGTCAGACACGATGCAGCCAAGAACATGGAAAATGTTATGTTTCGATGACCTAAATGACATAAAATATACATTAAAATTAATTTAAGCAGTATATTTTACTTCCATTGTGTGCAGTCTTTGTTCACACCTTTGTGACGTATTAACAATTAAAAAATGACCTGACAGCTTCTCGTACACTAAGATCAGGGGCTCAGACGTGTACCTAGGTACCTAACTCTACTTAGTTAGGTATTGTTGACGTTGGATTTTAACCCTAGGTATACTTAGGAACGTAGATACGTTATTAGACAATAAGATATAGATATAGGCAGTAAAGTCACAGTCAGAGATAATGGATCCGCGCAAAGTTGCAAAAATATGTGAACATCAACCTTACCGTCGCAGTAATAAGGTCTATATACATGCTTTTGGAACTCTGTGGTGTATACATATTGGTGACCTTTTCTACCATTCAAAATTATGTCATAAATCAAAGTAACTGAACGTCAAATATTATTAACAATAGAAATTTTACTTAAAACGTTTTTGTTTTGAACCATGATCAATATCTATAGCAGTCTTTCTGTATTTTTATTTTACTACACATTTTTAGTGGACATAAAATCAGAAGAGACTGGAATTCAGGTTTCCTTTTTTCAGTTCTGCCAATAACGATAAAATGAAGAGGACTGCCAATGGCTATACAATGTCGCGTTCCTGTAAAATAATGAGCCTGCTGTAGCTAGTTTCACCATAGAGAGGTCTCTGTACCATTAATTTGGCATGACTCTTAGACCTCTGGCTAACACAATAGCGCTATCTATGAACTGAAAGAAAAAACTTGATGAAGAAAAAATTTAGATGGCGCTATTGTGTTAGCCAGAGGTCTAAATGTCATACCAAATGAATGGTACAAAGACCCCTCCGTAGTAAAACTAGCTACAGCAGGCTTATTATTTCAAAGGAACGCGAAATCGTATAGACACTGGCAGTCCTCTTGGTTTTATGGTCCTTGGTTCTGCGAAGAAATAGGTACCTGCCTAAAATACCATGTATCTAAAATCTTTTAACAAAAAGTAAAACCGCCTTCAGAAAAAACCTTAGAAAAAAGTACCTTAAGTAAACAAAATACGTAAATATGCTGTAGGTAAGGTAAATTTCCCTGTGCACGGCACAGTTCCATTAGTTGACACCTTCAATCTTAAGAGGTTTCCCTGAGAGGATGACCTTGAACGTTTCGCGCCTTCCTCACCCCACCTCACTTCTACTAAGCAACTTCGTTTTAGTGACGACAAATAACGCGATAAATAACAAATATCACAAAATAACGCGATAAATAACAAATATCACAAACAACGCGCCTTTCGCAAAAAAAAAACATTTAGAATTCGCACCGAATACGTAAATCCGTTATATATTTTTTAAATATTATAAATGAAGGCCTGTGCCCAGCAGTGGGACGGTAAATAGGCCGATGATGATGATGATGATGTTGATTATAAAAAAGGTATTATAATAATATTAAACGTGGAACTCATAGCCTTTTAAATTCTCTATACATTGGTGTCATGTCACAAGTCAAAGTAAATTATGCCTATGATGTAGTGACAGAATATTAATTGCGACTTGAATATTTACGTCTTACTTGTGATGCAGATATCATAAGTATTAAATACGAAAAAAAAAAAAAACATGGAAAAACAAGTTGAGACGTTAAAGGTAATTAATGTATTTACATATTTTGTTTCTATCGTTTAAATAATGTACAGTGTGGGGAGCCCCTTCATCATCATAAGCCTATTTATGTCCCACTGCTGGGCACAGGCCTCCTCTCAGAATAAGAGAGCTTGGGCTATAACAGTTTCCACACGGGCCCAGTGCGGATTGGAAACTCACGATGTTTTCCTTCACCGAAAAGCTCATGGTAAATTAGAAATGTAATTTCGTACATAAATTCCGAAAAACTCAAACGTGCGAGCCGGGGTTTGAACCCACGACCGTCTGCTTGAGAGGCCATAGGTCAAATCTTAATACATAGCAATAAATAATAATTAATTGGAATTTACGTATCGATCATCGAGACGTTTACCTTATTATTATAATTCCCTTCGTTACAGGACTGCGATAACGAAAAATATTACGTATAAAGTTTCGTATAATACCTATACGCAAGTACCTAATTTATGACAGCTTGCTATAAACATTCACACATCCACATATTATGTTTTTTACTGGGTACTTGAACTACACAAAAGTCAGATGAATAACAGTCGTATTTAAGTTGTCGACGTTTAAAACCACATTGTGCGTCATATTTAAAAGGTCGTGTTTCGTGAATCGAGTTCACAATGAAATAAAAACGCATCACTCTCGTATAGGTATAAGTCGAGTTTAGCCCGACATGTTTCGGACTAATTCGTAGTCCTTCCTCTGGGAGCGCACGACCCAGCGGCGGCGAGACGCACACTGAATTAGTCCGAAACAGGTCTGGCTAAATCGACATTATGATTGAGTCTCACGGTAGCTTTATCTTAAAAATCAAGTTCACGTTGACGGAGAGCTCCATTTCGAAATCGGTTAAAAACAGGACTGCACGATGACTTACTTTTACTTTTTACCAGTTGACCAGTGTAGACCGAGCACGAAGTGTACAAATCCTGCGTAATACATTACGTTGTCGTATCGAAATCGAGAAACCTCATACTAAATTCCCATCCCATTTCCATTATCGTTCACATCTCAAGTGGCTCCCCATCCGTTTTCGCCGTAATACTCATATTCTTTCTCTTTTATACAGCATTTTTTTTAATCCAACTACCCCCCCAATATCTGCAAGAGCGTTTTAAGTTCACGTCTTCCATTCGTTCTTCACGGAATTTTCTTCTTACTGTTCCACCTTCTTCCTCTAAGTTCTATCATAACTCCTTCACTATATCCTCCATTCGTTTGTGGAATTCTCTCTTTAGCTTTAAGGCAAGCGAAATCTCTGCATATTTAAAAAAATATTTTAAGGCTTACTACTTGTATTTTTAATAAACTCACTGAAACATGAATACACAGAAAAACCAGAAAAAATACCAACCCCGGGAATCGAACCCGGAACCTCGACACTCCGGGTCGCGTGCCCACCCTTACACCAGAATTGGTATTTAAAAGTATAATTGATACTCACGGGAAGACCGTAAAAAAAATAAAAAATTGGAAAAATAAATAAAAAATACAAAAAGATTTTCCAATTGAGATCTTACTACTTGTCACTAACTTAATAACTTCTTTCTGTCTTTGGTCCATCTCCATTCTTATTTGTTTCTGTTATATCTATTCCTTCGAAATCTTTTTCATCTGTGGCCTTTTTGACATTTTCACTCATGTTTTGTATAAGTAGTGCATGTATTGTATAAGTAGTGCATGTATTGTATATATGTATATGTTATTTATGTAGTATGTTTATTTGTAGTTATTAATTTGATTTAAAATTGTTATGTTAGTTTTAAGTCTCTCCTTTCTGTTCATTTCTGCCACCTAAATTAGCCTCTTCATCTCGGTTTCTGTATTTTGGTTGCCTGTAAGAGATCGCTTTTAAGCGATAAGACCGCCTATTGTCTACCATACCTGTTTTTCTGTAATCTCCTTGTAATGTTTTGTGGTTTTCAATAAAGAATATTTGTATTGTATTGTATTGTAAATTTTACTTCCAAATACGCTCACGGGCGGGCGCTGTTCCAAACGTCATACAAATTTCTCGATAACATAAGTTTACCACCCAATAACGTTACGCAGGTTTTGAATGTTCGTACTCGTGCCTTAGGCGATGGTGGCTTTTGACAAGTAGTGTTTAGCAGATCTTTTTAGGGCTCCGAAGCCAAAATGGCAAAAAGGAACCCTTATAGTTTCGTCATGTCCGTCTGTCTGTCTGTCTGTCTGTCTGTCTGTCCGCGGCATAGCTCAGAGACTATTGGTACTAGAAACACGTTGTAATTTTGCATAGATGATGAGATTACATAGACGAGACCATGACTACGTATAATTAATGTAAACAATTTTGACATCATGATTATCCTAGACTTAGGTTTTATTATTATTGTGTGCCCTTACAGGGCGTGATGGACTGACATAATACCAATGTAACATCTCTATTGTAATGTACATGACAATTAATAAATGAAATTGAAATTGAAATTGATAGATATACATATTAATTAGGCCGAAAACCAAACATAATCTAACCTTGTAATCGCAGTCAATATCCCGTTTTCATTGTTTGATTATTGCCTTTCGTCTATTAATCAGAAAAAAAGTTTAAGCGTAAAGTAAGTACAAAGAATGAAATTACGTATATCATGCTCGTAATTTAGGTACTATTTTTAAAGCAGAAAATTCTAGTAAAGTAATTATGCCTCACGTACATAAATAATTTCAGTGTGCAACCACTGGAACGGTTTATGACGTCTGAAATTGCCTCCTTCCGCCGCGGCGCAACAATGCATTTAAAACCATTATTGTAACAGGGAATAAAGTATTACTTGACAACCTAATCCCATCCTAACTTCCTAACTAATATTATAAAAACTAAAGTAACTCTGTCTCTCTGTCCGTCTATTTGTTACCTCTTCACGGAAAAACCGCTGCACCAATCTAGATGAAATTTGGTAAGATAGTTTGAATATTGAGAAATGACATAGGCCACTTTTTATTCGGGAAAATTGTATAGTTCCAGCGGGATAGCCCACTGCCCACTGTCACTTAAGTTTCGCAAACTAAATCACAACTATAAGTAAATAAATATCTAATAATTAATGAGGTAAACGTCCCAATGATCGACACCTTAATTGCAATAATTGACACCCTGCTTGTCACCTTCATTACTACGAATTTAAGATCGAGGGTGCCAAATAAAATAAAAATATTTAAGGACGTGTTCTGAATTGATTGCGTAGGTCCATATTTATGAACTGACTAACCTAACCAACTTGAAATCAAAAACAGAAAACCCGACCGCAATTCCGGGAAACAACATGGGTACCCTATGTCACTCCCACAACAGGGGGACTACTACGATATTCGAAAATCAAAGTTCGTATCCTATCGTCCCGCTCACTCTCGTATTAAGTCATATTAGCGTAAGCGGTATGGAACGATACTATTTTGCCCTTCGTAGTAGGGGGGCTGAGACGAATCCAATGACATCTCATAACGTTGAAATCCGGCAAACGCGTTTAGGCTGTAAAGCGTGCCAAAGAATTAGACATACATACAGTATACATACACACATACGCTCGAAAAATAACCCTCTCTGGGCAGTCGGGTAAAAACAATTAATGTATGTTTTCATGCAACAACTCCGCCTTAACTGCCAAAGGCGGTTTTGGTGCCTTGAAAATGGTCGTCGTCGTGATCTATCTACTATAATTAATCTGTGTATTCGTGTGGAAATGCTCGTAAGCGAATATTGTCGAGCGCTATTTACGTATTTATGAGTGACTGAGATAATGGCCTAGTATTTGTGACAATTAAATACGAAACTTTTCAAAATTTGTATTTGATGCCATACAAGCGGTATGCAGTAATTGTTTTGTAATGACTTGTAAATACTTACAAAAATTATTCATAAACGCAGAAACCTTGCCCCATTTTTGCACCGAAACTATAAATTACACTTTAATTCTATATTAACCTGTGGCGCGCGCATCGCGAGGTCCGAACCAGACTTGCTTAGTTATGTAAACATGGTTGCATATTTATTTTAAGACTTTACAATAAAAAAAACTGTTTAATATGTAAATAAATCATTAAATATTCTCTGTGTTACTTCAAATATTTAATTTTTTACGCAAATCTGAATTATAAAGTCACACCTGTTTAGTCTCATTTTCTATTAAGCACTAGTTTTTACACAACTTTTTGACATTTAGCAAATTAAAAATAGTACTTTATGATATGAGTGCGGAAGGTATGTTATTTGAAAATGACCCTTCCGCACGTGTATCAAACGACGTTTTTTAATACATTTGCCAAAACATGACAATAAGGGGGTGGGCCTGACACCGGTAGTCCCACCTCTACCCGCAGGAGCCTGGCTGCGTCCTCTTCTACCGGCTCCTTGGAAAAGTAAAAAGCACTAGTGCGAAAAATCCAACTTTCCGCATGATACGTAGCTACAAAAGGTACCAATTTTTTAGCAACTGTATTAAAAAACACTTTTCCACACGCCTGTGGAAATAGTACATTATGATACAAGTGTGCTAAATTGGTTATTACAGTCGAGGCGGGTTTGAAGCCTGAGCGAAGCGAACGCTTTAATATAGCCGAGGAGTGTAATGACTAATGCTCACGCGTTTCAACACACTTGCGAGGAAAAAAAATTGCAAAAATTAACTAAGTATTCAACTAACCTATGTTAATAGATACTGGTTATTCGGAGCTTTCTTTGAGAACTTTTCAATGAGTGAATGTCTTTGGTGAAGGCACCTTGGATTTGTTGCTGTGATAAACGTCCGAGTATTTCTTTAAGATCACAGTTAAACGTGAATACGTTTTGATGTCGGTGCCAGTTTTAGTCCGTACAGTGTTTCGCAAAATCGAGTAAGTAAGTATATCTAAGTATTATTCACCACAATTAACTATGCTTGTACGTGTTAGCCGTTTAATTACCTAATAGCCTTACTCAAAGTGTCCTCCGTCCTCCGTGGAGCCCTGGGACTCCGCAAAGAGTTTGTGGGGACTCCGCGGTGTTACTTGGCTACAATACATTCTTTAGGAAGACAAGTTCAGAAAATAAACACAATTAAGTAACTAACTATAAATATCGCGTGATCACGATAGTTAGTTCAATAAGCTGGCTATAAACACATTTTCAGAAAACGTTTAATACTTACTTGATTGGTTATTTTTACTGTTCTTCCATTATATAAAACTTTTAGTTTTAGTTTATCGGTTAACATGTATTTCTGTTTTGATTAGATGACACAATAATTCACTTTAAAACATCAATTGCATTTTCTCTTCACTTAGTATTTCTAGATTCTACATTCAGATCTTTAACATTAATTAAATCTCTTCAGTTTTCAAAGTTATAAACATAATGCATCTCTCTACTAGGTACTACAAACAAATACAAGAAAGACGACAGCAGAGCAGTTTTTTTTTTCTTTTTTTATATATGTTTTGTAATGCGCGCGCAGGTTCAAATCAAGTCACAGACTTTGGTCTGTGACTTGATTTGAATCTCCATACAACCTAATATTAAAAATATGTATGATAAACTACAAAATGATGTTTTAAATACGCAAATAAACGTTAATTCGTAGATAAAAATTGAAAATTTACTTTAATTAAATAATTTTGTGTCATCTTAATCTAAAATATTTTATTTATACGCAATAATTCGTTCTTTTAGGCGGTAAAAGACTTTGCTGAGATTTAAAAATGCGTAATGTAAAAACACGAGTGCGGTAATTATAAAGTAAAAAACACGCGTGTGTTATAAGTTGTATTATGAACTTTAATACTATGTAATAAGATCCAATTTACGAGCAAGTGTGTTGAAAAATATGTCCATACAGCTTTTGCTGAAAAATCCAACTTTCTATGAATATGTAGACTCAAAATGCACTTTCCGAGAATGTGCATTGTAAAAATACATATTAAACATCGAAGACTTGAGAGCGACATTAGTATTAATCATACAAATATCTGCCCCGACCGTGGATCGAACCCGGGATCGCTAGCCTTGTAGTCAGTTGTCTAACCACGTGGCTGTCCGGTTGTCAAGTCGTCAAAAACGATGTAAGTTAAGGTTTTCTAGTACACAGCTAGCTATTTAATGAGTAGTCATGCAGGTTTCAATTATATTCCTTCACTATTTGTGATTATAGTCTCTTTGTCGGTCCCTTAAATTAACTTCTCCTCTCTACCGCTCAAAGGTTGACTGGTAGAGATCCCTTATAGGGATAAGGTCGCCTTTGTACTATATCTCACTGTTGGTAACCTGTATTTATTTCTGTATTTTCTGTACAATAAAGCGTTTACTTACTTACTTATATTCAAAACTAGACAATGTCAATAAGCCTCTCAAATACCTGTTTCGTTTATACCTGACTTTTACCATTCCAAACCATTCTTAAATCTTAATTATCTATCCAACACAAAGCAATGCATCGAAATAACCAAAAATTGAAGAAGATAAGAATTTAATCCATAAGATAGTGTATCGATCATCTGATAGTGTTGTTGTTACAGGTTTTTTTGTTAATTTAGAGGATTCCCTGAGAGGATGACCTTGAACGTTTCGCGCCGTACTCACCCCACCTCACTTCTACTAAACAACTTCGCTTTAGTGGCGACGTCTAGTAAATATCGGTCTGACTTCATTTTACACAGTGTTATCACAAATAACGCGTCTTTTCGCAAAAAAAAAATTGTTCAGAATTCGCACCAAATACGTAAATTACTTATTTAAAATTTTTCAAATATTATAAACAAAGGCCTGTGCCCAGCAGTGGGACGTAAATAGGCCGATGGTGATGATGATGATGATTAAAAAAAGGTATGATGATAATGTTAACCGTGGAAATCCTAGCCTATTAAATTCTCTATACATTGGTGTATGTCACAAGTCAAAGTAAATTATGCTTATGATGTAGTGTAGTGTATGATCTCAGTAGGAGTATCTTTTTGTATTTTTTCTCCCAATTTTTTATTTTTACGGTTTTCCCGTGAATATCAATTATATTTTTTACTAGCAGCCCGTCCCGGCTTCGCACGGGGTAGACAATTATAAAATGAAAAAAGTTGTTGTAGTGACATAACTACAATAGTTGGACATATGCTACCGCGGAGTTTTTTGTAGACATTATGATGTTCTTCAATATTGTTGCACATTATTTTGTTCTATCGCTAATAGTTTCGGCAGCGCATTCGACGAAATACATTTTAAGACTCATTTTTCTACACCTTCGGTTACATTGTTCAAATTTTACCAAGGATCCCTAATTTTTTTCAAAATGAAATGTAGCCTATGTCAAATTGGAAGAATGTAGCATTCTATTGGTGAAAGAATTTTTTAAATCGGCCCAGTACTTTTTGAGCCTACTCATTACAAACATACAAAAATAGGTACAAATCTTTCCTCTTTATAATATTAGTTTTTTATAAACTCACTGAAACATGAATACACAGAAAAAAAACCAGAAAAATGCCAACCCCGGGAATCGAACCCGGATGCTCGACACCCCGGGTCGTGTGCTTTTCCCCTACACCACGATTGGACATCCAAATCCAAATCCAAAAATCCAAATCCAAAAAAATTAAATGAAATGACCAATCGTGGTGTAGGGGAAAAGCACACGATCCGGGGTGTCGAGGATCCGTGTTCGATTCCCGGGGTTGGCATTTTTCTGGTTTTTTTCTGTGTATTAATGTTTCAGTGACTTTATAAAAAATATAGTGTAGTGTAGACAGAATATTAATTGCGACTTACTTGTGATCCAGATATCATAAGTATTAAATACGAAAAAACATATAATGAAACGTAGAAAAGCAATTAAAGATGTTAGAGATAATTAACGCATTTATATGTTTTGTTTTTATCGTTTGAATAATGTACAGTTTGGCTCTAAAAAGCAGTCATTTCTGCGTCTGGCTCAGGGGAGCTCCTTAATTACCGTCTAAAGGCCACAAAGACCGAAACAATATTCTTAGCGGATGACATGACCATCATTGCTAAGGGAGACAGTCCACGTACGTATGAAGCAGATATTAATGATGTCTTAACGGACATGAGCTGCTACATAAATAAAATAAATAAATAAATATCACGGGACAAATTGACACCAATTGACCTAGTCCCGAACTAGGCAAAGCCTGTACTAGACAACGAATAAACATACTTAAATAAAGAAATAAATATGTAGATAAATAGTAATGATCTTCTAATAAATCTGAGCAAAACTGAGTTTATGCAATTTCACTCAGTCATAGCCAAGCCTCCCAAGATGAATATTAGGATTGAAGAGATTGCATTACCTAAGATAGTACATAGGGTCAAGTTTTTGGGCTTAAATATAGACCCCACCAACTTCCTAGACTAGACCTAGGTCCTACATATACATTATTATTTGCATGCTGTAAGAATTCTGCTGAAAAAGATAACAATAAGACTAACCCTTTTCCTTAAAAAAAACAATTTCTTATCTTATCTTATCTCAAATAACAAAAACACACAAGCAATAAGCGATTATAATTGTAACCTTAGTGTCGTGTTTTCTATAATTCTGCTACCTGCGTCTAGATAAACCTTGAAATATGTGAATTAAATACATGGCGAGACCATGAACATGGAACAGATTTAAAAAGTCAAGGTAATCAATGGACTGCAAAACTTACCTTTGTGAGAGTGTACAGTGTAACTAACATCTTCAAACAGTATATGCACGGGGGGTCGTTTGGCCATTCGATTCAGGGCTTTAAGGGTAGAGCCAGCCCTTTCTAGGGCTGCCGGGGTCCATTGGTTCTCCTGTACTGGTTGAACCACCAAAGGGTTGCTTTCTTCAGTGGGGACCGCAGCATGCGCGAGCGCTGCACCCACGATCGCACGGCGCACCAATGGGATGTTGGACATTTTGTTGTGGTTTTTTTCTTTAATTAGAACACATTACACCTTTCTTAATGGTAAAATTCTGTGTTTTCGTTGACACAATGCACTGATAACGAAGTTTTTTTTATTGATTTGATCAGAAAATAATTTGCCGGTCTGTGCCGGTTGATGTTTATCAATAATGCTTCAATTCGTTAACGCACATTGAGAACATTCGCGGTAAAAACACGAAATATCAAACTGGCCGCACAGAATTACTTGTAACGATCGCAAAAAAGTGACCAAAACTGGCCAGTGATTATACTTGAAAAGTGAACCGGCCAGTTATAAAATTTATTTAAATTTGGAACGTCTGGCGAGCATTCCAACGCGGGCGCCGACACGCAAAGACGCAAGGATACTAAACGATGCAATCAGAGAAACTGACGACCCGTGATAACCACAGGCTGGCCAGCCATGCGGTAATTACAGGTTTCATAACTGTGCGGCAATAGGAAGTTGGGGGTGGTACATGAGCAAGTAATAAATGAGTAATTAAATACCCTAGCATGTATTTTATGCAAGAGTACACAAAAGCGGAATGGAATAGTTGTTAAGTAGGTATAGAAGCAACATACTTCTTTCAGCCTGCTAGAAGCTGTGTACAGACTTGGTGAAACGTACATGCAATCTCACCGGTCTGTTCTCGGCTGTCGGTTGTCGCGTAAAATAAGAGCTGAATAATGGTATTTATGAATCACTCACTCACACCTCACACATTACTCATCCGTATGAATTGTTCATAAGAACCATGAGGTCAAGAGACAGCAAAAAATTGTAAGTAAACATAATAGAGGGTTATCCCTCCGACTTATGTCCGTCTTAGAATTTGTATTTCAATGAGGTGTAACTTATTAGTTGCAAAGCCAACTAAAACAAAACCAACCATCAACCTTTTTAATTGACTTCAAAAAGGAGGAGGTTCTCAATTCGTCGGAATCTTTTCTTTTAACATGAATAAAACTACCGTGAAACTCAGTCATAGAGAAATAAACTGATCACTCCCGTATAAAATTTGAGTTTAACTCGAATGCTACGGACTAATTCGAGACCTTTCTCTAAGAGCGCACGTCTCGGCGGTAGCGAAACGTACACTGCTTGCCAAGGCTCTGCTCGCGCGTCAACCATCAACCTTCAAATATTTATTTGGTTCCAACAGCTGTTTTATTTTGTACGTCATATTTAATCTGCATTATTAACAGAAACGTTAAAAATAAAGATGAAATTTCACAAGGCGGTACACGAAAAGAAACACGTTTTTTCCCTGCGATACCTTATAAACATGATCAACGATGTCTCATAAAGCCTTGCAAGATACCTCTCACGTTGTTTCGTCAAAGTGGGCCTTCAAAACGACTTCACATATTAAATTTTCCCCAACAAAATGCAAAGGGAATCTCGAGGCCTGATTTAGTACGAAACAGGCAAACACCGTAAATTATCAAATCAAAAGATACGAGAAAAAAACATATCCCCAGAATACGTGAGAATATGTCGTTTGTTTTTTCTACGCGAGAATTTTTTGAATCTAATCAATTCTTATTTATTTTTTAACCACGATGCAAAGAGAGTGCTGTTATAATTTTGACCTGTTTATCTGTGTATCTGTCTGTGGCATCGTAACTCGTAAAGGAAGGGACCGATTTGGATGCGACTTTTTTAAATGGAAACCTATGTTGTTTAATCGAGATGGTTGTTAGCAGTTTAATCGAGATGGTTCTTAGCAAAGTTCCATCAAAATCTTTTCGACCGTTTTTTGAGATATTGGACTTCGGGAAAATTTCGGGGGTTTTTCAGGGCTTTGTAGTAAGCAAGTTTTACCCTGTCCGTTCACCTGTCTCTTCGTCTGTCTGTCCGCGGCATAGCTCAGAGACTCTTGGTACTAAATAGAAAGCTACATAATTATTAATCACGCTGACAAAGTCGTAGAATAAAGTCTCGAAAATACATATTTTTAGGGTATGTTTTTTCTTATCTATTTCGTGGTGTGGGGTGCCACTGGATATGTAGATCTTTCAAAACAACGAGGGTGTCTAAAAACCATTTTGCTTTTTACGGTTCGAAATAGTTTTTAGGTGGAAGGGTCACACTGAAAACCAGCGCTACGGCTTGCCGCAGCATCATGCTGAGGGTGACCCTTTTAGTGCTATTCGGCACATATTTTTAATCGTTAGTTTCTAAGCTGTCTTTGTTAGTTAATAGTGTTTGCATTGTCTGGTTATTGTTGATTATTGATTTGTTTTATCTGTATGTGTATGTGTCGAATTAGTTTCTAATAAATATATGTTTCTTTCTTTCTTTCTTCTTCTTAAATAAAGCTAAGTGTCCCCCCGAACGAAACTGTTGCATTTGGAAATGCGAATAAAAATCAGGGCAGTGTAGTGCATAATAGTGTATTTAAAAGGAAAATTATTAATGCCGATTAGGCTTTACAGGTTAACGAGTAATAGCTGACCTTATAAAAAGTCGTCATAAAAAACACATTATTAAAATTTAATATGCAAGTACTTGTTCATAACGGTTACGGAACCCTATCATAGGCGTCTCCGACGTCCGGTTTTTTGCCCCACGATCCGAATAAAGAAGCTGTTTTTTTCTTAGTACCTGCTTACGTAATTTAAAGGCGGTTAAAATTAATAATACAAGCTTTAATTCATAATTTTTGAATAAAATCATGAACATTCATGTTTAAGTAGACTCAGAACTGCGTGTTCAAATCAGGTGTATTAACATTACTTCGGAATTGTGATAATTAATCATAATTGTACCTGTAGAAAAACGGTAAATAAAAATTAGCAACTCTTTAAGGTGGCATTGACCTCATTAGCAGGAGGATAAAAATGAATAATAAGCGACCTTAATGCCCATTTAATTATTTAGTACGACAACGGCTTTACAATGACTTAAGTATTTACCATTTTCATTACATTAACAAACAGCGATGTTTGATTTTCTACAAGTCAAAAGAGGTGCCATGCTGCATACCTAAGAATTACAATCAATTATAATTATTAACATAACTGTTATTGACCGTGCTCGGTTTTTGTTCGCTTCCTGGGCTATTCCTGTTGTGAACTTTTTATTTTTTTATGACTAAATATGAAAAAATCGTAAGTTTTTTGAAGAAGTTTTTTGTCGATTCGTTTCCTGAAAATTAAAAAAAAAAAACAAAAAATGTTCAAAAATGAACTCGCGAGGTCTACAGCTCACAGAATTGCAGAAGCCACTAGTGTTCATGTTAGTGCCCTCTACTTTATAATTAATTTTCCTCCTTTTTTATACTAAAGAGACAAACAATAATTTTGGTATTTTTTGGTGTACAGGTGGCCAGCACATTTCAGTGATGCATGCTTTGATGCACTCTCCTGCCGTAGTGACCGCGTCGGGTGACAACGTATTAGTTGAGACGAGCATTATACTTTGTGGACACGAATTTGCAAGCAAATCGGTAAATAATGTGAGCTTTACCTGACTTGATATTAAATTTTAGCTCCAGGTTTATCGGAGAATCCTGATGAAATTTAATACATATTATTATGGTTTGAATTTTCGAGCTTTCTTTATTTTTAAGCAAAAAAAAAATTATAATTAATACAACTTTCCTATTTTTAATAGTCTATCTATTACATATTTCTTTAATTTGATCATCATTGATATCATTCTCACGTACGGCCTTTTTGTCATTATCACTCATATTTTGTGCATTATGTTTATTCCTACATGTGTTTTATTTGTGTAGTTCTTATTTTGAAATGTTTGTTTCACCTCTAGTTTATCGCTATAAAGCGATAATATCGCCTGTTGTCTACCCTGATTGTTTTTTTTTAAATCTCATTAAACTAATTTGTGGTTTTCAATAAAGAATACCTATTATTGTATTGTTTTCACATACATATCTACCAGAGACTGTTCCATTTTTGACGGTCATACGTGGTCCCCACTGGCCTTTTAGCTTCATATCATAGCTCCAATGCACTTTCTGTCTGCTCCTATAAAGGCACAACAAGTTTTATAGAGCACTCATGACCGTGCATCATTTAATGTAATCCTCTCTGCAACTAGGTGTAAATAATACACATTCACTTTGCCACTTAAGTTTTTGACGGGATATTTTTATGCTAAGTACCTAGTTCAACTGGTACCGTCTTTATCTTTATTTAACTAGCTTAGGTACGTCAACGGCTTCGCCTCCCTGAAAAAATAAAAAAACCGCCCAAGTGCGAGTCGGACTCGCGCACGAAGTGTTCCATACCACTATCTACGAGTATAAAATGGCAATAAAGTCATGTCTGTTGTATGGGAGAGCCACTTGATCTTTTATTTTATTCTGTTTTTTGTTGTTATGCATCATTTGTGAAAATTTCAACTGTCTAACTCTCGCGGTTTAAAATGAGATGCAGCCTGGTGACAGACAGACAGACAGACGGACATCGGAGTCTTAGTAATTGGGTCCCGTTTTACCATTTGGGTATGGAACCCTTAATGTTCCTGTATTAAAAAGTCAAGTACTTACATAATAAATGTCCTTAAAAGTATTCGCCGTGTAGCTAAGTAAACAGAAAGATTTCCATAATCCAAGTATCATTTCCGTGAATAAGCTTAAGCATGTAGAGCGGTTACCAAGCTCTAAATAATATCGCCCCAAAATATTTTATTCATTGTATTTTGCGAGAGCGAACTGCCTACAAGAATATTCCTTTAGTGTAATGTATGTAACAAATATTACAACCCATATTTGCCTGCTGACACTTTTGCGAACATGTATTTTACATTTACCTTTCACGATTGTACCTATGCGATGAGTTTGGCAGAAATACAAACAAGTGCGAATCGAGCTCAAAGCCTGATGGATCCATAACAATTCATCGATATAAAACTCCCGAAGAAATTAAAACACCTGTTACTAGTTACTAGTGGCTGTGTGAGTTGTAGGCCTAGCGAGCTTTTTTTTTTAAAAAACCGGCCAAGTGCGAGTCGGACTCGCGCACGAGGGTTCCGTAGAAAGATTTTAACGCTTTTCCTCAGTGTTTTAAGAAGTCCAGTGTTTGCAGAGCCCTGCTCATAAGTAAAATGCACGCAGTGTGGGGTCAACTTATATTGGTCTGGTAAATCTACAGACAGACATAAAATTTTAAGATTTTGAGACTTTTCGGAGTGGTTGTGCTATAAGAGCTACCTTCATACCAAATTTCAAGTGTCTAGGATAGCTGGAAGTACTCTTTAGGTTTTCGGATTTCGGGAATTTGTATGGAAATAGATTTTTTAATGAGTGTATCTTTTGATTGCGTTGACTTAGAAGGTTGATTTTTTCACGGCTTCAAGGGACCGCAGGCTTGAGTATTTGATATTAATTTCAGCATGCTACCTCTACGCGTTTCAGAGAAATAGGGTTTTGACAGACAGACAGACGGACAACAAAGTGATCCTATAAGGGTTCCGTTTTTTCTTTTGAGGTACGGAACCCTACAAATGAATCAGCAAAAGAAATCTATACAATTTTGATCATCCATCCTGCTCACAAAATTTCACGAGAAATAGAGAAATGAAATGAATGAAATGAAGGCATTTTAGTCTAACCTGCACATGTAGCGACAAGATGGCGCCGTGGCGCGCCATTTTGTCGCTTGTCGCGCAGTCCGTCCCTGGCCTTTCATTGTGACGGAATCAGTGAAGGACGCACTGAACGACAAGCGACAAAATGGCACGCGTGCTAACCCCCCTGAAACGGTGAAGGGTCACTTATGTACTTAGTAGTCGCCGAGGTATCCCCGACAAGGACGGCTCGAACAGAAAGCCAATCGTGCACTGCGCTCCCGCGTCCTCGCAGTTCGGCAACTAGGTACCGCCTCGTTCTCTTAACTATCTTTAAAAAATTGACATTGTTTTGGACGCTATAGGTACTAACAACACCGATTTTTCTATTGATATATACTTAAGGATATGCCCTTTGGAACATCATGAACACAGGGACGGCGGAGCATGCCTTCGCGCGCGGCTCATAAAAAATCAACAAAAACGAATTACCGAAGGGACTCTCCATACACTACATAAGTCTATGGATTTGTCTCAATATTAAAACATTTGATAGGTAGTTAGTTTTTTTTACTTTTATTATAACTCTAAAGCTTTATTACAAGAAAGGTAATGAAAGGAGACTTAAGTCATCGCCCTTGGATTAGAGACAGTCGAAATCGAACTGTTTGATTCCACTCATGCCGTTTTCCATCAAATAGCCCGTCGGTCGTCACCCTTTCGTTCGGTATTTGATTTAGACTCGAGAATGTGCGAGAGAATCTATATGTTTAGGTATAACATAAGTAGTAAATGGTTCTTGAAATTAAAGGAATAGCGTTCTCACAAGAAGATAGGTACTTAAATAAAGTTATTCTTCCATTTATAAAAAAAAATCTAATAATTCAGTACACGGTGGTATAACTTAGAACAAAATGTACACTTCGTTGTCCAGCTAATTTCAGTAGTCACTCAAGTTACATTGTGTAGTATATACTTAGGTAATATTCTATTTGGTTGGGTTATAGACATGAAGTTGTTGTCACACGTCGATAGGTGGTGCTAATATCAATATAGTTTATATTGGAGTTTTAAATTTTGGAATAAATAATAATAATTTTCGCTTAATAAATGCTTTCATTTATCTTTCCTTGTTTAAAAATGCGTTTATGCTAATTAATTATTTTGTGAGCACTGGTAACATTGACCTTTTTTAATTATAGTAATGTCTTATCTAAAATATCATTACACGCATCAGTTTTTCTTACGCTAAAATATTATATAGAATATTCTATGGACACTGGTTGAGTTAACGTATCATATCTGCAAGTAAACCCTAATAAAATGGGGCGAAAACTTAGATTTTTAGTAATTCAGGAGGTTCTGATATTTATTTAGATTTTTTTATTTACTAAAAACAACGTACAGTGAAGGTATAAGTGGAACGGAACGAATGAATAATGGCCGCGATTATCTCTCTAATCTGTGGTTTTTCACATTCATCGGGTGTCTAAGTTGGAGTTGGAATGCCTGATAAAAAGAAAATGTGTAAAAAATAAAGCACTGAATAATTATCAAATTCATAAAAACGGGAAATTGGGCAATTTCTATTACACCATGTTCTAATGTATATAATAGAACATGGTGTAATAGCAATTGCTCAAAGTAAATTATTTTAACATTTAGGAAACTAGACGTCAATGACGTCATCGCATATTTTGCCGTCACAAAGCACTAGATGTCGCCGTGTGCGAAAAGTTGAAGTGACATCTCTATCTCAGTTATAAAAAGGTACTCTGTGATTCCGTAGACTTGTAATATGAATGTAAGCGTTAACGCGAACAAAATTCTGTTGTTTATTGATGGCAAATAAGCTTAATTCAATAACATCATAATCACCATCATCATCAAACTTAAGAGTTGGTTATACTCTACTTGTCAGTGAAGTTTCTTCCAATCATCTGTCCTATAAGCCAACTCCTTTCACCTTCTGATACGACACGACACCGGCCTTCTCTTTTATCTGGTCCATGATACCTTCGCCTAGGTCGACCTCAGCCTCTCTTTTCTTAAAATTTGCCTTCTAAAATGATTTCAAAGAAGTTGTCGTGTCGTATCAAATGTCCAATCATTGTACCCAGGATCGTCCTCTTCACATTAAGCATTGACAATACTTCCTCATTGGCCTTCCGTTCCATCCAACTTATGCCTTTCATTCTCCTCCAGCACCACAACTCAAAAAGCTTCCAATCTTTTCCTATCTCTTTGTGTCCGTGTCCATGTTTCACATTCATAACGTGCAGTACCTACTCCATGTACATCTTAACTAGTTGCTAGTTACTCGCGACATCACGCCGTATTAAAAATTAAGTATTTAAAACTGATGGCCGTTGGGGCCGTAATGTTCTAGATTGGCGACCGCCTACCAGAGGGCGCAGTATTGGTAGGCCTTCCGCAAGGTAGACGGAACAATCGGTAAAGATCATGGGAAGCCATTAGCCTTGGGTAGCATAATACCTATCATAGCGGAGATCCCTGAGGAAGACCTGTGTCCAACAGTGCACGTCCTCCGGTTAAAATGATGATGGAGATGGCATAATTGCCAAAAGAAAAAATATGTGTCCCATGCCGTCTTGATGTACCTACATTATGGACATAGAGACAATGGAACCTTCTCATACTATATGCGTTCTTCATTTTTTTGATATTATGTATTGTCAGCCAGTAGAAATAATGATACGAGTTAAATAAGTACTGGTCACTTCCGTATAAAATTTTATGTATTGTACACCAGAAAAGTCAAGTTTTCAAGGCCAACCGGTAGCTCAGTGACTAGTTTCAATTTTATTTAACAAATAAACCATAATTATTTAATTATCTCAGTAAAGTTTTTTGAAGAGGTGCAAATTGTATTTTTTTTCGACAGTCGTCTTAGTAATAGAGGAACTGCAGCTCTTTTATTTTTATTTCCTATCATTAGTTAAAAATGTATTTTTTTAAATCAACGTGATGGACTTTTGTGAGATTTAATGGCTGATTAGCTTAGTGCCTAGCACTAGCCTAGACAAAAAAACTACGTCAACTGTCACTTTTGACATTGTCAAAAAATAGTACCGCGAGACTAGGTAATCATTTTGACAGTGTCAAAAGTGACAGTTGACACAGTTATAGGATCACTTTGTCGTCCGTCTGTCTGTCTGTCAAGACCCTTTTTCTCTGGAACGCGTGGAAATTAATATCAAATACTCAAGTCTGCGGTCCCTTGAAGCTATGAAAAAATCTAACTTCTAAGTCAAAAGTCTATTTCCATACAAATTGCCGAAATCCAAAAACCTAAAGGGTACTTCCAGTTGTCCTAGAAACTTGAAATTTGGTGTGAAGGTAGCTTATGAACAACCACTCACAAAAGTCTCAAAATCTTAATTTTTTATGTCTGTCTGTAGATTTCGCAGACCAATATAAGTCACCCACACTGCGTACATTTTGCTTAGGAGCTGGGCTCTGCTAACACTGGTCTTCTTAAAACACTGGGAAAAAGTGTTAAAATATATCTATGGAACCCTCGTGCGCGAGTCCGACTCGCACTTGTCCGGTTTTTTTTAATACCGCGAGACTTGGTAATCATTTTTATACAATACGTATACTCACGATTACGATCGATTAGGAAGCTCTCGATACAAACTGTTTTGATTATTGGTTACGTCAATGACAACGACTTCTCATTATGACGTCACTGCGGTCCTTGCGCGAGCGATTTTATGTTAAATCATGTGTGAGAATGTCATTTAAATTATTTCTTAATGAAGATTAGATGTTTGAAATTATAATTAATACAGTGTTTATTTAAGAGTGTGGTCTATGCAGAGGTTCGTATGTAAGACGTTCGTATGGATAACTATGAAGCTTGAGGTCCTGGGTTCGATCCCCGGTCGGGGCAGATGTTTGTATAATGAATACCATGTTTGTCTTCGGGTATATTGGACGTTTAATATGATGTATAATATAAGAATGTTTATCCCTTGTCTAGTATCCATAGTACAGGCTATGCCTAGTTTGGGACTAAGTGAATTGGTGTCAATTGTCCCATGACATTTATTTATTTATTTATTATTATTATAAGCACGGAGTAGTATGTACCTACTAGGTACCAAATTTGACGAATAGAATCAGTCATTGTACAAATTATGACCAATTGAAACACTTGTACATAAATCGAGGGTAACCGGTAGGTAAATGTCCGTGTTCGTATCGCTGCCGCCGATGCAAGCGCTCCCAGAAGAAGGACAACTATTAGTCCGAAACATGTCGGACTAAATTCAACTTACATAATGAAGTTATCAGTTTATTTGACTTTGATTAAATCTTACGGTAGTTTTGTTGATTATTATTCTCATGTTAATTAGGTTTAACTGATAACCTTCTTAGGGACCTTGCCAATTCTCGTTAAAAAGACACAGAACGAATGTTAATAAACTTTTTAATATTGTCATTGAAAATGAATTCGACATAAATAAATAAAAAATCAAAAAATTACACATTTCCCTTTCACAATTTTATAAAATAATTAAATCTAGCAGGCTCCACGTTTCCATAAGATCGCATCATTGTTTACCTACCACACTCCCGCGCAGTGAATAAATAGCATCCAAAGCAATCTTTACTTTAACTTCCGCGTTTACGTAAAATAAGTACAATAACCATTAGTACTAGTGAAATTGCGAACGGTGAACGGTTCTGTAGCAAATTGAAATGCCGCTAACAGGGCTCTGGGCGTCTATTTGCAAACGTGTTTGGGAAGTTACTTAAACTGACTAGGAAAATAGTGTAGGTACTGTAAGGAGGTTGCTCTCTGTTTGTTAAAGTGAAGACAAGTGTTAGTTCGTTATTTAAAAAAGGAATGCAAGATATCTGGGGAGACAGCAAACAAGTGCGACGCTCTGACAGTAGGCTTCGACGAAAAGTCGTGTATTCGCTCATTGGAAAAAAAACATAACACAAATGTTTAAAAACAAGTGTAGTTCCTTTTTCTCATGCCTCTCGCAGCTAGGAAGCAATCACTAGAGCTACATCCACCCAAACAGCCGTGTCTAGTTTAGTATTTATGTTCTAGTTTAGTGTTTATATACTCTAAGATTACATAAGATGACTGCCTGTTTTTTTTTATCGTAAACAAACATACCGAGCTGACGTTTCGTATGGATGTATTTTTTAATTGACGCCTATTTTTTAACCGACTTCAAAAAAGGAGGAGGTTCTACGTTCCACTGTATGTATTTTTTTATGTACATCGATTACTCCGTCAATTGTAGACCGATTTTGAAAATTCTTTTGATTTATTTTATTTGTACTCCTGAGGTTGTCCCGTTGTCACCAAGTCATGATCTGATGATGGGATCCCAGGGAAATCGAGGGCAACCCTCAAATTTTATAGGGACATATTATGTGATTCATATATTTTCTAAGGCTATTCAAGTATTTGCGTCTGGTAGTCATCATCTCATGTTGATGAGCTGATGATGAAAGGTACAACTTCTTAACGGTTAGGACTTGGGAGGATAATTCTGAAAATGTTAAATCAACATAAAATTGTGAAATAAAAATCTTTTAACAAAAAAGTAAAACCGCCTTCAAAAAAAAACCTTAGAAAAAAAAACGTAAAATAATCCTCTTAAGCCTAAAGTTTCATGGCCTAGCACTAAGTAGCAGAAATATGAAGTCGGTGCTTCATTCAAAGAATATTCCGCTCGCACCGCACCGACTTCATATTTCTGCTACTTAGTGCTAAGCCATAAAACTTTAGGCTTTAGAGGATTATTTACGTTTTTTTTTTCTAAGGTTTTTTTTGAAGGCGGTTTTACTTTTTTGTTAAAATATTATTATTATTGTATTGGTTTTTGAAGATGAAAACTGGTTGTCGTGATTTTGGTTTAACCCGCGGCTTATGAACGCATAATACATGTATGTGTAGATAAAAATATGGCTAAGTCCGGAGATCGAACCTGGATTCTTGACGCTAAAGTTACTTAGTAGGTACTCAAGGGGTAATTCATATTTTTCTGGTTTACTGTATATTCTTGTTTTAACAAGTATTTAAAGTATACTATAAGATTTTAACTAGAAAAAAATAAAAATAAAAAAAATGCAAAAAAACACAAAAGATATCTCATTGAGATCACGATTTAACCTATAGGCTAACTCATAAACTCCATTGTCAAATAAGGTAGGACCTTTAGCTTGCGAGTTTTACTATGCTCGTTTCACCCGACGGTAATATTTCTTATCTTTTAGGTATTGTCGAACATTTTAGGGAAATGAGGAGCTAACTGAAAACATTTTCCGCACCCTTCGACATAAAAAGTTTTTACAGTTCTCATACAGAAAAATGTTTAAAATTATACACCTTCTCTGGGAATTGTGGTTCCGTCGCTTAGAATGTATCTTCTTTTGAATGTCCATGATCAAGTGGTAACATAAGACACTTTAAAATTACAGCTATACGAATAATAATAATATATATGGAAGCGTAATCAAGCTCAAAAAACGGCTCCACTAAATAGGTGCCGATGTAGGCGGGGAAAAATATATGAACAACTCCGCGCCTCAGTCAGCCATGACATTCGTGACGTGGGGAGCTTGTGCCACGGTTATTATGTTTTTCGTATACAATCTAACATCTAAATTGAGTAGCCGATCCCTAGCATCCGCCGTGAGCGCGAGTAGGTTGCTCATACCTCTCGCGAAACGCCTGTCATGCGCGTATCATGTGTTCGTGCGTCGTAGTTGTGCGCATTATATGATCATATTTTCGTGCGCCGATGTATAGGCGTTATGCTTCTATATCTTTAATAGTTCGCTGGCTTACAGTGAGAAGGTTTTCTTGCCCACATTTTTAATGTCCTCCCACATAATTATGCGCGAAGAATTATCAGATCACAAGAGCGACAAGACGAGAAGCTAATCACATTCTTACTTTTAGGGTCCTCTTGTCGTGAGTGTGTAGGTATTATTAGACTTTTAAATTTGAATGCAGAATACTTAAGCTGCTTGATCAAGTGGTTTCTAGAAACGAAATATGAGAAGAGTTTCGAAAATTACGTCAAGTTTGTTCAGTTACGTATAATTTGTCTCCCACTGACCCGATACGGGTCAAGACTTTTTTTTGTTTTTTTTTTTTTTTTTTTTTTTTTCATTCATAAAAAAAAACCAGAAATTGGTTTGAGCTATGTATGGATTTCTTTTTTATTCCAATCTCAAAAAATATATACATATAACACAGAATTAAATACGTAATTATTAAAAAATATTCCAAAAACGGCTGGCTCGGGAAAGATTTGGCAGAGCGTCGCAAGAAATACCATGGGCGTTTCTTTGAATTGTCGTTGGAAAATAAAAAAGAATACGTATGTTTGAGGTTGATCAATACACCCGCATCTTGAACTTGGCCCATACAATACCATGTACATACATCTCAATACACATATGCTGCTGATTATATGCACAAACAGTTTTACAAGAAAAACACGCACAAACAAGCCTCAGTACGAAAATAGCTGACAAACACAAAAAATATAACTAACAGTGTTTCTAAGAGAATCTGTAAAGAAAATGACTGGATTGAAGAAACCTTGCAAGTTAAATGTCATCCTAGAACGGTTTACCTAATCATCGCAGCACAAATTGGTTACGGCCGCTTAATCAATCTTTTAAAATTACTCGTAAAAACCGAATCCTCACTGTTTATTGCAAAAACTAAAGAAGTACGATATTTGACTAGAGGCCGATTTTTCAATCAGATAAGCTCTTATTCCATAGATATCCACACACTAACAGTCTGATAAGAGCTTATATGGGGGTTGAAAAATCGGCTCTAAGGTTTCAAAAATACCATAGAGTATGGTGAGAGATTCTATGAAGCTGCGCTCATTTTTATCGCGCACGTCTACTAGAAATTTTCAACAATAATGCACGGTTTGTGCTGGGTAATATTATAATTGTAAAATATTGTGGCATTTATTATGCAGCATACCTAATGCCGAAATGTCCAAAGTTTTTTTCTAATTACTGTCTTCATGTTTACAAAAACATCACGAAATATATTATGTGATTGTTCTTATTAGCATTATGGAGCTAGCGCAAAAATTATGTCCTTTCATTGCCGAAAGGAGCGTATGCAAACAAAGTCATTTTCTTGAGCCTTGTAATAGTTGAAGGAAATTCAAACGCACTGGACTTCGTTTCGTGACTGAGGTAGAAGTTGTTACTAATCTTTATGTGGGTATGTGGGCGATGACCAAGCATTAATATTGTATATGACAATTTGTTAAATAGAGGCATACTTATCATTAGATGACCCACTTGCTCGCACTCCTTCCCTATCGTATATAAAAAAAAATACTCGATTGTCAAACTTGTTCTATATTCAATTGCGAAATTATTAAAAACTGAACCCAAAAATTCATCCACAAATCGCACTCATTCTTTCAGAGTTTTCAAGGTTCGGCCGTAAAAACGTTGGTTTACGTTACGGACATTCAGCATTAGGCACTTTATGTAAATTACATGCGGGTACTATCTCGGGGGAAATATGCGCGCATCACTAGAACCCAGTGATATCCTGACGTGTTTTATTATCATTGTGTCGGACTTTCTTTTGTTTTTATCTACACCTCTAAAGCTATTCCTTTCACCTAGTACCTCCTCGTAATCTACCTCTATAGCTATTTACTATAGCACCCTTAAGAAACTATGAAACAGTCGTTAGACCTTTATTGTACAAAAGCTGAAGTAAGAATTCGAGGAAAAAAGACACATTACACTTTACCGATTTATACGCCAACATTTTCCAGCTTAGCACAATATTCCGTAATAGTTAATTCTCTTATCCCGGAATCACAATAACTTGGTGTTACAAATAGCTGTTGAGGCTCGGGCCACGAGCAATTTCGAAAATTGGCTCGCTGGGACCGGCAAGCTGAAAAAAATCCCGGTGAAGAATCACTTTTGACTTTGTAGAAATTAGTTGGCAGCGGTATGCATGACTAAAGGATGATGCAAAGGGAGTTTGCTGTGGATTCTTTTGAAGTATGCTTATTAATAATGATTGTAGTATACCTAAATAAAAATAGGGGTAAATTTTTAGATGAAGATCAAACGATCGAGTTTTTGACTGAAAGGGCGTCTACTCAGAGTGCAGCCACACATCATAATTATGCAACATACTAATAATGTATAATGCTAAATGCATGAATATTTCAACGTCCATTTAAATGCGTAAATATTTTTTATTAACAAGTATTACAAAAATTACAAAATAAACACCCTAATAAGGTACCCTAACATAAACAGGCAAATGCGTTTCAAATAATTACAAAGACACCCTTAACTTACTACGTTTCTAACATAGGTATTTACCTAAAAATAATCAAGGTAAAATGTAAGAAAGCGGGTGTAATATTCCAGATATTTTCAACTTTCTCGAATGTTGAAGATGGTTTGATTGTTATTATTTTAATTAGGAAAGGAAATGAAATTAAAATTGAGGGTAGAAAGCGAGAGACGACCGAATGTCTGTTTTGCCGCAACCAGCGCCGGCGTACCGATTTCAGTCAAATTACGAAGTTGATTTCTCATACTGGCATAATTTATTTAAAGACATAAGTATTTTGTTTTGAACAAAAGGCGTTGCTGAAAAAGTAATTTATGTAATTTGATAGCAGTTGAATTATTTTGTATTTTGTGATCATACGTTTTAGGGTTCAGTAGCCAAAATGGCAAAAACGGAACCCTTATAGTTTCTTCATGTCTGTCTATCCACGGTTTAGCTCCAAGACTATTGGTACTGAAAGCTGTAATTTTGCACAGATATACCTCCTCCTCCTCCGGCTCCTGTGTCCTTGAGGTTGGTAAAATGGTTTTTCAATAAAAAAAAAAACTTACCGAGAAACGCAATCGCAAATAGAGAACACATTTCCGCCATCTATAAAAATCGATGTTTCTTCTTTTCCTGAATGCATTATTATTTATTTCCCCCGTGACTCGTCGCGTGAAGTTTTGCATAAAATAATTACAAAACGGAGAGTTGCTTGAGCTATACACTTTTCATTTTTTCGTACCAGATTACTCAAAGATGGCTTCACAGATTTCAAAAAATTTTTTTTTGTTTGAAAGGGTATACTTTCTAGTTAGTCCCATTGTCACCAAATTTTATAGGCACGTATCCCTGTTTCATATATTTTCTAAAGCTATTCAAGTATTTGCGTCTGCTAATTATCTCTCTTGTTGATGAGGCTATGATGGAAGGTACAACTCCTTAACGGTTTGGAGTTGGTTGATAATTCTTTAAATATTTACGTAACTTACAATTGTGAAGTAAAAAATATTTTAACAAGAAGTAAATCCGACTTCAAACAGAGAAAAAACGTAAAATAATCCTCTAAAGCCATCAGTTTTGCTTACAACAAATTATGAACTTTATAGTAACCTTTAGATGTTCTTGGCGTAAAAAGAAAAATAACTGTTCTAAGAACGATGAAAACGAGGCGAATCCTAAAAGTTTTTTTTTTTTATTATTAAATAAAAGTCGGTACTGGTCAGTTCGGTAATATAGTCGAGGGCAGCACTAATACGTATTCACACAAAGTTACAAGTTACAAAAATGTATATGCTGCGGTAATAAGGTATGTGTAGTGTAGGTATATATTTGTGAGACTTTGTGGCGTATAGCTGCCCTTGACTGTACTTGTAAAGATAATTGTCAACATCATCATCATCATCATCATCATCACCAGCCTTATTACTTATATCCCATGTTATGTACAGGCCTTCTGTCAGGGCTACAGTTCCCACGCGGACCCTGTGCGGATTGGGAACTTCACACACACCATTCAATTGCTTCGCAGGAGTCTGCAGGTTACCTCACGATGTTTTCCTTCACCGCAAATCTCATGATAAATTACAAATTTGATTTCGCACATAAATCGCACACTTGCCTTCCTCGTTGTATAAAAAAAAACCGAAAAACTCAGAGGTGCCAGCCGGGGTTTGAACCCACGATCCTCTGCTTGTGAGGCCATAGGTCAAACCACTAGGCTATGCACGGCTATAAAAAGTAAAGATACGGCTTGTAAAGACACGATTACCAAATTTTGATAACTTTTTTATTTGAACCAAATACCAAACCAGAGTATGTACATAATAATTAAAAGTATGTAAATGTATGTAAATGCAGAGTACGTACATAATAATAGTACATAAAGAGAATACTTGGACAAACTGACGATTAAGCCAAATCTGTAGCTATCGTTTCTTTTAAGTATTTTTGATGTTTTGAAACTGTTATCAATATATAAGTACGCACAAGTGAGTGCCATGTTTATGAATATTTTGATCCAACACGAATAAAAACTCTCCAGCACCCAAAAGTAAAGTGACCAGAATCTATCTCTACCTCAGCCACGTAAAGTCCGTATAACCTGACTGTCACTCCATGAAACGCTCTTTCAATCAAGTTAGTATCTGCATTGATGGGGTAAGTTCCTTTCTTGATTAAACATGATTTCAAGACAGACGGAATTCCGAGAACGCCCAATATTACCTTGCCAACCGCACTTCGGCATTTAACATGATGCATTTTGAATATCCACTTTACATTGTTGTTTTTTGAATTATTCTTTCCATTTGCTTGTACTTGGCCGTAGCGAAAAATTCCGTCTTTATCACCTTCGTCAATGTCCTCTTTAATAGTAACATTTCCTTTAATGTATGGTCTTCCGTGATCTTTGATGAAAACCAGCTCCACGTTTAACTCGTAGGGAAGATTTTCAGCGTACGGTAGTGAAGGCTCTGCACATGTTGTCATGTTAATTACTCTACTTGTAAATGCACTAGCGGTGTTAGAGTACAATAACAACATACTCAGAAGGGTATAGGATGCCATTTTAATGTTATCAGTGCAGTGACAGCATTAGGAATGGTCGAAAGGTATAAAAATAACATATACAACAATAATGATATACAAATAACAGCAATTTAGCTTCAAGCAACGGCTTTCGGTCACTTTACTTTGAATAATATTTATAATGATGGGTAAAATTATGGTGTATTCGAAACAGTTCAATTTGTTCTGATTTGTATTAGTACTGAATTCTGATCTATAATTTAAAATAATAACTTGTTGCAAAAAATCACACTTATGATAATGATGATGACATACAATATTTTATTCACATGTTTCATTTGTGCTAGATTCACATTACCTACTGGTTAAAATTTCGATCGCTATGATTTTATACGTTTTTTATTTTCTACTACTTTTATTCGGCTTTGTAAATGCTGAGGATAAATACGTGGCCAAGGTAATAAGTCTAAATAAATGTAAGAACCCAGCTAAACCCTATGCGAAGAACTCAAAAATTCAGGTTATTTTAGAAATTAAAAACATAAGAGGAGTGTCAGCTGTTGTAGGGAATGTTACCGTTGAGGAAGATATTCAAGGGGGTGATCTAAAATGGTATTTGGGAAATGGGATCGAGACAAAACAAGGAATGAATTGGATTTACGAGCTTAAAGACTTAGATTGTGATAACCAGATCATACGAATCGTTTATGCTATGATGAAACACCCGATAAACGATAAGTGTACGATTTTAAAGGGAATATATTATTTCAAAAATATAAATGTCAATAAACTTGACCATACTGTTCATCGCGCCATGACAAGACAATTTGGAGATTATCTAATCAAAGTAATGGTGTATACTAATACTCAGACATTTTTTTGCACGACTATTAATATGAACATATCGCCAATCAAGAACATCAAACATTGAATACCTAATTTCTGTCAAAAGATAATGATGTAATTTTTCATAGAGCCGTCATTCATAATCGAGTTGCTATGATTATTTTTTATGAAGTATTTAGTGATTCAATAAAATACATTTTCATGTTTACGTTTATTATTATAATATTGTACCCCAGGCAAGCATCTAGGCAAGTGCAAAAGTCGGTAATTGTTATGTATAAAAAAAAATTGAGAACCTCCTCCTTTAGGTATTTGAAGTCGGTTAAAAATTACTCTATTGTTTTAGACAGCGAAGTTGGTTTTATTAATTGCAAGTTTCTCGACAATTATATGTGGGACTAAATTATGAAATTAGGCACCAATTTATTTATTAATTTATTCCTTCCATTACAATGAGCAAAAGCTCTCGTCTCCGATCTGTGTAAAAATCCTAGCAAAACGCCATCTTTAAACAAAACCCTACTTTCATTCGAACATCCGTCATCTCGCTCACACTTACATCTTACCTACTCTCTCACACTCTTACGTTCCATTTCCCACATATAATTAAAGTTAGAAAAAAAAGCTTTATTAATGACTCCATCGTATTCAGATGAAACGTTTCTCATAAAATTTTGAACAATAAATCAACAAACAATAGACACGCAAATTAAAAAGTGTTATTAACCTTGGTGACCAAAATATACGCGTATTATGAGTTTTTGATGGCTTTATAATTTGCGATATTAAAATACACTAAAGTCAAGGGGGAACAATCCAGCCACAGAAACCAATTTTTAGAAAAAAAGTTTGTTATAAAAAGTATTGCAGAAAAAATGCTATGTAAGTACTTGAACAATATAATTATTTTAAAGTGCGGGTGCGGGACGAATCTCGCTTCGACTCATCCGTCCGGATCGCTACCACCATCTTACTCGCTATTTATGCCGCTAAGCAGCAGTGCTTGCACTGTTGTGTTCCTGTGTGGAGAGTAAGACAGCCGGTGTAATTACGGGCATAAGAGGCATTTCATATTAGCTCTAGGTTGGCAACGCATCTGTGAACCTGGTGTCTATGGGCAGTGTTGATCACTTACCATCAGGTGACTTGCTCGTTTGCCTTCCTTAACAGTTAACAGATAAATACAACTATTTTTATTTGTTTTCATGCCAAAAGACTGTACCTGCCCTGCAAAGCAATTATTTTCCTTCTACATACATACTTACTTATAATTATATAAAAAAAAGCTTGTAAGAGCACGATTTATTTCGATTCAAAATGCTGCATTTAGCTGATACCCATCATAAATGTGTTTTTAATAATCATCCAGATATTGAACAAATTATGATTATGTGAAACATTAAATTAAGCTTCAATCAATTGCGCTCGACTGTTCATTTGATAATCTGGCTACATATACTAAACCATGGTCACTGTAAAAATATTGATAATAGCACTTTTAACATTTAAAAATGTCAATGCTGAGGAAAAGTATATTACGACGTTGAAGGATATAAGGAATTGTACTAAGACACCTAAACCCTACTCGGAGACCGCACCATTCCAAGTTATTTTGGAAATCAAAAATATCTCTGGAGTGCCTACCGTATTAGGAAATGTTACAGTACACGACGATATTCGTTTAGAAGATATTAAAGGAGAAATCGCCATTGGTATAGAGAAACAAGATACAATTCATTGGCTCTACGAGCTGAACGATTTTGATTGTCGCAGTCAACCAGCCAAATTCCTTAATGTTATGCTGAAAGGTGCAATAACTGAAAACTGTACAGTAAAGAAAGGAAAGTACATTTTGAAAAATGTTAATGTTAATAAACTGGATCATGCCTTTCATGGCGGCATGAAGAGACAGTTTGGGAATAATTACCGATCAAAAATAAGGCTGTACACAAGAAGTCACACTTTGTGTTGTTGGACTTTTGGCTTCAGCTTAATGCCACAGCCCAGACAGCATTAGAAACAACTTAAGGAAGTTAAAAAACACCCGGCATTTTTATTTCTAAGTCCAGTATCTCAAAAACGTCTGAACTGATTTTTGGTAAGTCCGTTGGGAGCTACGATGGCACATACGGACACATAGATCAAATTTAAAACACCTTTCTGTTTTGCGTCGAGGGGTATTATTCCTTCAACCCATAATAGTTTGCGTAATTTGTACCCCGGCGATACGTTCAGTGTTACGAAAAATCCACTATTCTGCGATAAAATACAATTTTCAACACACTTGCTCGTAAATTGAATCTCATTGCATAGTATTAAAGTTCATAATACAACTTATAACACACGCGTGTTTTTTACTTTATAATTACCGCACTCGTGTTTTTTACATTACATATTTTTTTAAATCCCAGCAAAGTCTTTTCCCGCCTAAAAGCAATGAACAAATTAATGATTGTGCATAAATAAAATATTTTAGATGAAGATGACAGAAAATTATTTAATTTATGTAAGTTCTCTTTTTTTACCTACGAATTAACATTTATTTGCGTATTTATAACATTATTTTGTAGTTTATCATACATAGATTTAATATTAGGTTGTATGGCGGTTTGGTCTATGCCTTGACTTGAACCTGCGCGCGCATTACATAACATATCGCACGGGACAAGCGCGAAAAAATTAAAAAAAAACTGCTGTGCTGTCGTCTTTCTTGTATGTGTTTGTAGTGTCTAGTAGAGAGCTGTGTTATGTTCATAACTTTGAAAACTGAAGTTTTAATTATTGAAAAAGATCTAAATGTAGAATCAAGAAATACGAAGTGAATACAAAATGCAGTTGATGTTTTTAAAGTGAATTATTAGTACCTATGCCATCTAAATCAAAAGAGAAATACAAGTTAACCGATGAACTAAAACTAAAAGTTTTATACAATGAAATAATAGTAAAAATGTCCAGTCAAATAAGTATTAAACGTTTTCTGAAAATGTGGTTATAGCCAGCTTATTGAACTAACTATCGTGATCACGTAATATTATAATTAGTTACTTAATTGTATTTATTTTCTGAACTTGACCTCCTAAAGAATGTATTGTGGCCAAGTAACACCGCGGAGTCTCCACAAACTCCTTGCGGAGCCCCAGGGCTCCACGGAGCACACTTTGAGTAAGGCTATTAGGCAATTAAACTGGCTAACACGTACAATATAGTTCGTTGAGGTGAACAATACTTAGAATATATTTACTCGATTTTGCAAATAAATCACTGTACGGACGAAAACTGGCACCGACATCAAAACGTATTCACGTTTAACTGTAATCTTAAAGAAATACTCGGACGTTTATCACAGCAACAAATCCAAGGTGCCATCACTAAAGACATTCAGACATTGGAAAGTTCTCAAAGGAAGCTCCGAATAACCAATATAAACAATATAGCGACATAGGTCAGTTGAATACTTAGTTAACTTCACTATTTTTTTTTCCTAGCAAGTGTGATGAAAAACGTCATATGAAACGCGGGAGTATTAGTCATTACACTCCTCGGCTATATTAAAGCCTTCGCTTCGCTCAGGCTTCAAACCCGCCTCGACTGTAATGACCAACTTAGTACACTTGTATCATAATGTACTATTATCGCAGAATACTTACTGGATTTTGTAACTCTGAACCATAACTGTATCATAAATAGAATTCCATTTAAACACGGACGAAATAAAAGTATTTTAGTGAAACTGCAAATTTGAGGTGCAGATGTAATTGAGATATTACAAAATAATCTTGTCATATAATAAAAGAAATTCGACAATAAAACTGAAGACTTTCATTTTTACAAATCACTTTTATAACAAGAGATTACAGTTGGTTTTACTTATCCTTGTGTTAGTTCTATTTTCACAGCCTTTTCTTGGTTTTCTAAAGACATTTATTTCCATAATAAAATACAATTGTGCACCATAGGAGTCAAAAAAATGTTTTGAAATGATAATGTAGTCCAACATAATCTTATTACATACAATTAATAATTTGAGCTGCTTAAAATAACTAAATAAAATTACGTGTCATTGCATTTTTATTAATTCAATACCTACTTAAGATGTGGTAGTAAGTACTAGTAACCTTTCTTAATCAGGTATTTCTTAAAAAGCAGTTTTAAAGCTTTGAAAAATGATTGGCCAATAACACAGTGACAAATCAGGTTATGAACTGTTACTTCTGACGCGTTCAATGCAGATCGAAGGATAACAAGATAACCAAAGTAATAACAATTTAAATAGCATGGCAAATTTAAACACGAACGTGAACAATTAACTTGAAACTACCTTGAGGTTTGATCCGATTGGAATCATTCCGAAACATACTCGACTAACAAACGTAAGTGGTCCGTTCAATTGACTACAAACTTGAATGTTTTTTTTTCTGAATTATGTCCATGGATGGTAATTATGTTACTTTTGTATCAAAATTATAAGAATCGAAATGGTTGATATTTAATCTCTTTCAATTCTGCTTAAGAAATGTATTTATCATATCTACATATTTAATTATTATCACATCAATAAAACAAAATTTATAATAAAATTGTCTTATTTTCGGTTCAAAGGCAGATCTTTTTCTCAATTTACAACGTTAATTTAGTCTTAATGCGCATGTAAGTACTAACTAACATAGGAATAAGGGACATAATGTACTTAACTAACGAAATGGTTTGAACTTGTATGTTTTGGTGAACAAAATTATGTTTTAAGTCATAATAAATTATTAACAATAGTAATTAACTGTCTAAGCTTACAACCCTTGAGGAACGCTACTTAAGGAGCGTAGGTTCAAACATTATTTTACTATTTTCAACTTTATACCTGTTTTGAAAATTGTGTGTATCCAAAATAGTAGGGTGCTTTCGATTCCAGATTCTATATTACAAAGCTTGTTGGTAATTTGATTATGGGTTTAATTTCAAAGGCAAATGAAAATTGGCAATAGCTTCAGGAAAAATCAAATACTTATTTTGGGCCCTTTTTAGGGATAACACTGACATAAGCGTTCCAACAGCCCAGCGTATGTTTCGCCTCGTAGATGGAAAAAACACAAAGCCAGTTACCAAAAGTCCTTGCAGGAATCAGGAATGCCTTGTCTGCTGCAGCCACGTCAATATCGCTCAAATAGTACACGCCCTTCTTGATTGAACAGCTGGTCACGAAAGGGATACCAAACGCTCCAAACACGGCTTTGAGGATCAGACTTTTACAGCCAAGATTTCTTGTGACGAGCCTCCACTTAAAACCATCAGATGTCTCGACACCACATTTAAATTGTGCTCTCTTGTCATCTTGGTTAATATTTTCCTTAATTGTCAGGTTGCCTCTCAACAAATTGATTCCACGAGTGCTGTTATACAACTCGAAATGTACATCCAATGGTGAATTTGATGCGTAAGGCAAGTCAGGGGCCTCGCAATCTATAAGGTTCGTTAAATATATTTTGTAGCGCTGATCTGCAGTACATAATTGGAGAGAGTACAGTAAAAATATAAATTTCAGTATGCGATCCATGAGATTGGGTTGAGGTGAAGCTGCAAAATGTTCACATTAGGGCCACCTTGTAAAAAAGAGTGACTATTTTTCGTTTATCAAAATTTTTGGCGTTTAAAAATCATTATTTTTTACATCCATACTAGTCTCTCTGTCTGTTTGTTACCTCTTAACGGAAAAAACTGCCCTACCGCTCTTACCTAATAAAGTTTGGCAAGAAGAACATCTAGTAACAATATAGGCTACTTTTTATGTCGGAAAATTGCATGGTTCCCACGGGATACGGAGAAAACTGGCTTTTCGCGATAACATTCATAATGAGTTCTTTGGCAGATTTTTGGTAAATAATTCATGTTTTTAGCTCATGAATATGGATTCATGAGCTAAAAACAATAAAATATGCTCACCCTCGACCACACGTGTAAGACAGCTACGTCAGTGCGACAAACGTATGTTTTCATGCGACACCTCCCCCTCCACTGCAACAAGAATCAACACCTTTTATTTATGTACCATGTAATATCATAGAATATACAAACGAATTCGCCCGCGTTCCCCCGTGAAACCTTTTTAACCGACTTCATCACAACGATTTTTATAGTGAACTTTTTATCACATGTATGGTATGTCAATTTGAAATTTATGGTAAAACGGCTCTACAGTAAAAATGTGCACACGTCTTGTACTTGTAAATATTTAACTGTATATTACACTATTTACAGTTATCAATGGTCTATCATTCCATATAATCTCCATTTTCATCAGATATACAGTTATACAAATAAAAACAAAGGTTCTTCTTCCAACAAATACAAGCATTATTGATGACACGGTTTGTAGTCTTGATGAAGTATAAACACAGTGTCGCCGAAATCGTAAGTCCAGTGTACAAGAACAGGCACTGTCATGGCACAGTCTGTTCAAAATCAGAGCCTTCGTCAACCTTGGGCAGGGCCGGCCTTAAACATCTAGGCACCATGCAGTCATGCATTTGGCGCCCTTTTGTAGGTATCCTACTTAATAAATTCATAAAATTTACTACGGTGATTTTTTTCTGTTTACATCGAAATAAATTAAGACAGTGGTGACGTCATGCCGGCGCGCGCGGCGCCCCGTAGACCTTGGCGCCGGGGGCGGTCGCCCAGGTCGCCCCCCCTAAGGCCGGCCCTGACGGAGCAGCATGAAAAAAAATGGGGGGGGGGGGGGGGGGGGCTCGGGTGCGCGGAAGACCCATACACCATCATCACTGACGAGACAACAGCATCATTTAGGGCAATAGACATTTTTGTTATCAATTTAAATCTTAATTTAGTATCCGCGGGATAGCACTAAACGAATTCTGCGCAGACGAAGTCGCGGGTAACAGCTAGACAACAATAAAAGTGTTAGCATCCTGTTTACATGTCAAAGTTATCTGACTGCAGTCATCACGGTCATCAAAAATCAATTTATACGCAACGTCACGTCGTAACAACAATCTCGTTTAGCATTAACGTTAATATTCTAGAACAAGTGGATGCGTAGTGAAATAAATGCCAATACGTCGCTCAGCGAATCAGCATTTCCATACAACGTGGCAATGCTGCCAGCCTTCTGGGCACCCTTCCCATTGGCGGCGATTTGGGAGAGATTTTTTACCTTTAGTTGAGTTCGTATTTTATATTTTAGTTTTAAGTTTTACAATGTACTTAATTTGTTTTTCCCCTCGCTACCTCGGAAAGCAGTCTTTTATCCTTTAATACCAACGGGTAAAATCGCGTTTTATCCACTAGTGGGGAAAGTAATTAGACCTTGGAGTGGAGCGTGTTTAAGTAACTTTTGACAGATAACAAAACGTAAAACGCTCATAATAATGGTTCGTTCGATATTAATCGTCATTAAATAAATGATAAATGGTTTGAGAATATAATAAAAAATACCAAATTTAGCTTTATTTAACGGTTCTTAAAATTCATTATGAAACATTTGTTTTTTTTATAATGATGTTGTTGAATACAATTCTGAACGCACAAGTTGAGTCGATGCAATTTCAAAATGCATCATCAGAAATGTCAACATTGTCAACAAAAATTTCTCATCGACTCCGACTCACGTAAAAATACACAACTTCCAGAGTTTTCTGTTATAATATCGTAAAAAAATTAGTGATTCCAGTGATGAAGATATATTTTTATGAGCTGTTTTTTTGCATGTTGCGCTTTCCTCGCTACAGTGAGGTGAAAAGTTTTGTGTTACACACGGGTGCAAATGTATTTTACTTCTCGTGTGTTGAAACACTAGCTACGCTCAGGATTCTATTTTAGAACCACTCGCTTCGCTTGTGGTTCAACTATAGAATCCTTGCAAATCTTGTGTTTCAAATCCACACTCGCGGGTAAAATACAACTTTGCACCCTTGTATAACAAATAACTATTAAATATTTGAAATTTAGTGAAATAAACGGATGAGGATCACTCTTGCATGTCAGTCGAGTATAGCATAGACTGATATGTTTCCAACTAATCCCTAGTCCTACCTCTGGGAGCACACACTTTGGCGGTAGCGAAACGGAAACTAACTACGATAACTCACTTATAATAATGTGCCCTAACTTTGTTAGCAGAGCTGTTCTTAATTATAATAGTCTTTGCTAAAAAGTAAAATTCTTTGACAGTATAAAATCGTGCCCTTTATGTTAAACAATTTCTCAAAGCATTGATTGTTGAGAACTTTTGCTTTATTTGCTGAAGTTAAGTCAATGCCTAATTAGTCTTGATGTATCTTCTAAAATGTTAATTAATCATCAATATTATATAAAACTCTTCCGTTACCGAGTGACTGACAGAGGACTGAAATTTAGCAGAGGTCGCTTTTATGATGTAGACAAGCGCTAAAAGACGGATTTGTTGAAATTCTCACGGGATAGATAATAAGCGGGATTTACAAAATTTACTAGCTTTCGCCCGCGGCTTCGCTCCCGTGGCAGAACTCTCTATCCCGTGGGAATGTCTAAAAATCCCGCCTTATCCCGGGTGTACATTACAAAAGGAACCTCTATGCCAAATTGATCAGTCGGTCAGTCCGGACTTGTCTTTTTATTATTATATATTAGATGCGTGTACAAAGTCAAGGGCAAAAACAAGTGTAGTATAATACTCCTAGTTTATTATACTTACATAATATATCATTATATCATTTATTGTCTCTTTCCCACGGGGGTAGGCAGAAACTATGGTTTGCCACTAATTGCTACGCGTAGGACTCGGACCCGGCGAGCGTGTTTGAAGAGATGTATGAATGTGGAGGAGGCTAAAGAGGTGTGTAAGGATTGTAATTTAATATGTACAGTACGCGTCAGAGAAAACGACCCCCCTCTGGTAATGACATGAAATTGTTATAGTTTTTTGTCGTCTGATGCAGTAAGCCAGTTGGTCTAGTGGTTCGGCCTCGCAGTACTGAGGTCCCCGGCTCGAATCTACGACATGTAACTTTTTGCTTTTATTTTTGTTTCCACTATTTAATCATTGACTATTATTTAAGAGCTCTTTGCTAAAGTAGGTATGAGGTATACAATACAAGAAAAGATAGGCATGTTACAAACACAAAATTTGTTTATTTACTTACATTTGTAGGACTTTAATCCATAGATTCCTGGTTCAGTATACAGTTTTCTGTATGTGTTAAAATATGGCCATTTACTTAGGTTTTGAACCGAACTAAATTTACTGACAAAACAAATGGATACATGTGTCACGTTTCGCTTATAGGTATTTCTAGAAACATAGTTACAACATTTATTTAAGCTGCTAACATTAGCTAATTGTGCCTGTGAATCACTGAGAAAGAACAAACATGCTAAACTATCATATATCTTTTTTTTAGGCAATTTATATCTTTCTCTTTTATCACAATTTCACAACACTTCTAACACAACATTAAAAACAATACCTATGTGCACATGGTTCATCATTAACACATGAATACTCGTAAACAAGGGTAGCCTGATTGATAATAATAATAATAATAAAGGTTTGTCTATTATTGATTAAAAATTAGTAAATACAACTATTTCGTTTCTCCCGTCGAAATTTAAATAATGAATTTAATATTTTCTGGGGGTTTATAATTAAGTATGGATGTTCGCCGCGTGGAGATGCCGTCGAATTGTGCTAAGAGGCACCCCAAAAGTTTCAGCACTTGAGGGTATAGATTTGAAGGGACTTGCACTTCAACTGAGTGAACTTGCACTATATTACGGTGTGAGCTCTTTTTCATCGGTGTAAGCCATAGCGAGGGACAATAAGGGTCTTTTGGCGATCACATTACACATCACCCGTCGCTTGATAACTTATTGTATCCATCTACGAACTGTTTTTCTCTGTAAATAAATAATAATAATAATAATAATAATAATTTATTTATTGCCACAAAGAATGAACAAAACAAAAAACATGCTCAAGAAACATACATTTTTTAATAAGAAAATAATGGCATGAATAGTAATACATAAATAGTGCAATTTGTAAGAAATATTGCAACAATGAATATGTAAATATTAAGTATATAAAGTAAATCTTACCGTTATGCCCACTACACATCTCGTGCTATTTTCTTTACAGATTGTTCTTGTTCCCAGAGAAGAATAATTTTAGTCTTCAAAAAAGTTGTTAATCGAACTATAATAAAAAAAATCGAGAGCATAACAAATTGGATAATATTACGACATGAAGATTTACACAAGGAGATCGACACGAAACGTAACGATTCGTAATGAAAATGATATGAAATTATTTACTCCACAATAAATTCCATACAATAAGTAAGTAAGAAAAAGTAAATCATTACGCTGCAGAAAGCAGATTTATCAGTGGGCATAGCCCCCTGCAATGAAAAGAATACAAAAATAACATCTAGGCTCCAAAGCCATCATTCTTGAGAATGGCTTCCCAAATTAGATAGACCTAAACGCATAGAATAATTGACAGAACTGTACACGCTTGAGGGTGTGTGTACTTCAATTTGAATGTTTGGGTGTCGTATTGAGGAGGCAAATCAGACTCCAACTACATAACATGTACATATAATATAATATAATCGAAATTTGCCTGTTTACAAATAATTATTCTACGAGACAAGTGAATGTGTCCGTTGCTTGAGCCGAATGGCCGCCGAGCTCTCCCCCCCCCCGCGCCCCGCGCTCCTCTGCGCGAGCGACGGTATCCGAATATTCCCGATGATGCCCGAATACAGGCGTAGACATACTGCCCGTTTGATTTAGCGACACGACATATTCCATCTGGATCCGGGTAAAGACGAGTGACACGACCTTGGCGCCACTGCAGCGGCATCAGATTATTCTACCAAAGGTTGGGATCCTTTAGTAATTTTTTTGGTCTCAGCGAAGTTGGACTCAAAAACGAATGCAAAGTGGGAAGAATTTAAAGGAAATTTTAAGAATCACCTTCCAAAGAAAATCATGATAATTTTTCAGAACTACCCACTTCAGAACATTTCAAGGATTTTTTGCGTAATCGAGCAAATATGCTAGAAAAGGTTTATTGTAGCCGTTCTAGCACTTCTCTTGACAGCAGAAATGTTGTTAAGGAAAATAAATGCCCAAAATCGTTCGTGACTTCTTTTGATAGTTCGAAAATTAAGCCATGTTTAGTATGTGGACAAAAGCATCACGTATATTAGTGCAATAAATTCAAAGTCATGACCCTCGAAGAGAAGCAAGTCGAAGTGTCTAAACACAAACTATGTACTAATTGCCTTCGCACTGGCCACAATAATTTACAATGCACTCTTAAAGGGTCGTGTCGCATTTGCAAAAAAAAGCACAACTCTTACATATCGATAGCACTAGTGGTAGTAATGTTGCAGTCAATGACCATTGTGACAATATCAACTCGTCGACTAACTTTTCGACTGGTAATTCAGGCCAAGTGCTATTATGTACAGCTCCGGTTGAAGTTAGTTGTCAAAATAATAATAAAACCTACTTCACTCGTGCGTTGCTAGACACCGGTAGTCAGTCTTCTTTTGTAACCCAAAATTTAAAGAAGAAGTTAGGACTACCCACCCAAAAAAATAATTCAATTCATATTTCTGGGATCAATGGTAAACAAACAGAAATAACTGAAAGGGTTCAAATAAAGGTTAAATCACGTTTTAATTCGTTTGAATTGGATGCCGACTGTTTGGTTATCCCTACAATCACGGGTAATTTGCCTAATGTTGCGATCGATTTTGAGAAGTTAGAACTACCCGATGACATTCAGCTCGCCGATCCTCTATTCTGTAAACCCTCGCAGGTTGAGGTCTTGCTAGGGGCCGATAAGTTTTTTGAGATCATCAACTCCGAAAAACTGAAATTGGGTCAAAACAAACCAATTTTGTAAAATAGTAAACTGGGCCGGATTGTGGCTGGACGTACAAGTGAAAGCTACTATACAGTTAATAGTTATTGTAATTTCACCACCACAAGGCAAAAGGCATCGCTACAAGATGTAGATGAGTCATTAAAACGCTTTTGGTATTTCGAAGAATTGCCTTCTGATTGTAATTCGCTTTCAGTGTATGAACAGTTTTGTGAATCTCACTATATAGAAAACACTAGGCGCTTTCCTGATGGTCGATTCTCTATAAAAATGCCATTAAAAGAAAAGCCTGAAGAGGCTCTTGGTGATTCATATCCTATAGGTATGAGACGTTTTATCCAGCTTGAGAAAAGGTTAGATAAAAAACCTGATGTGAAAAAAGAGTATAGTAATTTTTTGAAAGATTATGCGGATTTAGGGCACATGACTGAGATTGAGCGTCCGGCCTTTGGTTGTTATTTGCCTCATCATTGTGTTGTCCGTGAGCAAAAAGAAACCACAAAGCTTAGGGTAGTTTTTGATGCCTCTGCAAAAACGAGCACCGGCAAATCTCTAAATGATATTCAGGCAATTGGTCCGGTCGTGCAAAGTGACCTGCTATCAATACTATTGCGTTTTAGAACTAATAGGTTTGTACTTACAGCCGACATCGAAAAGATGTACCGGCAGATTCATCTCGACGAGCAACAGCGTCATTTGCAACTCGTGTTGTGGAGAGATCATGTCGATCAGCCAATTAAAATCTTTCAGCTTAACACGGTAACTTATGGTACCGCACCTTTTTAAAGTACCAGATGTCTCTTGCAACTGGCCAAAGAATGTCAGGATGAAAGCATTTCTACTGTCATTAAAAATGATTTTTATATTGATGATCTCAACACAGGAGCTTCTACTGTTGATAAGTTAAAATGCATATACACTAATGTCGTGGAAGTTTTAAATTCTGCATGCCTTCCACTTCGTAAATTTCGTTGAAACTGTCCAAATATTCTTGAAAATGAGTCAGGATCTACAAATAGTCTTGATTTTAATACACAAGCAAGTGTACAAGGTCTAAATTCTTCCTACCACCAGTATGCCGACGATCTACAAATTTATTCTGCGGCTACTCTTGACGATTTTCCTCTACTGATTGATCGCATGAACGCTGACCTCATTATCATCCGCGACTGGGCGGCGAGTTTCGGCCTCAAGGTAAATGCTAAAAAGACGCAGGCGATTGTGATTGGCAGTCCACATTTCATTTCTCAGATTTCTGACATGGTAGTTCCACATTTGTATTTTGATGGTACAGTTATTCCTTTTTCACCTACCGTCAGAAATCTGGGGATCATCATGGACCAGACTTTCTCTTGGTCGGCTCAGGTTGCTGAGGTCAGTCGAAAGCTCTTTGCCTCGCTTCACTCGCTCAGACGCTTGCAGAATTTTATGCCGCTTCAAACCAAAATTACGCTAGCTCAATCCCTTTTGCTCCCGCTTCTTGACTATGGTGATATTAGGTACTTGGATCTTACTGAGGGGCTACTTGACAAACTTGACCGGCTTCAGAATGTATGTATTCGGTACATTTTTGGGCTTCGTAAGTACGATCACGTGTCACACTTTCGCGCGCAACTGAAATGGTTGCCTATCAGGGATCGTAGAAACGTCCACATTCTGTCATTACTATTCAACATTCTTTTTAATCCTTCCGCTCCTCCATACCTCGCCGAGTGCTTCAGCTATTTAGCTGCTGGCAGCGGGCACCGTTTACGGTCTAGTACCAATCTCCTTCTACCTCTTCCAGAACCTATTCCAAATCCTTCTCTGAGCGCGCTGCCAGGCTGTGGAACCGGTTACCGACGTCCATCAGGCAATCTTCGTCTGTTTATTCTTTCAGGGAAAGCTTGAAGAAGATGTGGCTCACCCCTTCTTCTTAAATATTTGGGAGTTCTCCTTTAATGGTGTGCTTGTTATTTATTGTATGTATTATATGTATATATATATATATATGTATTATATGTATTATATGTATATACATATATATATATATATATATTTATTTATTTATTTATTTATATATTGGTATTTACTTCTACTTTGTATTTAGTAGTATATTGTAATATGGTAGGATTTTGTATGTGTGTGTTTTGTATTGTCTCTCGATATTATAATCAAGCGATACATAATATGGACTGATTCTACTGTGGTACTCGGATGGTTGAAAATGCAAACAAAAAATTTACAAACCTTTGTGCGCAACCGAGTCAACAAAATAAACGAATAAACTCAGTGCTATGAATGGGAACACGTACCTACTGAGCTAAATCCTGCTGACTTAGCTTCTCGAGGGGTCGAGCCACATCAGCTGCAGTTTTTAACTTTATGGTGAGAGGGTCCTTCGTTTTTAAAAATGGATCCTGCAGATTGGCCGGTACAGCCTCACACTGTATCGTCGACTTTGCCCGAAGTTAAAACATTGACGTTAGTTTCTTCAAATGACGAACAGCTATACAATAGCGATTCCTTTGTAGCATTGGATCGGTATTCTAGTTATATACGATTAAAAAGGGTTTTTGCGTTCGTCTTACGTTTCATTCACAACTGTAAAAAGGGTAGCTCTAAGTTAACCGGGCCATTGCAAGCTGACGAACTTACTGACTCATTGTCATTTTTAGTAAAAAAATGACAATCGCAGTCTTTTTACAAGGATATTCAAAATTTAAGTCAGGGGAATCCGCTTCATTACCGTAGTAAACTATTATCTCTAAACCCATTTCTTGATTCAAGTGGAGTATTACGAGTGGGAGGGAGAATAAAGAATTCTGACTACCGGTACAATAAAAAACATCCAATATTGTTAGATGCTAAACATCACCTAGCAAAACTAATAATGCGGCATGAGCACTTACGTTTATATCATGCAGGCGCTCAATTGCTGTTATCTTCAGTTCGCGAACAGTTCTGGCCACTGGGTGGTAGGAATTTAGCTCGAAGTATACCGGATAAATGTGCAAACTGTATTCGTATGAGAGGGAAATCGGTGCAGCCTATAATGGGCGATTTGCCAAACGTAAGAATCAACCCAAGCCCCCCCTTTCATTCTACTGGTATCGTCTTCGCTGGGCCTTTTATGATAGCTAGTAAAAAGGGTCGCGGTAGTCGTAACACGAAATCTTATCTATGTGTCTTTGTTTGCCTGGTTACCAAAGCCATTCATCTCGAACTCGTCAGTGAGCTGACGACCGAAGCCTACGCACTCAGTCTACGCAGGTTCGTATCGCGTCGGGGTAACCCAGATGTAATATGTTGCGACAGTGGGAAGACCTTTGTAGGGGCCCACAATGAGCTAGGCAGGATTATATGGTCCAGCCGTCTTCCAGTAGCTGCTTACGCAGCTAACGAAAATATGAAATTAAAATTTATACCCGCATATGCGCCACATTTCGGTGGCATTTGGGAGGCTGGCGTCCGTGCAGCTAAATATCATTTAAAACGCATAGCTGGTAACGCGAATCTGACGTTTGAGGAGCTTGCGACACTTTTCATTCAAATAGAGGACCTACTGAACTCACGTCCCCTTACCCCCCTCTCATCAGATCCCACTGATTTGAACCCTCTTACACCCGGGCATTTTTTGATTGGACGTCCACTGAAGTCAGTGCCTACATTGCCTGTCGTCGGTACGCCTGTCAATCGATACAAACGCATCGAGAAAATCCGGCAACAATTCTGGGATAGATGGCGTCGAGAATACATGGCGGAGTTACAACAGCGCGTCAAGTGGAAGACAAACCAAAGAAACTTACTTATCGGCGATCTCGTCTTGTTGAAGGAGGATAATCTGATGCCGCTGCAGTGGCGCCGAGGTCGTGTCACTCGTCTTTACCCGGGTCCAGATGGAATATGTCGTGTCGCCGAGATTCTGACCGATAAGGGTCTGATCAAAAGGGCAGTAAATAAAATGTGCCTATTGCCAATTACGGAACCTGAAACCAACAGTCCAGAAAACGCCCCAGATGGCGATCATTCTACTACCACCTGTATCCAGCAGCGGCAGCTTTGAAAGCAGTGTCTTTCAACGTTGCGGAGGATGTCTACGCCTGTATTCGGGCATCATCGAGAATATTCGGATACCGTCGCTCGTGCAGAGGAGCGCGGGGCGCGGGGGGGGGGGGGGGGGAGCTCGGCGGCCATCCGGCTCAAGCAACGGACACATTCACTTGTCTCGTAGAATAATTATTTGTAAACAAGCAAATTTCGATTATATGTGCATGTTATGTACTTGGAGTCTGATTTGTCTCCTCAATACGATACCCAAACATTCAAATAAATAAATAAATATCATGGGAAAAGTGACACCAATTGACCTAGTCCCAAATTAAACAGAGCTTGTGTTATGGGTACTAGACAACGGATAAACATACTTATATAGATAAATACATAATTAAATACATATTAAACATCCAAGACTCAAGAACAAACATTCGTGTTCATCATACAAACATCTGCCCCGACCGGGATTCGAACCCGGGACCTCAAGCTTCGTAGTCAGGGTCTCTAACCACTAGGCTATCCGGCCGTGAAATTGAAGTACACTCACCCTCAAGCGTGTACAAGAACTTTGTTATATCTGCGGTATAGCAATAAATATATATTACGCGGACGAAGTCGCGGGCAACAGCTAGTTATATTATATATGCCCTTTTGTATCGTAGCCTACATATAGCTAAATATATAGCTTGCGCGGTGAATGATCAGTGCCCTAAGCACGACTTGTCGAATCCTGCGTTACGTTACGGTTATCGTATCGAGATCGAGAAATCTCATACAAAATTTTAGTTCCAAATACGCTCACGGGCGGGCGCTGTTCCAAACGTCATACAAACTCGTTATAGTTTACTATTCGAGTTTACGTGACGCAGGATTCGACAAGACGTGCTTAGGGCACAGCGGCGATATCACGCCATCTACGGCTGCTCCGATTGGTCGACACTCTCGGCAAGAGGGATGCACATCACCGTCCGACACTCGCATATACCATACAGCGCCGATGCGCACACATTTATCTTTTCTTTCTAAATTATTTTCTGTAATTCTGTAAGCTGTTAAAGTCATTAAAAACTATTGGTCTGAAGAAAAAGTCTCAAAATTATTGCTGCTAATCCCGCCTACAAGCCGACCCGCTCATCCAGCTCTACGCCGCTACATAATTCTGATCGCGCGGTGACGTGAGATACCAATTGCGCAAGATGGCGGAGTTCGAAACCTAATTTATTTGAAAACTAACTTTCCGTATAGTTTTCAATAGTTATTCTGCCGTTCGGGGCGGAGAGAAATCCAACAAATCGAAGATCGTAAATATCGGTTCAGCCATTCTTGAGTTATAAGTGTTCGAATACGACTTTGTTTTATGTAATTATATAGATATAGGCTACTTTTATGCTACCTACGAGTTTAGCCCGACATGTTTAGGAATGAGCTACATAATGCTACATTTACTTCACTCGTACCTATTAATGATTAATGTTTTTTTAATAACTATCCAGGTATTGAACAAATTACCAACGATTATTTGAAACATGAAATTAAGCTTAAATAAATTGTGCTCGACTGTTCATTTGATGATCTGGTTTCACATACCAAACCATGGTCACTGTAAAACTATTGACAATAGTACTTTTTAATATATAAAATTGTACATGCAGAGGAAAAGTATATTACAACGTTGAAGTATATAAGGAACTGTACTAAGACACCTAAACCCTACTTGGAGACCGCACCATTTCAAATTATGCTCGTAATGAAAAATATTACTGGAGTGCCCACTGTATCAGGGAATGTTACAGTACACAACGATGTTAGTTTAAAAGATATTAGAGTAGAAGTCGCCTTTGGTGTAGAAGAACAACACACAATTCATTGGCTCTACGAGCTGAACGTTTTTGATTGTCGCAGTCAAGTAGCCAAATTAATAAATGCTATGCTGAAAGGTGGAATAACTGAAAAGTGTATATTAAAACAGGGCAAGTACTATTTAAACACTATTAATATTAATAAACTGGATCATGCTTTTCATGGCGGCATGAAGAGACAGTTTGGGAATAATTATCGATTAAAACTAAGGTTGTACTCAAGAAGTCACACTTTGGCTTGCTGGACTTTTGGTTTGAGCGTAATGCCACGGCCTAGACAGAATTAGAAGCAACTTGAAGAATTTAAAAAAAAACCCGACGTTTTTATTTCAAAATCAATATCTCAAAAAAATATAATTGTGCAAATAAATGAGACTTAAAAATATATTTAAATGATAATTTATTGTAAGCCAACATAATCCTATTATAATTCAATTTTAGTTGTTTAAAATGAATAAATGAAATGACATGTCATGTTATTGCATTTTTATTAATTGAATACTTAAAATCTAGAAGCCACATTTCATACCTAATCATGCATTTCTTTGGGGCAGTATTAAATGAATGTTTGATCAACAGCACTGTGACATTACTCAGATTTTCGAAGTCAATACTTCTGACGCGTTCAATTCAGATGGACGGATAACAAAACAACAACAGTAATAACAATTTATATGGCATGGCAAATTTAAACAAAAACGTGAACGTAAAAAATCGTTAGGCTCCTCAATTAGTACGCAGCGTTTTAAGAAAACTGCAATACATAAAATATAAATATTCTTCATTGAACACCACAAAACAGTACAAGGAGATTACAAAACAAACTCAGCAAGGTAGACAGTCGGCGGTCTTATTGCATAAAAGCAATCTCTTACAAACCAAAATACAGAAACCAAGATGAAGAGGCTAATTTAGGCGGCAGAAATTTACAGAAAGGAGAAACTTAAAATTGACATAACACTAAAACAAATAAATAACGACGTAAACTGCTTTTACGCGTTTTTTGCGTACCTAACTCACAGGGATCATGCTACATTTTATTTCCCCTATTAAAGTTATTTTTAAAATGGGAAAATTTGTTCCTTTATTTACAAAGTCCGTTGTGGCGATAGAAGCAATCATGCGCTTAAAAGCTTATAAAACTTTTATAAGTACTCCCCGTAACTCGCCAGTGGAAATTTTTGGAGCGTTGCTGCGAGTTACTGTTACGGCGTGGCCACTACTTCGCGCGATTGGCGACGTGGCGAGCATTTTCCTAATACATTACGGGCACTGTAATTTAACCAAAATGCGGTAGGCGTCTCGACCGCGCAATGAACTGCGAAATCGCTTGCCGCGCCGCTGATCTAAGTCGTGGCCACGCCGTTAGGAGATTTTCTATCAATTTGTGATCGCGCTTGTGAATGTGAAAAAATTGTAGGTCATTACAAAGTGTCATTTGTGTTTTTAGCACGAAAAAGTGACACCAGCTAAGATTATTTACGGCTGTTTCAGCGTCGAAGTTTCAATAAATTAGCTGTCATGTAGTATCGAAAATGTGACAGTTCGAACAGCCGTGAACACAACGCTGTCACCTTAGAGAATAACACCTCTGCATTTAAGGCTTAGATATCTGTTAATTTAGTTTTTTAATTATTGATAATAAAAACATATGGCACTAGTAACTTTCAGCTCGATTTATTTTAGACAGTACCTAGTCTTCTTTGATTTGTGCTTTACCCGCTTATCCAAAGAAGATTGAAAATTCTTTACGTACGGTACCAATGACATTACAATGCAAAAAGAGGTAGATATGTCGTCAGCACGCCGAAGATGAAGAGCAGAAATTCTACAATAGTAGCCTCTTTGATTTCACTCGCTCTCGAATGATGTCCAAACTTGCGCGCAAATGTCAAAATGTTCGGAACATGTTCTTCGACTGTTTTGGGAGCATATGACGTATCTTTCAAAGTATCTTTACTTATACTTATAATACATGGCTACGTACACACTATTTTATTAAAAAATATAGCAAACATAGACCAGGTAAAGGAGAAGGGAGGTGTGTCGCGTCGTGTCAGGAAGTCAAGGAGTTGACTTATTAGAAAGATGATTGTACTCTTAAGTTTGATGATGATAATAGCAAACTTAATACCTAATTACAAATGTTAAAGTGAGTTTGTTCGTCAAGCTTTCACGCTGAAACTACTTAATTCATTTACATGAATTAGAAGGAAATTAGCCTGCTTCATATCTTGGACAGTGTGTAGTTCCCGCGGGAAAAAGAAAACCATTCAACATTTATTTTAGTAAGCAAGATCAGTAAGTAAGATTTCGGGAAGCCATTGGCTGCGGGTAGCACAAGACCGATCATCGCGGAGAGCCTTGGGGACGGCCTGCGCCCAGCAGTGGACGTCATCTGGCTGATATGATGATGGCGACTTGGTAAGTAAGCAAAGAAGTCATTGCTTTCATCTGCAAACGTGTCACTAAACGTTTTCCTAGCTGACTAGGTAAAATAATTTCTCTGAAACCTGCATCGCCAAGACGGCACCACGGCAGCTAAACGACTGCGAAATAAATAAAAGATTTCATCCCGATTGCACCGACGCTCGGGAAAATAACTTACATGCTTATTTGTCGGGAATCAGATAAATTCCATTGGCGAACGAATATTTCGAGATAAAATGCTATTTGTGAAATATCGATGCAAACAGTATCTGTTCGCGTGCCGCGGATAGTTGCATGGAATGCTTTGTGGAGTTACATGGCTGAGGATGGCTAAGCATATCGTGTGTGAGAGCTGTATTTTGTGGTGAGGTTTTCAGCCAACACAAGATATAATGTAAATGAAACAAATGATGATGATACTTTTCTATTTTAACATTAGGTCAGAATGTAGCGATTGTACTGTAGTTGAACTACCCAGCAAAGTTAACTTATTGGTAATTTACAGTCATTGTATAAGTATAGCGTCGAATGATAATATCCATATCCAATTTCTTTCGCAATACTTACAAAACACTGTCTACACATCTGCTATCAGAAAGCAATTAAATAATTTTAGATCCTAACGTCAACCTAATAGTTTAATGTATGTGTTTCTTTAGACGTTTCGACATCTCCCTGAGTATGCAGTATTGCAGCAGCACACTTTAAAATCGAAGTGAACTGACTTTCCCGCACGTATGCAAACTTCAACGAATTCGAAGTGAGCTGTTTTATTTGGGTTTATATTTCAGCGATGCCCGGCCCGATTTGGCTCAGGCATTCAGCAGAAATTCGGAATTAAATAAATTTAATATTTCTCAAATTCTAAACTTAGAAATTCAGCATTGTTTGCAACTTGTCTGACGTTAACTTTTCAAAGTATTGGTGTCATATTACGTTTGTTATATTGTTATGAAATATTCCGCGTCTGTTTAAAATGGAGTTTGTTTGCAGGGTGTGTTTTAAAGGAAAGCACATTAAAAGCAGTAAGTATTTAGTGAATTTACTAGCTTTGCGACTAAAATACAGTGTGACGGATTTTATTAGACACGGATATAAAGTTGTGAAATCACACAGTGATATTTTTATGACATAAAGACAGCCGAGGAAATCACAGGCACAAGAGCTCTCTAGGTTGGCAACGCATCTGCAATCCCCCGGAGTTGCGGGTGTTTATTGGCAGTGGTGATCACTTCCCATCAGGTGTCACCTGAATTGAGTCTAACTTGCTCGTTTGCCTTCCTTATCGTATAAATATTATACCTACTTATATGGTTATACATATATTATATATTATGAGAAATTTGCTTAGTATAGGTAATAATGATAACCGCTTCTTTGTTGTCAATTTATTATCATACAACTTTGTACCATTCGGAGTCGAGACCTTAGGTCCGTGGGGTCCTAGAGCCCAAATTTTATTGAAACAAATTTCGAAAAGACTAACTGACATCACCGTGGTCCGAAGGGCTGGCAGCTTCCTCGCGCAAAGTATCAGCATCGCGATACAGCGAGGAAATGCTGCCAGCATCTTCGGGACCATACAGCGGGGGAGCTGTTTTCTAAATTAGTTTTAATTTTATTTATTAGTTATACTTTTTTTTAACAGGTAGATTTATTATAATATAACAGTCTTTAGTTTTTAGGGTTCCGTACCTCAAAAGGAAAAAACGGAACCCTTATAGGATCACTTTGTTGTCCGTCCGTCTGTCTGTCTGTCTGTCAAGATCCTTTTTCTCTGGAACTTTACGCGATTAAGTCCCGAGTATCATGATAATGTGTGAAAATCGCGAAGTATATTAATACGCAGTATCAAAATCGGGATCAAAATGACCGTTTCCAGCGACTCAAGCACATCCATCTGCTTCGCCCCATTCGGGTCACGTAACTCAACCTATTCGAAACGGTACAAAGTACAGCTCTCCGTGTTCACGAGCCACCTAAAGGGTTTTATTCCAGCTTTGGGAAACATGTGAGCACTCAAACGTTTGTTTGTTCGAGACATAAAGAAGGAGGGGAATGTCAAATTGTTTTCTTTTTGCGACGCAGTAAATACGGCTGTAGTTATACGCTAAAAGAAAGTGTTGAGAAGATTGTGGCATGTCACAGGAAATATTTATTCTTTATTGAACAGGTTTCTTATGAGCCTAATTATTTATGACTAAAATTAGTAAGTGCGCTATTTTTAGGTATCAGATATCAGATATATTTTCGGTTTACTTTGGCGAGAGTAATCCAAATTTCACTGAGGCCAAAATTACGAGATACATTCACGAAACTGACTCATGTTCACCTACATATTCAGTTTCAGGTGGTGGGTGAGGGCGACAGACCGTTTAGATTGCTGGATGGAAACCAATGATCTCGAGACACGACGCCCTCTACGGATTGACCGTAGACTCGGTTAAGGTCGGTCGACATCGGTGAATTCAGAAGGAAAATTATGATGAAATTATTAGATGTCATATTGGAGGAGACTTTAGTAACGATAATGCTACCTAATTTTCTAGTATACTTCTTGTATTATAACCTCCTATGTCCTAGATTTTTACGACTGAAGTAGGACTCCAGACCGAGACGTGAGTTCCCAGTTTTAGATTTTGGAATTATTTCAACGCGTTTCAGGTTATACGGCAAACAAGTACGTGGGGACTTACAAGAACATAATTTAGATTTTCCAGAAGCCCAGGCTAAACGCAGAACCCTATGTGTTGTCTAACTTGGCACTTCAGTTAAAGTTGCTTAAGTAAATTTGAGGTTGGCAAGATCAATTGAAATTCGAAGCACTTAAAACTTCGAATCTAAAATTTTAAACGAATTTCGGTCTAAGATAGCGGCTTAGAACCGTATCGATTTTAATTGTTCCACTGGTTACCTGAAGACAGAAAGCCTTGGAAATTTCATAAAGTAATACAGAGGTGGTTTTATAAAAACATTTCGAAAGTAGGAGGATTAAATCAGACGTTATATACTTTGCGAATCATAATATACTTACATCTGTGGCATGGACGTAGTACCTACCTGCCACCACACATAATAGTGGTCACGGGTGAGCAAATACATATTTTAGTTTCAAAAATATGTTATACCACCAAATCAAAGTCATCTTGCCACATTGAGTTACTAACACCATGGACTTCGGGTCTATTACAAAATTCACAAAAAAAAAATCCTAGTAAAACGGCATTTTTCAATGACAGCCATACGTCATAGCGCTGTCGTTCGACCAAACTGAGACTGAGTGACGCCTGATTAGTGGTCTTTTTTGTAAATTTGCGGTCTTTTCATCATCATCATCAGCCTAGAGCAGTCCACTGCTGGACATAGGCCTCTTCCATGGCGCGCCACAATACTCTGTCTTCAGCCCGTCGCATCCATCCACCGCCAGCGACCCTCTTAAAATCGTCCGTCCATCGTGCTTCAGGATGTATAAAAAAAAATAGCATTACAACAATTATTTTTGAAAAAAACAAGGCAATGGCTTGTACTTTACACATTCCAAAGTTGATGATGAAATAGACATGACAAACTTAACCGTACCAACTCCAGGAACTTGCCGTCGCGTTTTCGTATACATTTTTTTATACGACAAGGAAAGCAAACCAGCAAATGGGTCACCTGATGGTAAGTGATCACCACTATCCATAGACACCCGCAAGCAAGGGTTTGCAGATGCGCTGCCAACCTATAGAGCCACGATGCAATGCCTCTTGTGCCCGTATTTACACCGGCTGTCTTACTCTCCACACCGGAACACAACAGTGCAAGCACTGCTGCTTAGCGGCAGGATTCGCGAGTAAGATGGTGGTAGCGATCCGGACTGACCTCGCACATGGTCCTACCACCCGCAAATTATACGAGTATGTCTTCATTTACATTCGAATTCGCAACAAAAAGGCACAAACTCAAAACAAATCGCAGCAGAACATTCTGGATTCGCGTTGAAACAAAAGAACTCATCGCTTCTGCCTAATTGCCCCGATGAATCTAATTTAGTGCCCCATTCAATAAGCGAGTGAATTTAGAAGTTGAAACGGTCGAGACCGTCTTATTCGGAGAAGTCTTTGACATAAGTCCTATTCCTGTTTCATAAATGTGGGTGGTTTAACCATTCCCAGAACAATAAGCCACAGCCAGAAAATGTATAAGATGGTCTCTTAACATGGATTGAAAATTGCAATTGTCTTAAAATTGGTTAGTTTAGTTGAAATTAAAGTGCATTTACTCTGTAATAAACTGTTCATGCGAATAACTTAAAACTGCTAGCATAAGATTAATTTAATGTTCTTGAATGTTCATTATTCATAATCATATCAATTACAGCAATTCAATGATGTGTGTGTGTAGTGTGTGTGAAAGTTCCCAATCCGCACTGAGCCCGCGTGGGAACTATAGCCCAAGCCCTCTCATTCTGAGACGAGGCCTGTGCCCAGCAATGGGACGTAAAAAAGGTTGGTGATGATGATGATGATTAGGTCAATTATGTGTAGGTATTCCGCAAATTGCGTAGCCCTCTCTATTCTTATTTCCTAGCTTTAAAACGACGACAATAACACTGACCTTCAAATACAAAGAATAAAGTACCTACGCCGAAGGAAAATTAAATGTTTCTTTTACTATGTAAACGAGATTTTCCGTATTCTCAGACGGCACATTCCAAATCCCGCAGGGAAACGAAATCCAATATGAAGTGCCGAAAATACCCTAGATATCATTTCATACAGGAATCTTTAGTGCACATGGAATCTATTTGAATCTCCAGTGAACAAGGACTTGACGTTGGGTGCATTCCTTTCACATTTGTGGTAAGATCTAATGTTGCTGGATGGAGATTATGCATTTCTATAACATGTTATGTGGCTATATAAAACTCGTGGTAGAAAAAAAGCCGTGGTAGCATAGTGGTTTGACGTATGGTTTCTCAAGCAGAGAGTTGTGGGTTCTAGCCCATGTTCGTACCTATGAGTTTTCAGAATTCATGTGTGAAATTACACTAAAATTTGTTATGAGCTTTTCAGTGAAAGGAAAACATCGCGAGGAATCCTGCACACTCCTGCGATGCAATTCAATAGTGTGTTTCAAGCTCCCGGCAGGACAATTGCATGAAAAATTGTACTAATTTTGCGAAGTAACACAAAATACATATTAATCATAAAGAACGTCGGTAAGTCATTTCAAAAACACCTCGTTTCAACGTTATTATAATTTGAAGTATATTACCCCATAAAAGCAAGCTATAACGCACGTGTAGCATAAACCACCGTGTTCTCAAGTAACAAACTAGCTTCGAATAAAAAACCAGGGGAAAAATCGCTCACACCCCGCACTATAATGTAGCGTCATAACAATTTATGTCACAACTGGGCTGCCCCTACAGTTCAGACCCGTACGATATGAGAAATGCCTCTTTCAGAGCAATGCTATCAGGAAGAGGGCGTCACCTTTAAAAATATGAACGTCGTTTAAGTATGGCTGCTCACTTTGCTGAAGTAAGCGAAATTAGGGATTCCGACTTCTATCTGGGTGGGTGGTGAAATACTAGGTTGAAAATATAAGTGAACATTTTGAGAATATGCAAAGGTTTCTGGCCTCTTCACGGTAAACGTAGCTTTAAGTACGTCATTGTGTTCTATGACAAGGCATTGCTTGACAAGGACGTTGAAAATAGTTATTATAACGTTTTATGGTGGATCAAGACGTTTGACTACCTACAATATTTATGTATTTATTTATTAATATATGTACTAATGTATTAATATATATGTATTTAGTTTAGTAAGATCACAGTAAGATACTATTCTATTTCCCTTATGGCGGCAAAAGTAGGCTTGGGCTAATGTCAGTTTTTGATGACACCTGTTCGGCTGACTCTGCTCTGGAACCGGAACTCTGGATAGTTTAGTACTAAGTAGGAAATATACGTCCCACTGCTGGGCACAGGCCTCCTCTCAGAATGAGAGGGCTTGGGCTATAGTTCCCGTATTTGAAAATATTTGTATATAAATGCATATTTATGTCCAGGTTTATGCTTATCGTCAAAAAAACGTTAAAGTCTATCTATCTTCTCTAGTTTACCCACTTTGCAAGTCTTTGATATCTCTAAAAATCTCGTGGACTCAGCAAGCGCAAAAATAGCGCTTTAATAGACAAGTATTTTTTCCTCCGAGTCTCAAAGTACTCGCCAAAAAATATGTAAAGCCGGCACTAGTATACGAAATACGTGAGACTTTTGCATAATTCCGACGCGCATTATCCTGCCTTTAGGAGCTTTGGGTGTTGGCTTGGAAAGGTGCCATGTCCTGGTGCCGAGGCGCTGTACCGGGAAGTGTAACAGCATGTCACGGACGCGTGAGCTCCGACAAATGAGGAGCAGTCGTGGAAATGGATTAACTTGGGTATGATTTTAATGCTAATGTGCTAATAGGGACCTAGGTCTTAGACCTGTGGAAGGAAAAGTGGGACACCCATAGACACTATTATTTTAACGTACTTCGTTTAAATAAATGTGTTTTTTATTTTAGGGTACTTCGTTTTTGTTTCGAGTTGATATGATCCGCGAGCGCCGTGGGCCGCGCATCACACCTGCCGACGGGCTCGGCAACACCGTTTCCTATTTCAAAATGTTCCAAAGGGCATTATCCTGATGTTTATATCAATGGGGGCACTGCATAAGCTACCTACTTTAAAAAAACAACGGCTAAGTACATGTCGGGCACGCCAAGGATAGCGTTCCGTAAAACTCCATGCATATTTATTATCAATTTAATAGGTGTTTTGTTTTACTAGCAAGTAAGTTGATCAACTATAATATTACTCGTTAACCTGTAACGTCTAAGAGTGGGTTCAGTTTAAGTAATTAAATCTTCATCATAACCTATAATTATAACGAATACGTAGTGATAGTCACAGCCATCAACCCCAAGACGCTGGCCTCCTTATATCTATAATATACCGCTATCCCTACCCTTTGAGCGAAAAAAGCCCCAGCCTGGTTTCAAGCAAAACAAAAATTCCCATTTGAGTCACCAAAAATGCATTGCATTTGAAAAACTAAACCAACATAGACGCTGGGAGTCACAAAATGATAAACGGCAACGGCTACGGCGAGGATTAGTGCAGTTTTTTGACCAAGCAAAGTTACCGTCTGTTTTCTACTAGGAAATATGAGCTATCTATTATTTCATTGGAACGTGCCGACTCTCTGCCCCGCGGGGGTAATAACCGCTACTTTTTGCGTGCTAGGAGTGATGAATGGATAATGTGAACTGGCTCAGCACACTAGATTATGTCACCGACAAAAAGCATTGTATGTTTTTCGACCGTTTATGCGGATAAGGATTTATTATACGATTAATTAAGTCAGTCGTCTGTGGTTTGACCTATGGTCTCTCAAGTCGCGGATTCGAGCCCTGGCTCGCAACTCTGGGTTTTTGGGCATTAATGTGTCAATTTACATTTACAATTTACAGTGAGATTTTCGGTGAAGAAAAACGACCTGAGGAAACTTACACACTCTGTGAAGAAATTAAATAAAATGTGTAAAGTTCCCAATCCGCATTGAACCCCCGCGGCAACTATATCCCAAGCCCTCTCGTTCTGAGAAGAGACCTGTTTACAGGGAGTATTGACTGCGGATACCTTATTGACGAACTCCAGATATATCGACGCAGTTACCTGCATCATGACCACGGGGGTTTGCCCGTCGTGATCATGATGCATTATAATTGCGTCGCAAGGTCGGGAGTTCATCAAACCTATAAAAGGTAATCAAAATTCAAAATTCAAAATATTATTCAGCAAATAGGCAGTTGAATGCTCTTTTACACGTCATTTTTTCGAGTCTACCAGCGCTTTCGGAAAGACCATGATTGCCAAGAAGAATGCGCCGCAAGAAACTTGGCACAAAGTCATTTTTTCTAAAAACAATTTACATCAGATCTTACAATACGTAACCACAGATAAATTACATCAAGAAAGCTCACTCTATCATTTAAAAAAATAAAGAGAAAAAAATACCGTATTTTAGAAAAAAGTGTAAAAAAAATATTTATTAGAACAGCAAAACCAGAACACTTTAATTTATTGGCACGTTTTAATTGAGCAGGAGATGTATAGGGTCTCCAGGTCAAATATCTTTAGAATTATAAGGTGATATATAGGGTCCTTGAATTAATACTATAATATGATACTTAATCTAAATGGCTTAGAGATGTACAGTCTCTAGGGTCAATTTAAACTAAATCAGCAGAGGTGTAAAACGCCTCCACGGTCAAATAATAAGTATAATAAAACATATACATAAACTGGAGATGTATATGGTCTCCAAATGTCAAATAACAAAATTGATGAAATATACATTTCATGTCATCATGTCAAATAAATAAAACATTATTTGTCAATTATATATAATTAGTACGCAGCGGACAACGGCAACAGAGCCAGACACCATACACGAATATCTTCGGGACGCAGCCAAGTCACATTGGTGTCCTAATTATCATCTGTTTTCGACTTTGGCCAAGTGGTATCATCACATAAGTATTCATCCACTTTGTAGTATGCTTTTTTCAAGAGAGCGGTCTTTATGTAGCTTTTGAATGAATTGTGAGGCAATTCCCATGCATCTACAGGCACTTTATTGTAAAACCTCACGCAATTTCCCAAAAACGACTTGCTGACTTTTCGTAGACGAAATTTAGGGACGGCAAGTTTATGCTTATTTCGAGTGTTGAAACCATGCACACCCGACACTTTCTTAAAAGTTTTGATGTTCTTATGTGTACACAATATTACACCATATGTATACTGAGATGCCACTGTAAGGATGTCGATTTCTTTAAAGCGTTCTCTAAGTGAATCTCGGGAGCCAAGATTGTAAATGGACCGGACCGCCCTCTTCTGCAGGATAAAGATTGTCTCTATGTCGGCCGCCTTGCCCCAAATTAGGATGCCATAAGACATAATGCTGTGAAAATAACTGAAGTAAACTAACCGCGCAGTTTCTACATTGGTGAATTGTCGGATTCTTCGTACAGCATAAGCGGCAGACCTCAATCTACCAGCAAGACCAGATAGGTGTGGGCTCCATTGCAAATTGCGATCTAAGGTAAGCCCGAGAAAAACAGTCTCGTACAGTAAATGGAGAGAAGCTGAACCTCGTGGAGGTTCAGCTTCTCTCCATTTAATCTGATAGTAGTGGCAACCTGCCTTACATTAGGCAACGAAAATTTTATACATTTCGTTTTAGCTGCATTCAGTAGTAAATTGTCCGCAGTAAACCATTTCAGCATATGTCTTAGGGTCTCATTGATGTGACTTTGATCTTCCTGTTGCCTGTTGACTTTAAAAATGAGAGAGGTATCATCAGCGAACAGTACTATGTCACATTTATGTTATAGCAGGTGGGGCAAGTTATTTATGTACACCAATATGAGAAACGGACCCAAAATAGAGCCCTGTGGTACTCCAAGCTTCACCGGTGATCCACGTGACTGCACTCTATTTATGTCTACTTTCTGGATTCTTTGACTGAGATAGGACATAACAAGGTTCAGGCAATCAAATGCCTTGGAGAGGTCGCAAAATATTCCTATTGCATCTTGCAATTGTTCCCATGCGTCATAAATGTGCTTCATGAGATTTGCAGCCGCATCCGTTGTCGAGCGGCCCTTTGTAAGCCCAAATTGCTGACTGTGAAATGGTTCATTAATATTGAAGTGATGAAGCAATTGATTTAGCATAATTTTCTCAAACACTTTACTAAGTACAGGAAGCACGCAAACCGGTCGAAAGTTACCAGGCTCAGATGAGCTGCCAGCTTTGAACAAAGGAATAACTTTACTGTACTTCATCAAGTCAGGGAACACACACTCATCGACGCAGTTGTTAAACACGACGGCCAGATATGGTGCCACAATATGGATGACAGATTGCATTACTCTAACTGAAATACCCCAAAGATCCTCTGTGTTCTTAATTTTCAAAGATTTAAATGTTTTAATAATATAATATAATTATAATCGCGGTCAGTATCCCGTTTTCATTGTCTAATGCCATTAACCCACATGGTCCTGTCGTTTACCAGAGGAAATTGCTATTATTTTTGTATTTTACAGTTATGTTATTTTTTTAGATCCTAATAAAATAGAAATCCATTCATAGCTCAAAGCAATTTCCAAATTTATCTATGCATGAAAAAACGAATAAATTTTTTTTTTGACCCGAATAGGGTCGGCGGGAGAGGACAGGCCCGTGAATCATTTGAAACTGTTATAGTTTACAGGGAGTAAATAAATAAATAAATAAATATCATGGGTCAAATTGACACCAATTGACCTAGTCCCAAACTAGACAAAGCCTGTACCATGGGTATTAGACAACAGATAAACATACTTATATAGATAAATACATACTTATATACATATTAAACATCCAAGACCCGAGAACAAATATTCGTATTCATCATACAAACATCTGCCCCGACCGGGATTCGAACCCGGGACCTCAAGCTTCAGGGTCTCTAATCACTAGGCTATTTGGTCGTCAGGCAGATTAAAGGCAGAGTCAGCCCAGGGGTAGAGCAAGTTCGCGGGGGTATGCGTTTTGGGGAGGACTCCAATAGAGAGATCTCACCAATTATAATGATTTGCAGGTTATATTACGGAAACCTCGTGAATAAAAAAGTTAAGACAAGACTTATTACGCAAGCTTAAAACTCTTTTAATCTTACAATCTCCATGAAAATTTTATGTCACGACATAAAATAAGAATCTACCAGGATGAACTGCGGTGCAAGTCACGGTGTATTAGGAACACATTACTGTGCCACAAAAGGAAGGAAGATAAATAGCTCTCTAACAGGGTAACTAGGTAACTGAAGCCCGAGCACGAACATTCGCATCCTGCGTAACGTAATCGAGTAGTGACGTTGTCGAGAAAATTTATATGACGTTTGGAACAGCGCACCCGTGAGCGTATTTGGTGCTAAAATTTTATATGATTTTTCTTGGCGGCGACACAAAAGTTATAATACTCGATTACGTTGTAGGATTCGATTATTCGTGCTCGGGCCTCGGGGTGTGAGAGGTCTCGGTAGGTAACTTACGAACTTACAAGTTTATTTTTAACCTCCAACTCAAGCATGTGTATTTTTTTCACGTTTCCCGCTTCTTACCATATTGTGTTGTGTTACTTAGGTACTTGTGTTATTAAAGTCGAATTTGTAGTCTCTAATCTTGTGTTATTAAAGTCGAAAAATCTTGGCAGTTTATCCACGTCAACAAAATGTAAAGTCAATAAAAAAGTTCTCGTTAAACATGTTTTCTTTTACTTAAATTTACTAATATTTATGAACAATTACTTTGCTCACCCGCGGCCACAAGTGAAAAATAGTTATATCTGTTCGGCAAATGTATGTTTACATGCAACACCTCCGCCTCCACTGCTATACGAATGCCACTATCACCACCACCACTAAACTAAACCCTGACGCGTTTCGGCACTCTCCACGAGGCCATTATCAAAGTACCAGAACAACCGTTCAACATGCCGCGGCCATGGTAATTAATTATTTTTAGTTCATAAATATGGACCTCCGCAAAGTACCTAACGCCTGATTCAATAAATTACTAATATTTGTTGTTATAGCGGCTTGACCAAGAATTATATCTACTCAGTGGAAATTTCAAGTATCTAACTGACATGATTCAAAAGATACTATTCTGTGACTTAAGGGCGGACAGACAGCGGAGCCCGAGAGCCTTGATAAAATGCTCCTTAAAGGGTGCCCCTTCTGGTACAGAACCCTGAAAAGGATACTCTATTAACCATAAAAATGCTCCAGCAGTTACTAACTTTATGTGATGAACTAATTTTATTTAGTGCCAGTATATTTGTTGTCGTTCCATCCTTTAGTAACAACGATTGTTATAACTTAAGTAGTGAAGCTAGTTCTCTGACTTCATCTAACTTGACTGCAGTCCTTTGTCATAATTATGAGTCTTTGTTTTGTCTCATCTGTGTCTTTTTCTGTAGAGTTTAAATTTTACAATTTAACGTGATACAAACGTTGTACTTTCATCATCTAATATTTGAAGTCACTTGTTATTTTTGGTTTGTTTGTTTGCTTCTAACATTGCATGTGATTTTGAGTGCAATTCCAATTATGCAATTAGATTTTATTATTGAAACTTATTTTGATTTTATTGTGAACTATTTAGAAATCTTATATCTAATAAGATTGTTAAAGTTACTTACAAGTTATGGATAGCTTACAGCTCCAAACGGCTGGTGGAGTTGACGCGTGACCAGAAGACTGGGTCATATCTAGCACAGAGGATCAGTATCGCCATCCAACATGGCAATGCTGCCAGCCTTCTGGGCACGCTACCAACAGGCAGTGATCTGGGGCAAATTTTCTATCTATAATGTTCATTTTTAAGGCTAGTGTTTCGTTTTGTAATCTGTACATATATATTAAAAAAGTTATGGATAAGAATATAAAAATAAACTATTATTAATATTAAGCAGTAGAAGTAGCATAAGTAAGTCATGGCCTATCTGTGTGTTTTTTGCCAGTGTTTGTCAAAATTCAAGAAGTTACTGTTCTTTAAAATCTGTAGTAAAATATCTGTGTATTTCAAAGCTGCGCTAGTGTTCTGTTCTTTCCTTCGCCTAGATTTCGTTACTAATGGAGTTCGGACGTAAAATCTACTTTTCACGCTCTATAGGTTAACTAGGTGTGGGCAGACCCCAGATGAGATGGTCGGATGACTTAAAGAGTTACGCCGGGCCGTACTGGCTCAGGAAGTCGGAGAATAGGTCGGAGTGGAGGAGATTAGGAGAGGGTTACATCCAGCAGTGGATAGAAAAAGCCTGAAAAAGAAGAGGAAGAAGAGAGGTTAACTAGAGCAGAAAGCTTGTTGCTTCAAAAAGTATATTTTACTAGAATGGCAGTGGAGGAAATATTGAAGTGGTTGCTTTCTTCAGGTCTGGACAGTCAGAGATCCAATTCAAACGGGAAGTACCTACTGGTAGCACGATCCCATTTTTAGTACACGGTACTTACATGTAATTATCAAGAAAAAATATGATACAGTGAAGCATGATGATGTTTTTATTCATCATCATCACATCCTGTTATCCCTAATCAGAGACATAGGGCTCTCAGCATTTTACTCCATTTGGAACGATCCTGCGCCACGACCTCCAGCTCTCGCCAGCTCATGCCCAGGGATTGGATCTCCTTTTCGACCGAACGCTGCCATGTTGTCTTGGGCCGACCTCGTCTTCTCACTCCAGGCAGGCGCCACTGCAAAGCCTGTTTGGGTATATGGTCGTCAGTTCTCCTCAACGTGATGATGTTTTTATTGGTAAGTAAAATTATACTGAAAGAAAAACATGCAACTCGCATAAAAACTTTATACTAATTAACATGGTAAATTTCCTTCACTAACCACAGTAGACATATTTAATTGGACAATAAGTTACATTAAGTATTTGCGAATCGCAGCTTCTAAGGCTTAGAACATAGATAAATAGAGAATATAGAACTTAAATTAGAACGAGACAAATCAAACCTTTTTAAAAGCAATATTAAAAACTACTTAGCAAATGTTTTAGCCACTAAAAAATCTTTCAGCAAAACAACCCACTAGACTCTGACACTTCATCATCCCTATATAATAAACAGGTCTATTAAAAATCCACCCTGTTCAAACTCATCTACAGCACCCTTTATTCGTTATCAACCGAACATGTTCCTCGCGAGGGTAACCACACAATCAGTACGCAGGTCATCCGCTATTAGTTGCTGACCCGGCGTCCCGCCACAGTGCTTCTTCATGATGTACCTACAATGCGGGCGCTATCTCTCACTGAGCGTTGACAGTGGGAGGTATTGTTTTGAAAAAGGGTATAATACACTAAATAGGCAAGAGGCAACATAGGATTGAGGCAAGTCACTTACCTCAACAGAAATGTCTCAGTATGTCTTTAGAATAAGGGTTCTTTGCCACAAACTTACCGTAAGTGTATTTATAAACAGGAGATTCCGAAATATGTTCAAAATCTTTATAGCATAAACAATAATATTACAGCACAACAACTATTTATTGTATAATGTTTAGTCAATGTATCAAATGCATATTTTACATTTATCATATTAATAGTTTATGTATTTTCATTAGTGCCATTCATAGTATTGTATTTTCTAAGTACTTTTTCTGTTTTGCTTGTTACGTGATGTTCAATAAAAGGTTTTTTATAAAAGAATAACCATAAAAATAATTCCAGGCATCTGACACCTGCATCAAAGTGAAGACGTGACTTTACATTAACAATGTGTACTCCCCTTACTCAAGGGAGCAAGTTGGCCGCAGCTGTGACGTATAGCTACCGAACACAGTACGTAGCTTGCTCTACTTGGTAACGTACTAGTTGATACAGAAATTAAAATAGTCCATAAATTAGGCTGACAAAATATTACGTCTTCTTTAGTATTACTCTAGCGTTTAAGTATTTTTAAGCCTAGGTAAGATAACGTTTAGGCGCTGTTCTATTTTATTTAGATTAGTATTCTGCCATATTTTGCTAAATTAAAGGTTCTGAATTCATCATCATCATCATCATCCATACATCCACTGCTGCTGGACATAGGCCTTCCCCAAGAATTCCCACGTCGATCGGTTTCGTGCTACACGCAAACAATGGCTTCTCGCGTTCTTTACCAGAATCTGTCCACCTTGCGGGAGGCCTGCCAACGTCGTCTGTTTAATCTTTATACGTACGAGTAGGTACCTATTATTGACGACGATAACTTGTTAAACATCTTATAAGAGTCATCATCATCAGCATCATGGCATCCACGCCTACTGCTGGACATAAGCCTCCCTCAAGGCTCGCCACTCAGACTCAGCCGTGTGACAATGTGTAGGGGACAAGGTAGGGTACTCATGACTCGGCGTACAATAGCAGTCCTTCAACACTGGAGTCAGGACTCGGGGCACAGCAGCTTGAAGTGGCTGAGGGTATCGGCAGCCGTCCACAACACTATAGTTATTATCTCTGATTTTGGATAGCACTCCTTTTCGAAAAGTCAGGGCGGCGCGCGCGCGTTGTGTGAATCGCTGGAGTGCACTAGCGCCCCCGTACGGTCCGAGGTCATAAGCGTTCGTTACACAAGGAAGAGGGTAGTTGGGAACTGCACATTGTCACAGCCACAATCCCGCGATCTTTACCAGATCGTCGCTGCATCTTGTTATAGGATCAGCTCGTCTCCCGGACCGCGAAGAAAATTATCTAATGATGAAATCTGGAAGAGATATTTAATCTTTAGTACATTTCTAATAGGAACGAAGAGGAATGCGCGCCGCTTGGCACTCAACCAAAGAGAACCTGTTATGTAATTAAACTGAATTTTTCGACCAAGATTTACTGAATAAGGTACGATTTAAAGTAAAAAATTGAAACTTGTATTTTCTCAAAGAGCGATGCTCTTCCTGTGCAATTCGTAATTTTGAAGTTAGAATCATCGGAATATTTCTGAGACAGAAAATAGCGAGTCAACTGTCCATGGTATTGTCCTGCTGTATTTGGCTTTAGTTTCTTTTAGAATTCAAATGTTTGTCGTGAATAACTTCACTATACCCGCGTAGCTCTAGGACAGCCCACTACCCACATCTCTGTGAAACTTACAATTCTTTTGGTCTTAATACCTAGGTCCTAATAGTCACAAATTAAAAAGAATGTCATCGACTTTATTTACAGCTACATAAAAATGTCATTGCAAGTGTCACAGGAATTATTATAGAGCGAAGCTTAGTACCTACAGGTTTTAGATTTTGTCAAGTTTTTGATTTTTTTTATCGGATCGACTCAAGACGAGGCTAGGAGTTGATCATCTTAATTATACTATTTAATTACTAGTTTTTGGACTAGGTACCGACAAACCTATTTGATTTCTTACTAGATTCGAAGGAGATTTTTACGTTTCGAAAAATCAACAAAGACTTTTGATAAGTAAGATGGTGTTTGCTCGAAACTTTATTAACTCGTTAATGAGCGCAAAATTATGCTGTTAATTAGACACTCAATAAATATATCGCGGTGTTAAAAGATAAAAGGTCTGATAAATTGCTGCTAATTAAGCATGTGTTTGCGCGCACGACAATGTTGACAAACGTTTTCAATAAATTAAAACGTCTTTTGAATTTCAGTTTGTAAATAAACAAGGCTTTTCAAGGTTTCGGCTTAATGACTTTGGTTTGAGAGATTTATGAAGCGTTTTGAAGCGTTATGAAGAGGTGTATGATCATCATCATCATCATGTCAGCCGAAACACGTCCACTGCTGTACATAGGCCTCCCCCAAGGCTCTTCACTGAGACCGGTCTTGTGCTTTCCGCATCCACCGCGGTCCCGCGATTTTTACGAGGTCGTCGCTCCATCTTGTTGGTGGCCTACCGACAGCTCCTCTCCCTGTCCGTCTGTGTCTAGATATGGATATTTTTGAACAGTTAGCTGTACACATATTATAGGTACCTACAGAGTTAACATAGTCTAAGACCACATCAGGCACCAAGGGCACCTATTTAACCGATTTAATTTACACTAATCTTAAACAGATACTTGCTTCATCCATTAACGCACCAATTTCATCCTCCAAGACAGCTGTCTGCTTGAAATAGGTACGAGTAACCTCATTATTTTTCCGCTACATAATTCATCGTGTCTTGAGGGATAATACTGTTGAGGCAACGCACAATATCGTGGCAAGGTGGCTACCAACCCAAACGGGATATCTCGAGATTGTCTTTGTCTCGCGTAATTGATTGAGTTACATGAATTATTACGGCGATTTCTCTCAGGGACATCAAGTTTGTAAGCGCGGCGTGATATTTGGGTAATAGGTTCGTTGAAAATATTTCTATGGGGTACAGGAGCGCCCCTGCCAAGTCCGGCACAGTTGTACTATCCTTTTCTCTAAGTGACTTTTCGTATTATTATTTTTGTGTAAGTTGTATTAATGTATTGTAAAATTCATAACAAATATGATTACCAAACCAAATCCGTAATTCAAAAGTAACTAACAAAATAATTAAAATCACAGACTGTGACTTAAATTGAAAACAATTATCAAAAGTAATGTTTTAATATAAAATAATGACATATTTAGTGTAAAAAGTGGCCTTATGTACGAATTAATTTTACCTTTGTTCAGAACCTTAAACTGCCGGATGATATGCCACTTTATATTAATACTGACAATTTCGTACCGGCCTGAAATATACGATGACAGCATTAGTATTAAAAATTCATAACGGGGTCCAACGGTGGCAAGATTTTACAAAAAAAACTTCTTTCGGCCATCGCAGTCTCGTGGGGAAGGCATCGTCGGCATTTTGTCACAATTTAAAAAATAAAGTGTTCTACTTGGTGGAGGGCGTAAGTAATTCAATCCCAAGTGAGAAAGGTTACGACTGGGTTTTGACCGAATGATTTTAGCGACTTAAGACGTTTTGCGTCTGTGATTGTGGACGGCGGAATAAGTAATCGCTTGTGCATTGTATGCCTAAATTCTTTTAGACTTCAGGTTTCAAAAGAACGGCTGTCGTATTAAACTTTCAGATGCGGGTCCCTATAATCACATTATTATGCTTTTTGTGGATCTTTGATAAAAAAAAATTAAGTAATGAGATTGATTCCGTACTACAGAATTATTTTATGTTACGTTGATTATGATTTTTATAAGCTTAAAACTTGACAATGTTTAGAATCGGGTGTTATTGCTAGATGCTGCTGGCTTTCGACTGGAAAGCTCCTTCTTTGATCAGGCTACCAGAAAACAGTAAACAAAAAAGTTTAAGACAGAAAAAGCGTCTGTAAATCTCAGAGAATTTCGAAGCCATTTACAAAAAGACTCGCATTTCTTCCTATTCTTGTGAAACTTTTCAAAAGAATCCAAACGTTTCACAAAAAATATCTTTAACAGTACAAAATCACAGGTACAATGTGACTTTTGTCAAACAATGCCCTTTCTTCTATATCGTTGCGAAAAATCCCAAGGGACAGTCGTAACGAGCGACGTAATACGTGCTTCTCATTGGTATAGTCAGCATTATATAAATCGGAACAGATAAAGTGTTCCATAATATGCGAAACGGGATAAATAAGGATAAGGTGATGATTCTTTGACGTCAAATTGTTTCTCGTTTCCTTTGTTTTAATTGTTGAGGAAACAAATGGCAATACGACAATAAACATCAGAAAACGGATATTTATTAATTTTATTAGAGGTCGCCTCTCTTCACTGTATGTTCATATTGCGTAGTATTTTAGAAATATTCCAAAGATAGGGTAGGCTTTCACATGTGAAAATATGTGTTTTCGCCACTGACGAACAGATTGGGGACGCGGCGACACCATTTGAAAGCGGCTTAGAAGGGGACAAGTATTGAATATTTAGATGCGTGGACCACTGGGTAAAAAGGATCATATCGATCAAGACTGAAAAATCAGATGGACGAATTCAGGCCACTTATGAAACGGTCTGTTCTTAAATCTATTATTTTGCAGCCTTTTATAATAGCGATGTGCCACCTTGCTAACCTTGCCTTTAAGAAGGTTTATAGCAGGACTCTTTAGAGCGCCTAAAAATACTGGCACGCTGGGTTTTGGCGTATGTTAAGTGCTGTCTCTTGAGTATTGTCTCGTTCAAGGCCACGTTGTATTTATTGTAATTTCAATTGTTATTGTATATCAAATGTGTTTGTGTGATAATATAAATATTTAAGTTGACTCACTTAGCCCACAAGTGGTGACCCCGACGTGATCTGAACACGCAACCTTCTGATGGTGGGCAAAGGCTACTGCTGAGGGCATGTTCGTGCCATTGCAACTGAAATGCGTTCAAATCATCTCGCTATCTCCTTTAAAAAGATTTTTCCACTTGCAACAAGGAGAGGTCTAAAAGGAAAATTACTTTAATAAATCCCCATCATTAAATAAATACCTAGGACTTCGGTGAAAAATCAACCGAGAAAGTAAGTCAAGTAGGTGGCGATGCGATTTTTCGCGAGCTCTTCGCGAAATGGCCGCTAGCAAGTGTGCCCGAGTACGCTCCTGGGACTCACAATGTACTTGCGGTAAATACTGGCGAGGCCGAATTGGAGGGAGCATTGTGAAATAGCGCCGAAGCCGGAAAATCCGTTTAGGTCAATTCCAATAATTGTCACGCTACTTGTCACTTTTATTGCTCCGAATTAAGATCGAAGGTGCCAACAAAGCAACTACGGCAGGTGATGTTATCGATATGTTAGCTTTGAAGAGCTGTAACATTTTCTGAAAAGCGTTAAGATTTTTAACATATTTATGGTCCTGACGATACATAGTAGCTGTTATACGATGTTTATTATTGGAAAATTTGAAATTCAATGCCTTATGGACTTTTTGTACAAAAAACATATTGACAAAAAAGGTAATAATAAGTCTTGATCACAAATAGTAATTCATCCTGTACGTTCATCCTATTTTGATAGTTTTATGACTTGCGATATAACTAAAAAAATAGGTGACCCAAAATTTTTATTTTTTTAACTCTATAGAGTGGCGACGTTGGAATGGTAGCAGGCCGGAAGCAAACTCACGACTGAATGCTTCTGAGCAATGAATATTTCACTGACTAAGAGCTGACGAAAAATAATAGATTGACAATAAAATTAATGTTTTTTTTACACCGAATTTAAACAACGAAGAGAAATTATGTAAGTTGCTTTGTATAAGGTGCGAGTGGCTCAAACAGACAGCCAATCGCGTATTGAGTCGAAACATAATTATGTCGGACATGGTATCTATACAACAAATAAGTTAACGACCCTTTTAACATGAAACTAACGTGAGATTCAATCACAGTAAAATAAACGGATCACATCGGACACGTCAGGCTATACTCGACTGACATACGTGAGTGATCCGTTTGGTTCACTATAAGTTAACGACCCGTTTTTAAATCAATCGAAATCAAAACTATATTCAATAAGTAATAGGCGGCTCTATTACACATTTTTTTTGAGTCAACCAGCGCTTTGGAAAAGACCATGATTTCCAAGAAAAATAATAATATGTCGCATGAAACTCAGCACATTTTTTTTTTCAATAACAGGTTACGATAGCTCTCCTCTTACAATACATAACCATAAATAAGTACGATGCAATAAAAATATTACACGAACAATTTGAATATTGTAAGTCGGTACAAAAATTAAATAACAAGATCGTTTCGTCATGAGGTCTACGTTTTTCGATAGCGTTTGGTTGCGTGTTCGCGTGGCACGGTTCTGAAGTTAATCCCTAGCGGCACCGAGTGAATAGTTGTCAGTTTACCTTTAACGAGCAGGTAAACAAATAAATATTAAGTTAAAGTGCTTGATGAAGTCACTTTTAACTAAATTAAATTCAACTTACACTTAATGAAATGAGTAACGTATTTACTTGGAAATCAAAACATAAAGGTCTTTTTAGGGTCCCAAAAGGAAAAAAATGGAACACTAAACTTATAGGATCACTTCGTTGTCTTTCTGTCTATTAAGACCCTTTTTTATCTGGAACGCATTGAAGTAGCCCATTTAAATTAGGTAATATTAAATACCCAAGCCTGCAATCCCTTGAATCTGTGAAAAATTCAAACTTCGAAATCAACGGAATCAAAAGATACATCCAAACCTAGAGGGTACTTCCAGTTGTCCTACAAACTTGAAAATTTGAAAATTGGTACAACAAATCAGATTAATCTTTACGTCTGTCTTTGTCAGTGGCCAATATAAAATGATCCCACGCTGCGTATAATAATAATGTTGCTTTCCTAAGCTCTGCTCACACTCCAAAACTTAACCTTAACTTAACCTTGATAGACGAACTGTTTACATCCCTTACAAATTTTTACGCAACTCCCACTTGGCCGGTTTTTTTATTGAGTAGCTATTTATAGTGTTACGTATCTGAAACATTGTGGGTTTATTTATTTTTACATAATTCAACACAGCTGATTAGCAGACTTATTTCTTAAAGGAAATTTCTGCAACTCACAAATGCCGATACATTGTTGGGGTGTTCATTACTGACGCGGAGCAGAGCTGACCGTGGTTTGACCCATTGATTGGTTGGTGGCTGGTCATTCATTCATTCATTTTGGTTCATTGATGATTATGATGTCCGCCTAGCCCCTTATCACTGGAAACAACAGAACTAACAAAAACAGGACAGAAATGGTATCGTCCGTCTTTCTTTCCAGAACTTCAATGGCGCCACTTTTTCCCCTCCACTTGCTATTAAAGCACACACGTAAAGGCACGCAATCACGCACACAATTACTAGTGTAATTACACACTGTGGATAAGTTTCTGCAATTACAAATGATACATATCACGAGAAATACTGAAGCACACTTCGTGCACTTCTAGCGTATATGTTCTATGCGTCGGAAGTGTGGCGATAAGGTTACGTGAAAATGTCACTTCTGTTCTCTTTTTGCTTAGGTCGACCTCTTCCTCTCTATCCTTCATTCTAAAATGGCCTTAAAGAAGTTGTCGTGTCGTATAAAATGACCGATCATTTTCCCACGTCTATTCTCTATAGTATCCAGGATCGTTTTCTTCTCATTAACCATTGACAGTACTTCCTCGTTGGTCTTCCGTTCCATCCAACTTATGACTTACATGGACCAGATAAAGGAGAAGGCCGGTGTCGTGTCGTATCAGAAGGTCATGAAACTGGCTTATAGGAGAGGTGATTAGAAGAAACTCCACCGACAATAGTGTAACTCTTAAGTTTGATGATTCTCTTTTTACCCGACTGCGAAACGCAAAGAAGGGTAATGTTTATTAGTTCTGTGGTGGAAATGCACCCTTATTGGTATTGGTAAATTTTTCATCTACCCTGTTGATAGAAAGTTCTAATAAATGTTCAAAACATCCCGTTCCGATCTAGACACACAGAACATTCGAGAGAATGCTGGAATTGTTCTGTTTCCAACAAATAGCTGACTGTAAACTTCGTCCAATCGCAAAGTGAAAATGTTGCTTGAAATTTCATGTACTTTGTAAATACGAAAACAGGTTTCATTTCATTTCGGTGACATTGTCGTGTAAAATATTTTCATTGAAGACTCTACCTATAGGTAGACAGGTGCTCTCAATTAAAATCTAATGAAGTAGCATATTTTTATTATTTTAATGCTGGATCTATGTTATCAGCTAGACCCATTTATATTTTTAACCGACTTCAAAAAAAGGATTCCCCGATTACTCGAAGACGACTGGACCGGTTTCAAAAATTATTTTTTTGTTTGAAATGGTATACTTTCTAGTTGGTCCCACTGTCACCAAGTCAGCATCTGGTGATGGGATCCCAGGGAAATTGAGGGCAACACTGAAATTTTATAGGGACGTATCATTTGTTTCATATATTTTCGAAAGCTATTCAAGTAAGTACTTTCGTCTGGTAGTCATCATCTCGTGTTGATGAGGTAATAATGGAAGGTACAACTTCTTAACGGTTAGGAGTTGGAGGATAATATTTTAAATATTGACGTAACTAAAAATTGTGAAATAAAAAATCTTTTAACAAAAAGTAAAACCGCCTTCAAAAAAAACCTCAGAAAAGAAACATAAAATAATCCCCCAAAGAGCCATGAGTTTTATGGCCTAGCAGAAATATGAAGTCGGTACTTCATTCCAAGAATATTCCGCTAGCACCGCACCGACTTCATATTTCTGCTAGACCATAAAACTCATGGTTTTTTGGGGATTATTTTATGTTTTTTCTGAGGTTTTTTTTGAAGGCGGTTTTACTTTTTGTTAAAAGATTTTAACTTTAGTTTATTTAGTACAGTTTACATACAACATGTTTTTAGTATTAAGTAGTAGTAATTTAATTAGTTTTTAACTTGTTTTTAATAATATTTGAAATGAATTTTACTCCCCCTTTTACCGTGAAACGGTACATAACGATATTGTGCATTACTACGCAGTTATTTATGGGCAAAAAATATTTTACTTAGGGTGATATTTCGAATTTCTACCCATCTCTTTAGGCGGATACGTTTTATTTTTTTAACCCCCTACGTAAAAAGAGGGGTGTAATAAAATTACCCTGTCTGTCCTGTGTATGTACGTATCAGTCAGTCTGTGGCGTCATAGCTCTCAAACTTATGGACCAATTTGTATGCGTTTTTTTAAATCGAAAGCCAAGTATTAAATAAACAGCAAATTAATTAGATAAAAACAAAAAAGTGAAACCGCCTTTTGTTCTAGCAATTTGTTGGCAATCCATGCCAATTTACAGCGTTTTTAGTAGCAAAAGTTTAGTCTCTGAGCTAGGTAAGCCATGGTGCAACTATAAATAAATAAATAAATATCATGGGACAAATTGACACCAATTGACCTAGTTCCAAACTAGGCAAAGCCTGTACTATGGGTACTATGGTTCCTTGTTAACTACTACGGAACAGTAAAAAAGCTTGTTAAAAATTTAAACGTATAGCAAAAAAACTATTTTTTATCAACTTACAACTTACAATTACAACACCTGTGTTTCAAACTTCGTGTTCATTTTCGACAATTCGTCGGTCGGTCGACTACTACGGAACAGTAAAAAAGCTTCTGTTAAAAATTAAGGGCCTAATTCATAAACGTCACTCAAGCCTGCATTAGCTAAAATAATATATTTTGTCTTCTTTTTACTAACGGAAATGTCAATGTGCCAAAAAAGGACAAACGAACTTTAACTGCATTTTAGTTAAAATGGGTTTATGAATAGCAGGGTAAATGTACCTATAATAAAAACCGGCCAAGTGCGAGTCGGACTCGCGCACGAGGGTTCCGTAGCATGATTTTAACGCCAGTGTCCAGTGTTTTAAGAACTCCAGTGTTAGCAGAGCCCTGCTCTTAAGCAAAATGTACGCAGTGTGGGGTCAACTTGCGATGCGTGCGACATCTACAGACATACATAAAATTATAAGATTTTGAGGCTTCTTTAAGAGCTACCTTCATACCAAATTTCAAGTTTCTAGGACAGCTGCAAGTACTTACCCTGTAGGTTTTCCGATTTCCGCAATTTGTATGGAAATAGATTTTTTAATGACTATCTTTTGATTGCGTTGACATAGAAGGTTGATTTTTTCACAGCTTTAAGGGACTGCAGGCTTGAGTATTTGATATTAATTTCAGCATGCTACCTCCACGCGTTCCAGAGAAAAAGGGTCTTGACTGTCTGTCTGAGACAGACAGACAGACTGACAACAAAGTGATCCTATAAGGGTTCAGTTTTTTCCTTTTGAGGTACGGAACCCTAAAAACTTAATTTTTATCCAAACATAATTATAACACCTGTTTCAAACTTTGTGTTCATTTTCGACAATTCGTCGGTTGTTCGCGTCATGGCGGGCTCATGTCGCGTTCTATTTCCACTTTTCCGGTAAGCCTTAGCTCTGTGAATAATTAATGAATGTACCTAACCCAGTGGTATATCTTAATAAATTTTAACCAGGTTATTACTCATTACTGGTCAATGGAGGTTTCCATACTTCGCTCAACTTAAGTGAATATCCTTCAATAACTATGGATTGAAATAAATACTCATAATAAGAAGAGTATAAATTGAATTGACCAAATTAGATTGTGATCGTCTAGAAAGATTAGGACTCCCTACGTTGTGTAATTTTTTGTTTTAGTAATCCCAAAATTCTTTAAGATGTGGTATGTCTGGATTAAAACAAGGTGTAAGTTTTAGAGGTATTCATGTATTCAAACTAAAGACTTATAATTAAACACAACTAATGTCACACAGTATAATAAAAATAAAACATAACTACTAACTAGTATAACACATTATAATAAAAATAAATAATGTAAGTGTACTGATTTCTGTAGTAAGTGAGTAGAATAGTAGGTAGGGTCTGGGAATGGGAATGATGATACCGGGGCCATCATTGGCCCCGGGCAAGGCTCCAACCACTAATAGAGGTGACACCAGTCACCAACATTACCCCCTCCTTGCTACCTTCACACACCAGCAGAAAAATAATAATAGTTTAGGTTAAATTTAGAGCGCTAACCACGGCGCTAAGTCAACTCAAATAAAGAGACTGGCTAGGAGGAATGAGTAAACCCAATTCCAAGATAGATTTAGTAATTAGATGGAAATACATCCGATCCAACCAATGCTCGTTCATTCTGCTGCGTCACCGTGCATAAAACACAGGTAAAGTTGGGTAATCAGTTGGAATGCCTAAGCATAACCAATGGATTACAAAATATTCGGTATAACCAAGCTGCAAGCAGACAAGGTAGTGTGGGGTCTCATTAGAACGTAAGGAGAGCGGAATCCACCAGTCTTTTCATTATGCTTTCTCTTCCCACTGAGTGGGCCTCATGGAATAGACATAACTACATCGAAAGGCGATTCGGCAGGTATCCAAAGGTTCATAACAAGAAATAATCAGATAAAGGTAGCATGTAAACATACTACCGAATTGTAGAGTGTGGTGTAGGCACTGAGTATTAAACACAGGTTAACAGCACACGAAAAGCATCTGGTAAAACCGGATGAAAGGTTCGAGTTGCAATAACTTGAACAATTCAATAATTATAGTAACATTGTAAATCAGGCACTCACAAGGAATGGTAGGATTATGATAGACAAATATTTGTCTTGAGTTAAATGAAACACCTTAAGTAGAATTCATTTATTCAGATAATCAACACCATCGCAGGAGCTTCCCAAATCCTACAATGCAATAGTCTCAGATATATTGGTCCAATAAATGGTCATAATATGTTTTGTAACACAAGAGGACATTGGACTCTATTTTGTTCTACCAATAATCCTGGATCAATGGTATACCAAAACAGAATTTTAAATTTGAGTGATTGCGACACTAAGATAATCCAGAGGAAATATCAAAGTCTAGACCTTCAGTTAACACTGACTTGAAGTAGCATATGAATATGTCTTTTACACAGACTTACTGGTGGCAGGTCCGCCTAACCCAGTTTAAGTGTAAGATCCATGTTTCATACTTAACCAGTCATTAATAACCGAATTACATACAGGCAAGATAGCTCTTGACAGGCAATCAAAAGATTGTCGTTCAACAGACATAATGAATGATATGTTATAAATTCAACATAACTACAGTAAGAACTTCACTCACTTAGCCATGAAGAATAGATAACACGTTGCTGGCTAGGCCTTCACTCAGGGGAAAACCTATAGTAAAACACAGTTCGATTATGATCATTCCTGGACCATACATCCAGACACTTCTAATCATAAATGTATTATTATAAGATTAAGGCAGCTCTGCTTTACACCTCATTTCTACAACATAATGCCGTCCATAGTCTCATTAGACCTTTAGACATTACTTTATAGAAACTACTTCTCACAAATACCTCGCTCTGAATTTCCATGGAACGCTATACAGCTAATCCCTTCAGAACTACACAACAAATATAGTATGGAGTTTGTGTACTGATAGTATATTGTGTGAATAGTGTGTATGTATAAAAATACATAAATGCGTATAGCTAATAGTTTAGTTGCATGTTGCAGGCATATTTTGTATAAATAACACAAATGTATTGTTCGAACGGGTGATGTCATTCTCATAATGGAATCTATTCTGTTAAAATGGATCTAATTTTGCTTACAAAATTATAGAGATTCATTTTCTGAGAAAAACCACCAATCCATTCACACAATAACACAAATTAATATCTTAACAGAAAATAAAACATTCGCAGTGCAAACCACACAAAGTAAAATATAAATTCCCTAACTTTTCCCTACAAATTGTCCTACTCCCTAGCATTGTATAGTCAGAATTAGAAAGAACCTTAGCCTCCATACTACGTTATGCTTACTATACACTACTCATTACAAATTTTATTACAACACAATGAAAAATGAGGCAAAGACTCAATTGAAGTCCGACATACACCCTAACCACAGAAAAGCATGCTTACATACCTTTTATTTACCAAGATTAGGTAAATATATATAAAATCCAACCTGCACACAAGAACACACTACCTATCACACTAAGACACAACACAAATTGCCCATAATTTCACTAAAAAAACACCCCTAGCTAGAATCACTCCCTATTGCGAACTGAAATTTAGTCTAAAACCCATAAACTAGACTACCCTCTAAAATATTACCTATCTAGCTAAACTTCTAATACGCGTAATTCAAACCGTCACGGATCTGACTACGGAGTTTGAATCGCCATAGATAAAACCCAGCACTTCCATTTGTATTAAAAACAAATGAAAACCTTCATGCAGTGAGCAAATCCAGGAATTCTAGTTAAATACTAGATTTATTCAGTAACAACTAAATCCAGGATAAATATGCTAAAATAACAATGAAATCCTGCTGAAAATCAGCAACACTTCAGTAGCACAGTATTATTGTATAATTAACTGCAATAAACCAAGGAAACACAGGATTGCTCACTAAAAGAAGTTTCTGGCTTTACCTGAAGGCACTCACAAGGAAGGGCGTTCCGAAGACTCGACTCTTCCAAAGCTGATCCGAACCCGACTGAAGACTGAGTAAAACTGTCTCGAAGCTCCCCTGGAGCCTCATATTTATAGCTTTCCCGAAGGATCGCAAACATTACCTTATATGGTCATGTCCAAGGAAGCGTTACAACCGAAAAAGCCTCCACGCCCATATTTGGTCATCCATCAGGAATCGTTCGAACGCGAGATCGCGAGATTCCCTAATATGGTAACATATAAGGCACTCTTCGCTTGGACCCTTCGCCCCACCACTTTAGTGATGTTACGATATCAATTCTGAAATATTTTCAAGAAGTGTAGTTTAAATATATTAAACACCTCCAACAGGTTACACAATTGCCTTCTCAATCCTTTTGTCAAAATAAATACTTTGTCAAAATTTGAACTACAACTGTGTAGTATTTTAGTCATAATTTCAAATAAAGCATAAAACAGCAATTAGAATATCTTCTAGATCTTTGAAAATAGCGAACATTTTCCCAACCCTAGCATCCCAACTTTCTTGCAAAACCGTCTCCTAATTGGGGAATTACAACAGCTGAAACATGATTGGCTAATGCTCTAAAACCAAGCCAAATACATAAGGGTCTGATTGGTAGTTTGCAGGACATCAATTATCAGGTCCGAAATTTATTAGAAGTAAATCAAATGCACATTATTTGAATTTAAATTTTCCACAATGGAATTCAAATAGAGAATTTTATTATAATTTGAGATGAAAATTATTAATCAAATCGACTCTGTCATTTTTAGGCTCACAGAAATCATTGACTCAAACAGTCTAGTTTGACTTTAATGAGTGAAATGTTACTTGACGTCTGATCGGTATTTGCTATTAAATATTGATTTACCATAAATGTGTGTATTATAGTAGATAACACAATTAACAATCACAAGTGCTACTTCAGCATGTGACCTCCTCAATGCTTCAGCAACCATGCCTCAAAATACAGGTAAACCTCACTCTAAGTTGAATGATTTCGTATGATTATTTCATAAAATAAAAGTGTATCTTTTAACGAACTACACTTGATGTTACAAAACGATGATCTTTAATGACGTGTTAAACCTAATTTATGTTTCAGGTAAAACTCAAGAATTTATGAACCAAAAGCATTTTTAATCCTATGTTGGGTTTCATGCTATTACTGAAAACGCTGAAAATATATCATGAAACGCCAAATTTTTACTCTTAGTCATGTCCACCTAAATCCCAGGTAAGAGTATAATAGAAATTTCATATCTTAACTTAAACCTCATACTGTTATTTTAATAATATTTTTGTGTTCATATTAGCCATTCTTATAACTTTAACTACAGCTAATTCATATAACCAAATGAGATAAGGTATACTAAATTATAGTATTTGTAGTGCACAAAGAACAGATTTATAATAACAGTACTAATCCAGGTTTTATTATACAAGTTATTAAGACCGCTAAATTGGTCTAATATGGAGAATTCACCTCGATGACTTGGTTAAAATCCATAGGATCTAGAAGACTAATTATTGTATAAATATAGTGTATTGGGGTGTAGGGATAAGGCTTATAAAGATTTTGACTATAAACACACAATACTGTATAATATTAGATGACATAACAATTTCAGTCTCCGGAGCAAAATATCCCATACAATAAATTACTTATATTGAATCATTTAACTAATAGATCCGAAATGAACTAACTAATTCTATTTTAGAACCGATATTAGGAACAGATGTAAGCATAAGCGCTTAGATCTAGCTTGTATTTAAAATGAGAATGAAACATTCAAAATGGTGTTGGATTAACTCGGTAAAAATTCCTATTACAGAGAAACTTTTAAACTACGCCATGGATGTTGAACTATTTGGTATCAAAATTGCCTGTGCCGCTGAAATGAACAGAAAATAAAAGAAATGCTTTATTGGACACGGATTCAATGGACCTTTCAGCTGATGGAGGACATCATAAGAAGAATTCTATAAATTGAACATTTTTATAACTATTTTACATTAGTTAGACCTGCTTTTGCTAGAAGTTCACAGTAATAGTATCGCCTGTTGTAGAATTAATTGCTTATGCTTATAAAACAACAAAAGGAGAATAAATGAACCTCATATATTATACCCTGTTTTATTGATTTTTCTATTACAACGCCATCTATTATCGAGTAGCTAATTTCCTAATTTTAAACCAATAACCTGAAGCTTTTAGTTCGTCAACTCACTCTAGGTGTCGCTTAAGTATCCAATTACCTCCTACATGGTGACATCTATTGTTGAGTAGGGAAACTCTTTACCCAATCAACACAGCTGTATGATAAACTGAAAACTCTTTCTAATTAAGGGACTAACTTCACTACTTGTCCAGAGATGTCACTAGTTTCTATGCATAAAATGATTGATTAGTTTAATCTTGGAATTATTTATTAAATTGACGAAAGATGTGATTTGGAATAGAATGTATGCTTTTATTAAAGTCAATTAATATTATTTAGAATCGAAAATTTTATTCTCATATCTATTCTTATAAAATATAGCCAATAAAGGCAATATTATAGTAGGTCTGGTACAACCGCCCCTAATTTATAAAGAAGTTTACCGTAGTTATAAATTACCTAACACAAAAGAAGACAATACTATAATAATTGCCGCATTAACCATCAACGAGGAACACAGTCTTTGAGGGAAAGAAAAAAAATATATGTATAGAAATTTCAAACATATTAATCACCCTAATACATGGTATTTATTCATTGCTAAATAATAAACAGATAATACGAATGACTATTTAACGAACAGACAACAGAGAAAGGACCCCATATCAGTCCGAAACCTGTCGGGTCATTCACGGTACACACACATGAGTGCTCAGTTCACCTTGCCACTGACTGGTCCAATGATAACTCAATAGGTAAGCTAGGTATAAATAACCGTACTCTTCATTTGTCTCCTAGTTAGCTAATTTTACAACACTCAAAGGTTGACTGGCAGATACTCTCCAATGGTGAAGTCCGCCCCTGCACCCCAACTTATTGTTGTGACCCAATCTTATCTCCCTAATAAAACAATCACTTTAAAATAAATATAAATACCTACTTCTTTACCCAAACCTAGGTGGGTATTAAAAAAATAAAACTGCACCCCAAAAGAATCTAATAAAACCAAGCTATTATCTAGTGAACCTAATCAAAAGACATCCATATATGTACTATGTAAGTATAACAGAAGAAATATTTAAAATTTAAAGAAGACCCCAATTACGAAAAAATATTACTAACTCAATTAAATTAAAACTACAATTTAATTCAATTCAACTTCTAATAAATACAAAATCCAGTAAAAATAAAAATCAGTTAAAGTTTGCTATCATGTATCTAACGCCCCCTATATTATCTGTAGTGAACTTAGTCCAAAACGAAACCAACCAATACGCAACATCAGTACATTACCCATAATACAACTTCAAAACAATAAGCAATGGCTAGCGCCATCTGTGTCATTTGTGGCGAACTAACAACCGCAACATCTATCATACGCACTCATTCAACTGCACGCTACCAATAAAATCCGCAAGTGAAATCAATAAGCAATGGCTGGCGCCATCTGTGTCATTTGTGGCGAACTAACAAACACGACATCTATCATACGCATCTGCACGCTACCAATAAAATCCGCAAGTGAAATCAATAAGCAATGGCTGGCGCCATCTGTGTCATTTGTGGCGAACTAACAAACACGACATCTATCATACGCAACTGCACGCTACCAATAAAATCCGCAAGTGAAATCAATAAGCAATGGCTGGCGCCATCTGTGTCATTTGTGGCGAACTAAGCAACCCCAGCCCAACGTATGATGCGCAGCCGTACGCTCACAACAATTCAGTTCGTTCAACGTCCGCTAGGTGAAACTTGAAATGGTGACATTAACGCCACCTGTCTTGCTTTACACGAACTAATGAGAAAAAAAAAGTTCGACGTGCTAAGGAAATCTGTATCGACACTACTAAAGCTTAATACGCCACCTATGCTATGGAGCGCGAACTAACACAACATCAAACTTCATAAAGCATAGCAATATTTATGGTACCCTAACCCCAATTTAACCTCTTTTATTATTATCGGTTACATAAAAACACAATTAAAACCATAATCCGAACTAATTCCTACAAATCAAATAGCTAAATAAAACAAAACGACTTACATATCTCCCTTAAAATCTCGCAATCGAGAAATATCTCGATCGCACAAAAAAAAAATTAAGTGTGCACACTACGTTAAAGAAAATTGAAGAAGTAATCCTTTTAATAGAATATACGTAAATATCATTTTACTTTAAAACAAACTAATAAAATCAATCTCTCCATCTCATTCTGATTTGCTTTATGACTACGCAATAAAAAAAAAAAACAGACAAAACAACTGTCAAGCTAAAATAGTTAGAGCCACTTTAAAATTCACTTCCTGCCTCTTTCTACTAGCGAATTAAACGCTCAAACCGCACAAACCACGACCTGACGAAAATTAAAAAAAAACTCGGCATACTCTATGTAATGTTGCCAGACTAACCAGAATACTCGATAAGTATAGCAATTCTAGCCTTAACCTGTCATCATAATATCAATAGTATTAAAATTTTGTAACTTTAACATGTCGAGCACTACTCATAGACAAGCCAATACTTAATACCAAATATTTAACACAACGATGTAATTGTTTTGCATCAACAAAACTACTATTATTTTGTATAAGAAATACTCTAACAAATGAAAGTTCTATAAGACATATTATCTTTTACTTAATCAAATGCAATTAAAACAATCGGAGCAAACATTTTTACTATTTAAAGTAAATTTTAAGATAAATTTTCCGGAAAATTTAATTGACTTAAATATTTTCTACAGCTTTTCAAGCTTTACTACTGGCAACACTACAATAACTGTCAAGCCTCGAACGTCATTCAGAGGTTAATTAATTACGTAAACGAGGTTCATGACTAGCGAATTCAACTCCTACGCAGTATTCAATTAAATGAAGGAAGCTTTATGTAGATATTACAGTATACACATACACAAAAGCTAATTTCAGAATTAAAATAAGAGTATTTGCGTCATCATATTAACGTAAACGTTGCAACAAAAGGCGAGTTTGGCACTGAGAAAATATGATTTTAACACGAGAAAATAATGGAAATCTGTAAGAATTGGCCTCTAATAAGGTAAATTAAGTTGCAATAGTCATCATAACTATGGTTTTCTATTACTATTTTTCAATTTTATGCAAATCTATCTCTATGAATTAATCGCAAATCTTATCACTTCTTAATACGCAATTTTGTTGGTTGGCACGCTTCTAACCCTACGTACTTTTATTTCAGCCCACTCTGCAAGCATGTTCATGAAAACCTATCGCAACTCATGGGTTAATGGCTTAATTATGCATAACTTTTCATGCATTTTCTAAATACAATAAAGAGAAGAATGAACCAAATAAAATGCACTAAAAATATAAGCGAAATAAACGAGACACACAGTAAAACAATAAGACGAACAAGAATGCTTAGTGAAAACAAAATAAGGTGAACGGAGAACATAACGGTTGACCAAAATTAAAAGCGCAGCATTTGCAAAGCATAATAAATTGTCATACTCTGTTTATTTATTTGCATGGTCCCTATCCTTATTAAGTGACAATCAAAGGTAGCACAAGTGAAGTCACGAAAATCAAGTGCGTCTTTGCACGAGTGTGCAAATGCATTTTTATACAAATAAGTATGCTTCTATGCATAAAACATTTTAAAGCCCACACCATAATTTCGTAACTTTGCTAAGCAAGAATGTGACAATAGTATTTCGATCTACTCTGGAATTGAAATACATAATGTCTGCAAATATGTTAACATCCAAACCACCTCCAAAACACCCGCTTAACCCAGACATTTGTAAAACCACATCCTGCCGTCACGGCAACAAATTGTACCTAACCCAGTGGTATATCTTAATAAATTTTAACCAGGTTATTACTCATTACTGGTCAATGGAGGTTTCCATACTTCGCTCAACTTAAGTGAATATCCTTCAATAACTATGGATTGAAATAAATACTCATAATAAGAAGAGTATAAATTGAATTGACCAAATTAGATTGTGATCGTCTAGAAAGATTAGGACTCCCTACGTTGTGTAATTTTTTGTTTTAGTAATCCCAAAATTCTTTAAGATGTGGTATGTCTGGATTAAAACAAGGTGTAAGTTTTAGAGGTATTCATGTATTCAAACTAAAGACTTATAATTAAACACAACTAATGTCACACAGTATAATAAAAATAAAACATAACTACTAACTAGTATAACACATTATAATAAAAATAAATAATGTAAGTGTACTGATTTCTGTAGTAAGTGAGTAGAATAGTAGGTAGGGTCTGGGAATGGGAATGATGATACCGGGGCCATCATTGGCCCCGGGCAAGGCTCCAACCACTAATGGAGGTGACACCAGTCACCAACATTACCCCCTCCTTGCTACCTTCACACACCAGCAGAAAAATAATAATAGTTTAGGTTAAATTTAGAGCGCTAACCACGGCGCTAAGTCAACTCAAATAAAGAGACTGGCTAGGAGGAATGAGTAAACCCAATTCCAAGATAGATTTAGTAATTAGATGGAAATACATCCGATCCAACCAATGCTCGTTCATTCTGCTGCGTCACCGTGCATAAAACACAGGTAAAGTTGGGTAATCAGTTGGAATGCCTAAGCATAACCAATGGATTACAAAATATTCGGTATAACCAAGCTGCAAGCAGACAAGGTAGTGTGGGGTCTCATTAGAACGTAAGGAGAGCGGAATCCACCAGTCTTTTCATTATGCTTTCTCTTCCCACTGAGTGGGCCTCATGGAATAGACATAACTACATCGAAAGGCGATTCGGCAGGTATCCAAAGGTTCATAACAAGAAATAATTAGATAAAGGTAGCATGTAAACATACTACCGAATTGTAGAGTGTGGTGTAGGCACTGAGTATTAAACACAGGTTAACAGCACACGAAAAGCATCTGGTAAAACCGGATGAAAGGTTCGAGTTGCAATAACTTGAACAATTCAATAATTATAGTAACATTGTAAATCAGGCACTCACAAGGAATGGTAGGATTATGATAGACAAATATTTGTCTTGAGTTAAATGAAACACCTTAAGTAGAATTCATTTATTCAGATAATCAACACCATCGCAGGAGCTTCCCAAATCCTACAATGCAATAGTCTCAGATATATTGGTCCAATAAATGGTCATAATATGTTTTGTAACACAAGAGGACATTGGACTCTATTTTGTTCTACCAATAATCCTGGATCAATGGTATACCAAAACAGAATTTTAAATTTGAGTGATTGCGACACTAAGATAATCCAGAGGAAATATCAAAGTCTAGACCTTCAGTTAACACTGACTTGAAGTAGCATATGAATATGTCTTTTACACAGACTTACTGGTGGCAGGTCCGCCTAACCCAGTTTAAGTGTAAGATCCATGTTTCATACTTAACCAGTCATTAATAACCGAATTACATACAGGCAAGATAGCTCTTGACAGGCAATCAAAAGATTGTCGTTCAACAGACATAATGAATGATATGTTATAAATTCAACATAACTACAGTAAGAACTTCACTCACTTAGCCATGAAGAATAGATAACACGTTGCTGGCTAGGCCTTCACTCAGGGGAAAACCTATAGTAAAACACAGTTCGATTATGATCATTCCTGGACCATACATCCAGACACTTCTAATCATAAATGTATTATTATAAGATTAAGGCAGCTCTGCTTTACACCTCATTTCTACAACATAATGCCGTCCATAGTCTCATTAGACCTTTAGACATTACTTTATAGAAACTACTTCTCACAAATACCTCGCTCTGAATTTCCATGGAACGCTATACAGCTAATCCCTTCAGAACTACACAACAAATATAGTATGGAGTTTGTGTACTGATAGTATATTGTGTGAATAGTGTGTATGTATAAAAATACATAAATGCGTATAGCTAATAGTTTAGTTGCATGTTGCAGGCATATTTTGTATAAATAACACAAATGTATTGTTCGAACGGGTGATGTCATTCTCATAATGGAATCTATTCTGTTAAAATGGATCTAATTTTGCTTACAAAATTATAGAGATTCATTTTCTGAGAAAAACCACCAATCCATTCACACAATAACACAAATTAATATCTTAACAGAAAATAAAACATTCGCAGTGCAAACCACACAAAGTAAAATATAAATTCCCTAACTTTTCCCTACAAATTGTCCTACTCCCTAGCATTGTATAGTCAGAATTAGAAAGAACCTTAGCCTCCATACTACGTTATGCTTACTATACACTACTCATTACAAATTTTATTACAACACAATGAAAAATGAGGCAAAGACTCAATTGAAGTCCGACATACACCCTAACCACAGAAAAGCATGCTTACATACCTTTTATTTACCAAGATTAGGTAAATATATATAAAATCCAACCTGCACACAAGAACACACTACCTATCACACTAAGACACAACACAAATTGCCCATAATTTCACTAAAAAAACACCCCTAGCTAGAATCACTCCCTATTGCGAACTGAAATTTAGTCTAAAACCCATAAACTAGACTACCCTCTAAAATATTACCTATCTAGCTAAACTTCTAATACGCGTAATTCAAACCGTCACGGATCTGACTACGGAGTTTGAATCGCCATAGATAAAACCCAGCACTTCCATTTGTATTAAAAACAAATGAAAACCTTCATGCAGTGAGCAAATCCAGGAATTCTAGTTAAATACTAGATTTATTCAGTAACAACTAAATCCAGGATAAATATGCTAAAATAACAATGAAATCCTGCTGAAAATCAGCAACACTTCAGTAGCACAGTATTATTGTATAATTAACTGCAATAAACCAAGGAAACACAGGATTGCTCACTAAAAGAAGTTTCTGGCTTTACCTGAAGGCACTCACAAGGAAGGGCGTTCCGAAGACTCGACTCTTCCAAAGCTGATCCGAACCCGACTGAAGACTGAGTAAAACTGTCTCGAAGCTCCCCTGCAGCCTCATATTTATAGCTTTCCCGAAGGATCGCAAACATTACCTTATATGGTCATGTCCAAGGAAGCGTTACAACCGAAAAAGCCTCCACGCCCATATTTGGTCATCCATCAGGAATCGTTCGAACGCGAGATCGCGAGATTCCCTAATATGGTAACATATAAGGCACTCTTCGCTTGGACCCTTCGCCCCACCACTTTAGTGATGTTACGATATCAATTCTGAAATATTTTCAAGAAGTGTAGTTTAAATATATTAAACACCTCCAACAGGTTACACAATTGCCTTCTCAATCCTTTTGTCAAAATAAATACTTTGTCAAAATTTGAACTACAACTGTGTAGTATTTTAGTCATAATTTCAAATAAAGCATAAAACAGCAATTAGAATATCTTCTAGATCTTTGAAAATAGCGAACATTTTCCCAACCCTAGCATCCCAACTTTCTTGCAAAACCGTCTCCTAATTGGGGAATTACAACAGCTGAAACATGATTGGCTAATGCTCTAAAACCAAGCCAAATACATAAGGGTCTGATTGGTAGTTTGCAGGACATCAATTATCAGGTCCGAAATTTATTAGAAGTAAATCAAATGCACATTATTTGAATTTAAATTTTCCACAATGGAATTCAAATAGAGAATTTTATTATAATTTGAGATGAAAATTATTAATCAAATCGACTCTGTCATTTTTAGGCTCACAGAAATCATTGACTCAAACAGTCTAGTTTGACTTTAATGAGTGAAATGTTACTTGACGTCTGATCGGTATTTGCTATTAAATATTGATTTACCATAAATGTGTGTATTATAGTAGATAACACAATTAACAATCACAAGTGCTACTTCAGCATGTGACCTCCTCAATGCTTCAGCAACCATGCCTCAAAATACAGGTAAACCTCACTCTAAGTTGAATGATTTCGTATGATTATTTCATAAAATAAAAGTGTATCTTTTAACGAACTACACTTGATGTTACAAAACGATGATCTTTAATGACGTGTTAAACCTAATTTATGTTTCAGGTAAAACTCAAGAATTTATGAACCAAAAGCATTTTTAATCCTATGTTGGGTTTCATGCTATTACTGAAAACGCTGAAAATATATCATGAAACGCCAAATTTTTACTCTTAGTCATGTCCACCTAAATCCCAGGTAAGAGTATAATAGAAATTTCATATCTTAACTTAAACCTCATACTGTTATTTTAATAATATTTTTGTGTTCATATTAGCCATTCTTATAACTTTAACTACAGCTAATTCATATAACCAAATGAGATAAGGTATACTAAATTATAGTATTTGTAGTGCACAAAGAACAGATTTATAATAACAGTACTAATCCAGGTTTTATTATACAAGTTATTAAGACCGCTAAATTGGTCTAATATGGAGAATTCACCTCGATGACTTGGTTAAAATCCATAGGATCTAGAAGACTAATTATTGTATAAATATAGTGTATTGGGGTGTAGGGATAAGGCTTATAAAGATTTTGACTATAAACACACAATACTGTATAATATTAGATGACATAACAATTTCAGTCTCCGGAGCAAAATATCCCATACAATAAATTACTTATATTGAATCATTTAACTAATAGATCCGAAATGAACTAACTAATTCTATTTTAGAACCGATATTAGGAACAGATGTAAGCATAAGCGCTTAGATCTAGCTTGTATTTAAAATGAGAATGAAACATTCAAAATGGTGTTGGATTAACTCGGTAAAAATTCCTATTACAGAGAAACTTTTAAACTACGCCATGGATGTTGAACTATTTGGTATCAAAATTGCCTGTGCCGCTGAAATGAACAGAAAATAAAAGAAATGCTTTATTGGACACGGATTCAATGGACCTTTCAGCTGATGGAGGACATCATAAGAAGAATTCTATAAATTGAACATTTTTATAACTATTTTACATTAGTTAGACCTGCTTTTGCTAGAAGTTCACAGTAATAGTATCGCCTGTTGTAGAATTAATTGCTTATGCTTATAAAACAACAAAAGGAGAATAAATGAACCTCATATATTATACCCTGTTTTATTGATTTTTCTATTACAACGCCATCTATTATCGAGTAGCTAATTTCCTAATTTTAAACCAATAACCTGAAGCTTTTAGTTCGTCAACTCACTCTAGGTGTCGCTTAAGTATCCAATTACCTCCTACATGGTGACATCTATTGTTGAGTAGGGAAACTCTTTACCCAATCAACACAGCTGTATGATAAACTGAAAACTCTTTCTAATTAAGGGACTAACTTCACTACTTGTCCAGAGATGTCACTAGTTTCTATGCATAAAATGATTGATTAGTTTAATCTTGGAATTATTTATTAAATTGACGAAAGATGTGATTTGGAATAGAATGTATGCTTTTATTAAAGTCAATTAATATTATTTAGAATCGAAAATTTTATTCTCATATCTATTCTTATAAAATATAGCCAATAAAGGCAATATTATAGTAGGTCTGGTACAACCGCCCCTAATTTATAAAGAAGTTTACCGTAGTTATAAATTACCTAACACAAAAGAAGACAATACTATAATAATTGCCGCATTAACCATCAACGAGGAACACAGTCTTTGAGGGAAAGAAAAAAAATATATGTATAGAAATTTCAAACATATTAATCACCCTAATACATGGTATTTATTCATTGCTAAATAATAAACAGATAATACGAATGACTATTTAACGAACAGACAACAGAGAAAGGACCCCATATCAGTCCGAAACCTGTCGGGTCATTCACGGTACACACACATGAGTGCTCAGTTCACCTTGCCACTGACTGGTCCAATGATAACTCAATAGGTAAGCTAGGTATAAATAACCGTACTCTTCATTTGTCTCCTAGTTAGCTAATTTTACAACACTCAAAGGTTGACTGGCAGATACTCTCCAATGGTGAAGTCCGCCCCTGCACCCCAACTTATTGTTGTGACCCAATCTTATCTCCCTAATAAAACAATCACTTTAAAATAAATATAAATACCTACTTCTTTACCCAAACCTAGGTGGGTATTAAAAAAATAAAACTGCACCCCAAAAGAATCTAATAAAACCAAGCTATTATCTAGTGAACCTAATCAAAAGACATCCATATATGTACTATGTAAGTATAACAGAAGAAATATTTAAAATTTAAAGAAGACCCCAATTACGAAAAAATATTACTAACTCAATTAAATTAAAACTACAATTTAATTCAATTCAACTTCTAATAAATACAAAATCCAGTAAAAATAAAAATCAGTTAAAGTTTGCTATCATGTATCTAACGCCCCCTATATTATCTGTAGTGAACTTAGTCCAAAACGAAACCAACCAATACGCAACATCAGTACATTACCCATAATACAACTTCAAAACAATAAGCAATGGCTAGCGCCATCTGTGTCATTTGTGGCGAACTAACAACCGCAACATCTATCATACGCACTCATTCAACTGCACGCTACCAATAAAATCCGCAAGTGAAATCAATAAGCAATGGCTGGCGCCATCTGTGTCATTTGTGGCGAACTAACAAACACGACATCTATCATACGCATCTGCACGCTACCAATAAAATCCGCAAGTGAAATCAATAAGCAATGGCTGGCGCCATCTGTGTCATTTGTGGCGAACTAACAAACACGACATCTATCATACGCAACTGCACGCTACCAATAAAATCCGCAAGTGAAATCAATAAGCAATGGCTGGCGCCATCTGTGTCATTTGTGGCGAACTAAGCAACCCCAGCCCAACGTATGATGCGCAGCCGTACGCTCACAACAATTCAGTTCGTTCAACGTCCGCTAGGTGAAACTTGAAATGGTGACATTAACGCCACCTGTCTTGCTTTACACGAACTAATGAGAAAAAAAAAGTTCGACGTGCTAAGGAAATCTGTATCGACACTACTAAAGCTTAATACGCCACCTATGCTATGGAGCGCGAACTAACACAACATCAAACTTCATAAAGCATAGCAATATTTATGGTACCCTAACCCCAATTTAACCTCTTTTATTATTATCGGTTACATAAAAACACAATTAAAACCATAATCCGAACTAATTCCTACAAATCAAATAGCTAAATAAAACAAAACGACTTACATATCTCCCTTAAAATCTCGCAATCGAGAAATATCTCGATCGCACAAAAAAAAAATTAAGTGTGCACACTACGTTAAAGAAAATTGAAGAAGTAATCCTTTTAATAGAATATACGTAAATATCATTTTACTTTAAAACAAACTAATAAAATCAATCTCTCCATCTCATTCTGATTTGCTTTATGACTACGCAATAAAAAAAAAAAACAGACAAAACAACTGTCAAGCTAAAATAGTTAGAGCCACTTTAAAATTCACTTCCTGCCTCTTTCTACTAGCGAATTAAACGCTCAAACCGCACAAACCACGACCTGACGAAAATTAAAAAAAAACTCGGCATACTCTATGTAATGTTGCCAGACTAACCAGAATACTCGATAAGTATAGCAATTCTAGCCTTAACCTGTCATCATAATATCAATAGTATTAAAATTTTGTAACTTTAACATGTCGAGCACTACTCATAGACAAGCCAATACTTAATACCAAATATTTAACACAACGATGTAATTGTTTTGCATCAACAAAACTACTATTATTTTGTATAAGAAATACTCTAACAAATGAAAGTTCTATAAGACATATTATCTTTTACTTAATCAAATGCAATTAAAACAATCGGAGCAAACATTTTTACTATTTAAAGTAAATTTTAAGATAAATTTTCCGGAAAATTTAATTGACTTAAATATTTTCTACAGCTTTTCAAGCTTTACTACTGGCAACACTACAATAACTGTCAAGCCTCGAACGTCATTCAGAGGTTAATTAATTACGTAAACGAGGTTCATGACTAGCGAATTCAACTCCTACGCAGTATTCAATTAAATGAAGGAAGCTTTATGTAGATATTACAGTATACACATACACAAAAGCTAATTTCAGAATTAAAATAAGAGTATTTGCGTCATCATATTAACGTAAACGTTGCAACAAAAGGCGAGTTTGGCACTGAGAAAATATGATTTTAACACGAGAAAATAATGGAAATCTGTAAGAATTGGCCTCTAATAAGGTAAATTAAGTTGCAATAGTCATCATAACTATGGTTTTCTATTACTATTTTTCAATTTTATGCAAATCTATCTCTATGAATTAATCGCAAATCTTATCACTTCTTAATACGCAATTTTGTTGGTTGGCACGCTTCTAACCCTACGTACTTTTATTTCAGCCCACTCTGCAAGCATGTTCATGAAAACCTATCGCAACTCATGGGTTAATGGCTTAATTATGCATAACTTTTCATGCATTTTCTAAATACAATAAAGAGAAGAATGAACCAAATAAAATGCACTAAAAATATAAGCGAAATAAACGAGACACACAGTAAAACAATAAGACGAACAAGAATGCTTAGTGAAAACAAAATAAGGTGAACGGAGAACATAACGGTTGACCAAAATTAAAAGCGCAGCATTTGCAAAGCATAATAAATTGTCATACTCTGTTTATTTATTTGCATGGTCCCTATCCTTATTAAGTGACAATCAAAGGTAGCACAAGTGAAGTCACGAAAATCAAGTGCGTCTTTGCACGAGTGTGCAAATGCATTTTTATACAAATAAGTATGCTTCTATGCATAAAACATTTTAAAGCCCACACCATAATTTCGTAACTTTGCTAAGCAAGAATGTGACAATAGTATTTCGATCTACTCTGGAATTGAAATACATAATGTCTGCAAATATGTTAACATCCAAACCACCTCCAAAACACCCGCTTAACCCAGACATTTGTAAAACCACATCCTGCCGTCACGGCAACAAATTGTACCTAACCCAGTGGTATATCTTAATAAATTTTAACCAGGTTATTACTCATTACTGGTCAATGGAGGTTTCCATACTTCGCTCAACTTAAGTGAATATCCTTCAATAACTATGGATTGAAATAAATACTCATAATAAGAAGAGTATAAATTGAATTGACCAAATTAGATTGTGATCGTCTAGAAAGATTAGGACTCCCTACGTTGTGTAATTTTTTGTTTTAGTAATCCCAAAATTCTTTAAGATGTGGTATGTCTGGATTAAAACAAGGTGTAAGTTTTAGAGGTATTCATGTATTCAAACTAAAGACTTATAATTAAACACAACTAATGTCACACAGTATAATAAAAATAAAACATAACTACTAACTAGTATAACACATTATAATAAAAATAAATAATGTAAGTGTACTGATTTCTGTAGTAAGTGAGTAGAATAGTAGGTAGGGTCTGGGAATGGGAATGATGATACCGGGGCCATCATTGGCCCCGGGCAAGGCTCCAACCACTAATGGAGGTGACACCAGTCACCAACATTACCCCCTCCTTGCTACCTTCACACACCAGCAGAAAAATAATAATAGTTTAGGTTAAATTTAGAGCGCTAACCACGGCGCTAAGTCAACTCAAATAAAGAGACTGGCTAGGAGGAATGAGTAAACCCAATTCCAAGATAGATTTAGTAATTAGATGGAAATACATCCGATCCAACCAATGCTCGTTCATTCTGCTGCGTCACCGTGCATAAAACACAGGTAAAGTTGGGTAATCAGTTGGAATGCCTAAGCATAACCAATGGATTACAAAATATTCGGTATAACCAAGCTGCAAGCAGACAAGGTAGTGTGGGGTCTCATTAGAACGTAAGGAGAGCGGAATCCACCAGTCTTTTCATTATGCTTTCTCTTCCCACTGAGTGGGCCTCATGGAATAGACATAACTACATCGAAAGGCGATTCGGCAGGTATCCAAAGGTTCATAACAAGAAATAATTAGATAAAGGTAGCATGTAAACATACTACCGAATTGTAGAGTGTGGTGTAGGCACTGAGTATTAAACACAGGTTAACAGCACACGAAAAGCATCTGGTAAAACCGGATGAAAGGTTCGAGTTGCAATAACTTGAACAATTCAATAATTATAGTAACATTGTAAATCAGGCACTCACAAGGAATGGTAGGATTATGATAGACAAATATTTGTCTTGAGTTAAATGAAACACCTTAAGTAGAATTCATTTATTCAGATAATCAACACCATCGCAGGAGCTTCCCAAATCCTACAATGCAATAGTCTCAGATATATTGGTCCAATAAATGGTCATAATATGTTTTGTAACACAAGAGGACATTGGACTCTATTTTGTTCTACCAATAATCCTGGATCAATGGTATACCAAAACAGAATTTTAAATTTGAGTGATTGCGACACTAAGATAATCCAGAGGAAATATCAAAGTCTAGACCTTCAGTTAACACTGACTTGAAGTAGCATATGAATATGTCTTTTACACAGACTTACTGGTGGCAGGTCCGCCTAACCCAGTTTAAGTGTAAGATCCATGTTTCATACTTAACCAGTCATTAATAACCGAATTACATACAGGCAAGATAGCTCTTGACAGGCAATCAAAAGATTGTCGTTCAACAGACATAATGAATGATATGTTATAAATTCAACATAACTACAGTAAGAACTTCACTCACTTAGCCATGAAGAATAGATAACACGTTGCTGGCTAGGCCTTCACTCAGGGGAAAACCTATAGTAAAACACAGTTCGATTATGATCATTCCTGGACCATACATCCAGACACTTCTAATCATAAATGTATTATTATAAGATTAAGGCAGCTCTGCTTTACACCTCATTTCTACAACATAATGCCGTCCATAGTCTCATTAGACCTTTAGACATTACTTTATAGAAACTACTTCTCACAAATACCTCGCTCTGAATTTCCATGGAACGCTATACAGCTAATCCCTTCAGAACTACACAACAAATATAGTATGGAGTTTGTGTACTGATAGTATATTGTGTGAATAGTGTGTATGTATAAAAATACATAAATGCGTATAGCTAATAGTTTAGTTGCATGTTGCAGGCATATTTTGTATAAATAACACAAATGTATTGTTCGAACGGGTGATGTCATTCTCATAATGGAATCTATTCTGTTAAAATGGATCTAATTTTGCTTACAAAATTATAGAGATTCATTTTCTGAGAAAAACCACCAATCCATTCACACAATAACACAAATTAATATCTTAACAGAAAATAAAACATTCGCAGTGCAAACCACACAAAGTAAAATATAAATTCCCTAACTTTTCCCTACAAATTGTCCTACTCCCTAGCATTGTATAGTCAGAATTAGAAAGAACCTTAGCCTCCATACTACGTTATGCTTACTATACACTACTCATTACAAATTTTATTACAACACAATGAAAAATGAGGCAAAGACTCAATTGAAGTCCGACATACACCCTAACCACAGAAAAGCATGCTTACATACCTTTTATTTACCAAGATTAGGTAAATATATATAAAATCCAACCTGCACACAAGAACACACTACCTATCACACTAAGACACAACACAAATTGCCCATAATTTCACTAAAAAAACACCCCTAGCTAGAATCACTCCCTATTGCGAACTGAAATTTAGTCTAAAACCCATAAACTAGACTACCCTCTAAAATATTACCTATCTAGCTAAACTTCTAATACGCGTAATTCAAACCGTCACGGATCTGACTACGGAGTTTGAATCGCCATAGATAAAACCCAGCACTTCCATTTGTATTAAAAACAAATGAAAACCTTCATGCAGTGAGCAAATCCAGGAATTCTAGTTAAATACTAGATTTATTCAGTAACAACTAAATCCAGGATAAATATGCTAAAATAACAATGAAATCCTGCTGAAAATCAGCAACACTTCAGTAGCACAGTATTATTGTATAATTAACTGCAATAAACCAAGGAAACACAGGATTGCTCACTAAAAGAAGTTTCTGGCTTTACCTGAAGGCACTCACAAGGAAGGGCGTTCCGAAGACTCGACTCTTCCAAAGCTGATCCGAACCCGACTGAAGACTGAGTAAAACTGTCTCGAAGCTCCCCTGCAGCCTCATATTTATAGCTTTCCCGAAGGATCGCAAACATTACCTTATATGGTCATGTCCAAGGAAGCGTTACAACCGAAAAAGCCTCCACGCCCATATTTGGTCATCCATCAGGAATCGTTCGAACGCGAGATCGCGAGATTCCCTAATATGGTAACATATAAGGCACTCTTCGCTTGGACCCTTCGCCCCACCACTTTAGTGATGTTACGATATCAATTCTGAAATATTTTCAAGAAGTGTAGTTTAAATATATTAAACACCTCCAACAGGTTACACAATTGCCTTCTCAATCCTTTTGTCAAAATAAATACTTTGTCAAAATTTGAACTACAACTGTGTAGTATTTTAGTCATAATTTCAAATAAAGCATAAAACAGCAATTAGAATATCTTCTAGATCTTTGAAAATAGCGAACATTTTCCCAACCCTAGCATCCCAACTTTCTTGCAAAACCGTCTCCTAATTGGGGAATTACAACAGCTGAAACATGATTGGCTAATGCTCTAAAACCAAGCCAAATACATAAGGGTCTGATTGGTAGTTTGCAGGACATCAATTATCAGGTCCGAAATTTATTAGAAGTAAATCAAATGCACATTATTTGAATTTAAATTTTCCACAATGGAATTCAAATAGAGAATTTTATTATAATTTGAGATGAAAATTATTAATCAAATCGACTCTGTCATTTTTAGGCTCACAGAAATCATTGACTCAAACAGTCTAGTTTGACTTTAATGAGTGAAATGTTACTTGACGTCTGATCGGTATTTGCTATTAAATATTGATTTACCATAAATGTGTGTATTATAGTAGATAACACAATTAACAATCACAAGTGCTACTTCAGCATGTGACCTCCTCAATGCTTCAGCAACCATGCCTCAAAATACAGGTAAACCTCACTCTAAGTTGAATGATTTCGTATGATTATTTCATAAAATAAAAGTGTATCTTTTAACGAACTACACTTGATGTTACAAAACGATGATCTTTAATGACGTGTTAAACCTAATTTATGTTTCAGGTAAAACTCAAGAATTTATGAACCAAAAGCATTTTTAATCCTATGTTGGGTTTCATGCTATTACTGAAAACGCTGAAAATATATCATGAAACGCCAAATTTTTACTCTTAGTCATGTCCACCTAAATCCCAGGTAAGAGTATAATAGAAATTTCATATCTTAACTTAAACCTCATACTGTTATTTTAATAATATTTTTGTGTTCATATTAGCCATTCTTATAACTTTAACTACAGCTAATTCATATAACCAAATGAGATAAGGTATACTAAATTATAGTATTTGTAGTGCACAAAGAACAGATTTATAATAACAGTACTAATCCAGGTTTTATTATACAAGTTATTAAGACCGCTAAATTGGTCTAATATGGAGAATTCACCTCGATGACTTGGTTAAAATCCATAGGATCTAGAAGACTAATTATTGTATAAATATAGTGTATTGGGGTGTAGGGATAAGGCTTATAAAGATTTTGACTATAAACACACAATACTGTATAATATTAGATGACATAACAATTTCAGTCTCCGGAGCAAAATATCCCATACAATAAATTACTTATATTGAATCATTTAACTAATAGATCCGAAATGAACTAACTAATTCTATTTTAGAACCGATATTAGGAACAGATGTAAGCATAAGCGCTTAGATCTAGCTTGTATTTAAAATGAGAATGAAACATTCAAAATGGTGTTGGATTAACTCGGTAAAAATTCCTATTACAGAGAAACTTTTAAACTACGCCATGGATGTTGAACTATTTGGTATCAAAATTGCCTGTGCCGCTGAAATGAACAGAAAATAAAAGAAATGCTTTATTGGACACGGATTCAATGGACCTTTCAGCTGATGGAGGACATCATAAGAAGAATTCTATAAATTGAACATTTTTATAACTATTTTACATTAGTTAGACCTGCTTTTGCTAGAAGTTCACAGTAATAGTATCGCCTGTTGTAGAATTAATTGCTTATGCTTATAAAACAACAAAAGGAGAATAAATGAACCTCATATATTATACCCTGTTTTATTGATTTTTCTATTACAACGCCATCTATTATCGAGTAGCTAATTTCCTAATTTTAAACCAATAACCTGAAGCTTTTAGTTCGTCAACTCACTCTAGGTGTCGCTTAAGTATCCAATTACCTCCTACATGGTGACATCTATTGTTGAGTAGGGAAACTCTTTACCCAATCAACACAGCTGTATGATAAACTGAAAACTCTTTCTAATTAAGGGACTAACTTCACTACTTGTCCAGAGATGTCACTAGTTTCTATGCATAAAATGATTGATTAGTTTAATCTTGGAATTATTTATTAAATTGACGAAAGATGTGATTTGGAATAGAATGTATGCTTTTATTAAAGTCAATTAATATTATTTAGAATCGAAAATTTTATTCTCATATCTATTCTTATAAAATATAGCCAATTAAGGCAATATTATAGTAGGTCTGGTACATGAACTTTAATGGAATCATTTATTAGGGTAAATAGGTTGCGAACGTTATCGTCAAGATTTCACGGGTATTGTGTTTAAGGGCACATTAACACAATGATTACGATTTTAATGCACGCTGTGACGAGTACGATGTGAATTTAGGATTTCTGAGGCCAGATTACGAATATTCGAATCCTGCGTAACGTAACGTTATCGCAGTGAAATAAACGGATCACTCACGTACGTTAGTCGAGTATAGCCCGACATCTTTCGGACTAATCAGTAGTCCTTCCTCTAGGAGCACACGCCACGCCGGTGGCGAGACGTAAGCTGTGCGCCGCGGCTCTGCTCGCGCGGCTGCTCGGCGCAGCTGACGGCGGCTCACAACTAGCCTCCTTTTCATCGTCATTCTTATTATTGTCAAAAGTAGGGTGGGCTCCTAGAGGAAGAACTACGGATTAGTCCGAAACATGTCAAGCTATACTCGACTGACATACGTGAGTGATCCGTTTATTTCACTATGATTGAATCTCACGTAAGTTTCATGTTAAAAGTAACGTTATCGTATTGAAATCGAGAAACTTCATGCAAAATTTTAGTTCCAAATACGCTCACGGGCGGGCGCTGTTCCAACCAAACGTCATACAAATTTCTCGATAACGTTTCTACTCGATAACGTTACGCAGGATTCGAATATTCTTACTAGGCCTCTGTTAGAGGCTTATGCTTTTGCTTGAAAGAAGAAACTTTCTTTCATGCTTACTTTAAAGTTTTTTTTTTTTTTACTGGTTATCATTTACTTTATTTACATAATAAAAGCAATTTACAATGACATTAAATCTAAGCTTAAACTAAATAAACTACAACTTAAAACTAAATTAAATCTAAATAAGGCCCCCGTGGCATAGTGCCCAAAAGGCTGGCAGCGTTGCCTCGCTGAACAGCGATGCTGATTCTTTGAGAGAGAAAACTGCTAGCCCTTTGGTCACAAGTTGCATCAACTAAGCGCTTTTGTAACTCTTTAAAGTTTATATTCACACATTCAATGCTAAAGATTTAAATGTTTTAACAAAATAATTATATAGAGTGTCTAACACAGAGTGTAACTCTGCGTGCGAAATTATTTAAACAATTCAGGAACCATCAAGCATTTATCAAGATTACGTAATGAATGAGCGGGCAAGATTTTTTTTTCAGTGAACGGCGAATCATAAAAAAGTGAAAGAATATTCTATTAACAGCTAAAATACGAAACAAAAGAGGGCAATAAGACCGTCTATTGTCTACCCTGATTATTTTTTGTGTCTCATTGTACTGATTCGTGGTGTTCAATAATACATTTTGTATTGTTTTGTATTTCACTGTACCTAGCTCAACAAGCTCTGAGGGTCGAATAGTAAACGTTGTCGAGTTTGTATTACGTTTGGAACAGCGTCCGCCCGTGAGCGTATTTGGAACTAAAATTTAGTATGAGGTTTCTCGATCTCGATACGATAACGGTAACGTTACGCAGCATTCGTAAAGTCGTGCTCGACCCTCTGTGCCGGCGGGTCGACCACTCGACTGTAAAGTTACATACATACAATTTACAAAATTTTGATTATTAAAACCACGTCGGCCGTAATGATTAGCGTCCAAGTCCCAAATTGAATAATCAGACCATAATCGGTACCCGCTAATAGTTTTAATATTTAATCGCCCCTTAATAATGGGGCGTTAATAATTTTGCAGTACAACTCGTGTAATGTACACAGTACACCAACTGGCGAAAAATTTATGATCATCCACATCGATATCGGTCGAGATGCTGTTAGGTAATCTGTTGGGAATGTGTTTGCGATCGGTATGAATACTGTAATTTACGAGAATACTCCAAGAAGCATTGTATGGACAAATGTGACTCGGGTATCCTCGAATTGTGTTTAAGGCTTTAGCAAGGTTCCTCCTTGGATCTAGTACAGTATTGCATAATTAATAAACTTCACATTAATTTACAAAAATGTCACACCATTTCTTTTTCTCGTAAACGACACCCAATTTGCTTCGGTTATTCACTGGGTGGTCACCGGTCACTGATGAAGGTCACCGAAGTAAAAGACCTTGGAGTGTATTTTGACAGCGTAATGCAGTTGAACACGCATTATGATAAAATTATTTCTAAAGCGTACCAAATGCTAGGCTTTATATTCCGCCAGAGAAAAGATTTCAGGGATCCAAGAACTCTAATTCTTCTGTATAATGCCTTTGTCAGATCTCGTTTAGAATATGCATCAGTTGACTGGAGTCCTTCTTATTCTGTGCACATTACTAATATTGAAAGAATCCAAAATAAATGTATAAGGCGGATGAAATATCAGTTTAATTCATTTGACACTGGCTGCATGGATACTCTCCAATTACGTAGAGAAATCAAGGTTCATTTTTTTTTGTACAAATTACTCAATAATTTAGTTGACTCTCAAGATCTACTCAGCAAGATATCATTTACGTAGGTGTCCTAGCTTCCGCACTCATTCCGCCAATTTGTTCACTACGCCGTTTTGTCGCACTAAATATGCCAGAAATTCATTCTTAGTGAGAGCATGTTCCAGTAATAATAAGGAGTACTCAGGTGCTGATATTATATTTCATATGACATTGCAGGAGTTTGTGTCCACAATTAAAGATACTAATGATCAAAAGTAGACTTCATTTCAGTGTAAGTTTGATTATGATTGAAGAAAAGATGTAGATTTTGTTTGATTTTAGCATACTACTTTGTTTCTCACATAGGTACTGAGTAATTTAACTGCTTAATTGTTTGTTTATTGTTGTTAGTAACTACTTACAAAATTTGTATATCTGAGCATAAAGATACAAATAAATTAATTATAAGTGGAAACTGTGTTAGCTTATGTGTTGACTGTAATTTTCTATGTTTCATGTATTAAATTTAAGCTGTTTGTTTCCCAATAAATATAAATAAATAAATAAAAAAATCTAAGATAGCTAAAGATTCACTCTCATTAAGCACCTTAATTACTCCTACACATACTTAATGCTCCCCCCCCCCTCCATCCATCTATCTGACGTATACTACGAGTAATATAATTATTTTTCCTAATATCGGCTGACATGGAATGGAAAATAAGGATACATCTATAGTAGTTTATGCAACTGCTACATAATGAGTGTTTTAAGGCCTAATTATGTGTAGTTGCATACATTACTTTATCTACACACATATTATAAGTACCTACTCTAAGATGGGTTCAGAAGCCGAAGGCATGTATCATACCCATACCTGTCACGAATTTGATTGTTTTTTTTTTTAATCATAGACAAACATACCGAGCTGACGTTTCGTAAACTGTTTAAAAAAAAACAAAACGCGAGTTGGATTCTTCGTTTCGTGTGATGAATGTTAATTTAGTTTCTGCGATTTTGTTTCTGCAAAATTGATCAAATATCATGAAAATGCTGGAGGCGACACTACAATAATATTTTGCTAATTATTTTTTAATGTTTGAATTAAACGTTGACACGAAATTCGAGTAAAACTTCTACTATTGTTAACTTACATCATCATCATCATAGTTGCCTTTTGGTGATCCACTTTTGGGTATAGACTTCTTCCCTCTTGTTCTTCTATTTTCTTAATAATCATGGTCTTTCCGAAAGCGCTGGTAAATACAATTTTGGATTAGAATTTTTGAAATTTGACCGAATACTCGTACATAATAAGGTCCTCAATACCGAATACATATAAGACAAATGAATCCTCGAATGGAGACCACGGATAATACGTATGTGGAGCGTCCTGAGACACGATGGACGGACGACCTTAAGAGGGTTGATGGCGGCGGACGGATGCGAGGGGCCGAAGACAGAGTGTTGTGGCGCGCCATGGAAGAGGCGTATATCCAGCAGTGGACTTCTGTGGGCTGACGATGATGATGAAAATTAAATGTCAGGTTAAGGTTTTGACAACCAAGTAGCGGAAGCGGAACGACGGATCGAACAAGCTTTGGGTGGGCTGAATTTTGTTAACTTACAAAACGTAACTTAGGTTCAAAGGTTAGGCTAATGCTCAATGTTTTGTCCGAAAATAATAGTACTGAAACCTACACGCCGCATCATTAGTAAAAAGTCAAAAATTTTGTATTCGACGTATCGTGGAGAAGAAAAATATTTTTCCTACATTTCATGTCAATGTCATTAAAACTAATGAATAGCTTGTTCCCGAACTTGCGTCATTCTGCATGTGGAGTGACAAGTTGATGACCCTTGAAGTTATACAGTACAGGGTACATTAATTAAGAGACTTCACTTTTAATTAAAAAAGGCGCATATAGCTCTGCATTTTCTACTTTTTGGTTACGAACTGCATTCAAACTAGTTGTTATGAAATCTGCATAGACTAGTTAGATACTTTTTGTGTTTCTGAAGTAAACAAGGAGTCCATAATAGTTTCGCCAGGGCCGTTCATCTGACCGTGTGTCAGCCTGTCTGTCTGTCCATGGCATTGTTGAGAGTCTCTTGGTATTATTAAGCCGTAGTAATTTAGTATGCTGTCAAGCCGACAAAGTGGTAGAACTAAATCTAAAAAAAAGTAACTTAACGAAAGTGGGGGGAGGGGGGGGAGAGTGTTTTTTCTTATCTGTCCCATGGTGTGATATCCTTGGATACTCCTTGGCGCACAGAGACGTGTGCTCCCAGATGATGGACTACGTATCAGTTCAAAACATGTCGGATAAAACTCGACTTATATACGTGAGCGATCCGTTTATTTCACTTTATATAGCCAAATTCCGAATGCATTTACCCACTAAACATTATACCACACAGACGTGTTATGTACCTATAGGTATGCTTAGCGGTAGGTAGTTTTAAGCACAAGCTGCAGACAACTGCGTTAAGTATAATGTCTGCGTTTTGTTAGCTCAATAAGCGATTCTTATTCTTATTCTCAAGTCAGTCCGTTAATATACGCAATAGAGAACACTGCTCTTTTTCTAGATCTCCTCTTTACAACCTTTACCACCTCTTTACCACCTAGGATACCTTTCCGGCTACATTCCAGCACTGAGGCACAGATATAACAAGATGAAAATTTTATACAGTAGATAAATTTGTGGAACTTTGGTAGTACGAGGGCTGTTTGATAAGTACCCGTTTATGGAAAAAAAACATTTTTTTTGTATATATGCATTTATTTTTCTACGTAGTCACCTTTTAACTCTATACATTTGTTCCACCTATACTCAAGCTTCAATAAACCATCCAAAAAGTATGATTTTGGAAAGTCATTAAAATAGGCCTCTGTGGCGGCAATGACTTCGTCATTTGATCCAAATCGCTTGCCACCGAGCCATTTTTTTAGCCATGCCATGTCTTTAGGTTGGGAAACAAAAAGAAATCGCATGGGGCCAAATCTGGAGAATACGGGGAGTGAGACAATAGTTCGTAGCGTAACTGTGCTAATTTAGCCGTCACAACTCTGGACGAATGAGCCGGGGCTTTGTCGTGATGAAACAGTACTTTTTTCTTTTTTAAATGGGGTCGTTTGTCCTTCAACACGGTTTCGAATTCATCCAATAAATTGGCATAGTACTGCCCTGTTATTGTTTTTCCCTTTTCTAAATAGTCAATATGTATATTACCCTGCGAATCCCAAAGAACGGTCGCCATGACCTTTCCAGCCGATGGGACGGTTTTTGCTCTCTTTGGAGCAGGTTCACCCGGTAAAATCCACTGCTTTGACTGCTCTTTCATTTCCGGGGTGTAGTGGTGGACCCACGTTTCGTCCACGGTCACGAAACGACGCAGAAACTCCTTCGGGTTACGTTTGAACACGGCCAAACACTGCTCCGAAGTAGTCAGTCGGTTCCGTTTTTGCTCCTCCGTGAGTAAACGCGGCACCCACCTCGCCGATACTTTCTTCATACCCGATACTTCTAATATGTGTTGTACCCTCTCGATTGAAACGTTTACAGCATCAACGATTTCTCGAAGTTTAATTCGGCGGTCGGCTACAACGATATTTTCAATTTTCTTAACCATATCGTCTGTAGTCACCTCAACTGGCCGGCCTGGGCGATCCTCATCAAAGACGGTTGTTCTCCCCCGCTTAAACTGGTTATACCAATATCTGACGGTTGTCATAGAAGGAGCACATTCATGGTAAACCGCTTGCATTCTTACATTTATTTCATCACATGTTTTTTCTTCCAAAAATAAGAATCTAATTACAGACCGATACTGTTCTTTCTCCATTTTAACAATTTTAAGTTCACGCCTTCACTAAATCGTTGTCAAATGAGAAAAAAAAAACAGAAGAATGCCATTTTTTTTTAATTTTCCCGCCTCTGAAAAATGGCTTATAAAGGTGGTATACTTATTTGCGGCCAGTGATATTAATATATTTAGAAAACGGGTACTTATCAAACAGCCCTCGTATATCCGCAGAGTCCAGTACATGATTTAGGGAAAATTGATAGTAAAACTGGGGTACATAGCTCCGGTTTTACGATGGTATCGAATTTAGTAGCACGCAAATCACTGAGGCGGCCTTGCCTTTGACATTGTTTAGGATAGATTGACCTAAACTTTCGCTATTATCTTCCGCTTTTAACTTTTTTTCTTCGATCGAGCTGCTAATTGCGTGTTTGGGAAATGGTAGCTAGTTTAAGGCCCATAGGTACGTTGTATCTTATAACATAATCAACTTAAAAAACCTGGAAAACCCCGACGTTTTTGTTTTAAAGTTCAATATACCAAAAACTGCTAAACCGATTTTGATGAAACAAGGCTGAGAACCATTCCAATTACGAGCTTACGATTAAAAAGAGCCGTGTCCATATCGGTCTATATATTTAGATGCTACAATACAAAAAACCTTTAAAAAAAATGTAAAATAATCCTCTAAAATAACGATAAATAAATAAAATAAAATGAGTTTATTTCGGACAACAGAAACTAAAGCCTAAAGTTTTATGGCCTAGCACTAAGCAGCAGAAATATGAAGTCGGTGCGGTGCGAGCGGAATATTCTTTGAATGAAGCACCGACTTCATATTTCTGCTGCTTAGTGCTAGGCCATAAAACTTTAGGCTTTGGTTTCTGTTGTCCGAAATAAACGCATTTTATTTTATTTTTTTTATTTATCGTTATTTTAGAGGATTATTTTATATATTTTTTTTCTAAGGTTTTTTTTTGAAGACGGTTTTACTTTTTTGTTAAAAGATTTTTATTTCACAATTTTACGTTGATTTAACATTTTCAGAATTATCCTCCAACTCCTAACCGTTAAGGAGTTGTACCTTCCATCATCAGCTCATCAACATAAGTTGATGACTACCGGACGCAAATACTTGAATAGCCTTAGAAAATATATAAAACACATGATACGTGCCTATAAAATTTGAGAGTTGCCCTCGATTTCCCTAAGATCCCATCATCAGATCATGACTTGGTGACAGTGGGACTACCTCAGGAGTATACCCTTTCGAATAATGGTTTAACATTTTCAGAATTATCCTTCAACTCCTAACCGCTAAGGAGTTGTACCTTCCATCATCAGCTCATCATCATGAGATGATGACTACCAGACGCAAATACTTGAATAACCTTAGAAAATATATGAAACACATAGTACGTGCCTGTAAAATTTGAGGGTTGCCCTCGATTTCCCTTGGATCCCATCATCAGATCGTGACTTGGTGGCAATGGGACCACCTCAGGAGTATACCCTTTCAAACAAAAATAATAATTGAAAAACGGTCTACAATTGACGGAGTAATCGATGTACATACATATAAAAAAACTAAAAAATACATACAGTGGAACGTAGAACCTCCTCCTTTTTTTTAAGTCGGTTAAAAATACATGAAATTACCGTGAGACTCAATCATAGCGCGCAGTGTGCTTCTCGCTGCCGCTGGGTCGTGCGCTCCCAGAGGAAGGACTACGAATTAGTCCGAAACATGTCAGGCTAAACTCGACTTATATACGCGAGTGATCCGTTTTATTTCACTATTATAAAACCCCTCTTTTTGGGTCGGGGGTTAAAAAAGTTGTGAGACAATTTGTAAATAATAACACAATACATGACGATGCTTTCGCGAAAGGCGTGGTTCGGTTATTTTACGATCTTTTATACGTACCATGTAATAAAAAATATTTACATTGACGTGTTATTGAGTTTTAAATTTTCAGTTATCATTATCAGGGTTGTAGTTAGCTATCAGTTTGCAGACAAGTGAAATAATACAGTACAAAATATCTCGGAGGTCGCGACCACTTCAGAATAGCGTTCATTTTACAAGTTGAAACAAATGCCGTTCGCGGAGTAAAGCAGGCAATTTATTTAAATAAAAGACGGCTCTCGTACATCTTATGCAAGAAACAGAAAGGTTGCTTTTACAAAATAAGTGTGTAAGGTTCCCAATCCGCCCTGGGCCTGCTTGGGAATGCCCATGGAGGCCTGTGCGCAGTAGTGGGAGGTAAAAAAAGGCTGATGATAATGATGAAGTGTTAATTAAAGAAGAAATTAAGTTTATTAATAAATCGTTTTTAGTACGATCTTTTTTGCTGACTGTACTTGCATTATGCAATGCATTATGCATTTCATCAATACGAAATTTTAAATCAATCCGACCACAGGAAGTGGATCAAGTTAAACTTGCAGGATTTTATTACTAACAGACAGACATAAGTAGGTACAGATTCTGGACAGCTGTGCCCTAATCACGACTTGTCGAATCCTGCGTTACGTTACGGTTATCTTATCGAGATCGAGAAATCTCATACTAAATTTTAGTTCCAAATACGCTTACGGGCGGGCGCTGTTCCAAACGTCATACAAACTCGTTAAAGTTTACTATTCGATTTTACGTGACGCAGGATTCGACAAGTCGTGCTTAGGGCACTGAAAGTAAAAGAAAGCTTCAATAGAATCGTATAAATTATTGCCGTTACGCTGATCATTACACATGAACCGGTGGGAAATGTTTTGGCAACCTTTAAAGCAAGCAATCTGTTTGTCTTGTCGAATCGGTATAAAAGATGGCGTACTGTGTGTTAAACTCGGGAATAAAATAAGCTATATTCATTCCAAATTTCATTCAAATTCGTCAAGTCGTTTTAGCGTAAAGAAGTAACAAATATACACAGACAAACACGCTCACACACACTTTCGCACTTATATTATTAAGTAGAATACCACCCCCACCGTAACAATTAGGCAGGAAACTACCGACCCCACTGGTTTTGAAAGGTTTAATGACACATAATTACACACCTAACCTTATTTGTAAGATTATTGTGGGAAAGGGAACAGTTTTAGGCTGTTCAGTATGCTCCCAGAGGAAGGACTACGGATTAGTCCGAAACGTGTCAGGCTATACTCGATTGACATACGTGAGTGATCCGTTTATTTCACTATGATTGAATCTCAAGGTAGTTTATGTTAAAAGTAGTTTTAGGCTGCTTGCTTTGACTGATAAGGCTCGTCGAAGCCAAATGCATATTGTGTCGGGTAGGCAAAAAACTTGTAAGTATTCAGCATGTTTCATTGGATACAAGAGAGTTTGTTTTGAGTTTTAAACATGTTTTAAAACGAGAGATGAATCGAAAGGAGGAAGAATCGAAGAAATGTGCACCAAAAATCTAGGATTTTCGAAAACTCAAATTTTGCCATTCCTTTAGGTTGGCAAGTAAGTTTGTGCAAAATGTTGCAAATAAATTGTGATCCGCTTCCGTTCAGTGACATTGACAACATAATAATCAGGTTTTGACCGTGAGATTCGTACAGTATGAACCTCTCCGTTATCTGAACATAACAGAGAGGTTCATACCATGGCTGTGTCATCAACATAAATCATCAGACACTCAATGAAACATGACATTGACTACTATGCACTGTGTTGATCGGTAACTGAATGGTCTAGTGGGCAGTTTTATATTTGTCAATCAAAATCATATTTTTTTGCCTCATAATGTTCCTAACGCGGTCATATGACAGGGTGTTGTGGGAAAACTCCTTACTCTTAGTTTGGCAGAACTGAAAAGTGAAAACCTGAATTCCAGTCTCTTCTGATTTTATACCTACTAAAAATGTGTAGTAAAATAAAAATACAGAAAGACTGCTATAGATATTGATGATGGTTCGAAACAAAAATGTTTTAAGTAATCTTCTGTTGCTATAGATATTGATGATGGTTCGAAACAAAAATGTTTTAAGTAATCTTCTGTTGCTATTGATATCGATGATGGTTCTAAACAAAAATGTTTTAAGTAATCTTCTGTTGCTATAGATATTGATGATGGTTCGAAACAAAAATGTTTTAAGTAATCTTCTGTTGCTATTGATATCGATGATGGTTCTAAACAAAAATGTTTTAAGTAATCTTCTGTTGCTATAGATATTGATGATGGTTCGAAACAAAAATGTTTTAAGTAATCTTCTGTTGCTATAGATATTGATGATGGTTCGAAACAAAAATGTTTTAAGTAATCTTCTGTTGCTATAGATATTGATGATGGTTCGAAACAAAAATGTTTTAAGTAATCTTCTGTTGCTATAGATATTGATGATGGTTCTAAACAAAAATGTTTTAAGTAATCTTCTGTTGCTATAGATATTGATGATGGTTCGAAACAAAAATGTTTTAAGTAATCTTCTGTTGCTATAGATATTGATTATGGTTAAAAACAAAAATGTTTTAAGTAATCTTCTGTTGCTATAGATATTGATGATGGTTCGAAAAAAAAATGTTTTAAGTAATCTTCTGTTGCTATAGATATTGATTATGGTTAAAAACAAAAATGTTTTAAGTAATCTTCTGTTGCTATAGATATTGATGATGGTTCGAAACAAAAATGTTTTAAGTAATCTTCTGTTGCTATTGATATTTGACATTCAGTTACTTTGGATTATGACATAATTTTGAACAGTAGAAAAATTCATTGATGATGTTTGTGCTATGTCCATCATGTTGAACACTGCCAAATTAAGGGTATAATATACTTTTCCAATACATTGCATTTCCAGACTCGAAACAAGTGTTCTTTTTGCATATCATTCGTTATCTACACAACTACACCAATCTTCTAAGGGGCCCGCAGTATGGGGAGTACCTTAAAAGCCGACGAGCGTCCAATAACGTTATAATCCACACTTTTTACGTGCCCCTCTGAAGTGCTTAGTTTATTGTCATGAATAATAAGCCGCGTAAAACACCCCGAACGCTTGGTATGGTTTTTTCGTTGACTTCTCATCTCTATGTGTAAGGAGCGTGATCCTATGTTTTATTTATGCTCCGAAACAAACGGGACCGCTCTCCTCGTGGTGTCGGGAAGTTTTTTTGGGGTAAATTTACGTCATTGGTGGCCGTAAATTTCCCGCAGACTGCTAAACGTTAAGCTAAAAGTGTGTTGTGTTATTTTTTGTTAGATATTAACACGTTTTAGTCATGCACGGGAAATAATTTTACGTCTTTTTTTTAGACTATTTAGGACACTGGATCAAATTAGGTCACATGCATTCGCAGCAAGTATTGCACGAACTTCGTAGTTTTGTTCTATTCGTAATGATATGATAAGTTTTCCAGCAGTGAACTTACACTGGAAATTTTATACAAATTTTACACGTATATTAAAGTTTCCTCTAATTATGTAACTTCCGTACCTGAAAGTTATTTAGCACGCTCGGTGAAACAAAAAGTTACGAATTGTTTTGACGTTTGTTTGGTTAAATTAAAACGTCTAGATTATTAACGGAATCAATCAGATAGGTAGGTAGTTAGGTTATTTTCCTTGCCGGACAGTAAACGGTTATTGTATAAAAATATTATTATGTTCATACTTGGTCAGAGTTACAATAATATTTGTACTAACTACTTGCCTACTAAATTAACTTATAATATTCTTTAACGCATAGTGTAATTGGCTGCTTTTCGAAAATCCAATAAATGAAAACTATTTTCCATACCATCCCGAATGGGGCCGAGGTCTTTTGCCCTGCCAGGAATAGGGAGAAATATGTCGAGCTGACTGTCAACCTTCAGTAATTGAAGAGGTAACAAAAGAAGATAATTATCATAGCGACCTTCATTAGTTTCTGAAATTTTGTAATATTGTGAAGTATCGAACCATTAGGCACAATTTTATATTAGTTTCGCTACTACAAATGAACTCATTTCGATCAGACTAGTTCATAATACCTACCTACTTATAGTCAGTGTTTTTCTATGGTTTCATGCAACCCCGTTCAGTTTGTCAAAATATTTGGTGATCTCCTGCTTACCTTCGTTTTTGTAATTTGTTCTATTTTTCTACGTTATAGTATAAATATACATACAATACAATACATACAACATATACATACACACACATACAATATATACATATATAATTACTACTATGTGTGTGCTTTGAAGAAACTGCAACCCCCAAAAGAGGTTATGCGACCTCCATTGCAGGAGGTCGCAACCTACGGGTTCAAAAACACTGACTTATATCACAACTCACTGGTTTTATATTCAATGAGCATAAAAACAAGAAAAATCTGACCTCGCCTTATTTAGGTACCTATCTTGATCATTTTTTACATCCACTGATGAATTTTTAATGTACATACTGAGTTTATGAGGTGCGCGTGACATTGTTTTGGCTATAAAGTGGATCTGAATTTAGACTGAGGTTTCGAGGGACGAACGCTGTTCATTTAATGAATTTCTGTTTTTTTTATATAATTGTGTGTACTCTTCAATTTTGTCCATCTAAGGTATATTGTAATCTCTATATTGGTTTATTCTTATTACTTGATCAGTTTAATTTGATATTCTTCTCTTTGTTTTTATTTTACCGTATAAAACATGTGACCTTTAACGCGATAACTTTTACATTAGTAAATAAAATTACTATGAACGTATTATTTTATGTTTTACGTAAACTTCTCTATCTTATAATTATTATGTTATGAAGCGAATCTGACACCATAATTGCTTTATTTATTTATCTATTGTTAATGTTTACAAAAGCTTGCACAATTTACAAAAACCTTGGTCCTGCCTTTTTCGTGTTGTTTCGTATTTCAATTTTATTGACTTGAAATGTTTGTTTGCTTGTTTAAATCAAGTTAACCAATTTGACCCACTGCCAGTGCTCGTATTGACATGAACTTTGGTTGGATTGGATAGAAAAACAATGCAAGTACAGTCAACAGAAAGTACAGTCAGTAAAGAAGTATTTTACAAAAAACTGGTTTCAGTTTTATCACATTTTACAATTTACCGAACACCTAGGTAAATAAATAGGTAGTAGCTTTACTGCCGTCAGCTGCGATTCTTTATCGCTTTAAATGATGCGGTTGTTGTTTTGTAGCTACGTTTTATGTTTCGTGGTCCGACATTGTAAAGGTAGGTAGTAAAATAGTCGTGCAGTTTCAACGGCCGAGCATATTGAAGGGCACTGCACTCTAGAAAAAAACTTTATTTTATAAATGTTGATTTCTTGGTGTTACTAAATCAGAAGACGAAATTAGTTTAGATTCGTGAGTCATTCCCATCTCTGGGCTGGGCACCTAAGTACCAAATAGTTCCATTTGACCGCATGCAACGTAGAGCTGCTCGATTTGTCGATAACCAGGCACTCTCTGGTCGGCTCGATCCACTGGCTATGCGGAGGGATGTGGCACCTCTCTGCATTTTGTACCGTATTTATCATGGGGAGTGTTCTGATGAACTGTTTGGGTTATTGCCTGCGACTAAGTTCCACTACCGTACTTCGCGAAACCGTCTATCCTTCCATCCTCATCACCTTGACGGTTCGCAGTCTAGCACTGTTCGATTTAAACGAAACTTTTTCCCTCGCATGACGAAGATATGGAATCAGCTTCCTGCGGCAACATTACAACTTAGGAATCTTTAAAAAACGGGCCTACCTATTCCTTAAAGGGCTGGCAACGCACCCGTGATTCCCCTCGTGTTACAGGTGTCCATGGGCGGCGGTGATTGCTTTACATCAGGAGACCCACCTGCTCGTTTGCCCCTCCTATATATATAAAAAAATCGTTTCAGCTGAATGGGGCTGAATTTTGCTTGTGTGAGATTGTATGATTTATTCTTGTAGTATGACGAATTTCTACGGCGACTCTTGTAAGGAAAACTGCGGTTTCCCTGTGTGGGTAAAGAAAGCCAAACTTGGTAACAATTAGGTACCTACCCATTTCTAAATTACTTAATACTCACCAGATTAAAAATTAAAACAGCACTTATGCAGACAAACTATACCCTATTGATTCAGGCGTAACTTTGCGGAGGGTTCTTCGACTGACGGTAGGGGTGTCAACATCGACGACGTCCGCTGAGGATGCCTCGGGGAGAGGCGAAACACGTGTCCGCTACTATTTTACTGGTGGTGGTAGTTTTGATTGTGGGCTATAGCGTTTGCGTTGATTATTTTATTTTTAATTTGCGGACGGAGGGCGGGAAAATTAGTGCATGAAAATAAATACTCAGCACAGACGAGGCTATTTTGCATGACTATACTGCACTACTTCGCGGAGGAGCAAATTAATTTAATCCGTTACTTAAAATTATACCCTTTCATGAATCCTCCTGTTCATAACATTTAAAGTTTACATAGTGCCGATTCCAGTTACCTACTACCGGAATATACATGTATATGTCAAATATGATGGCTTCGTTATTTTAAATCACGTTAAGCTCTTGTTTGTGAGAGCATGAAAGTAAAGTTTTTCATAAAATGATCAGGATTTATTCACAAACTTTTCCTTCTGATATTCATATTTGAAGAGAAATTTCATGTAATATTCACTGCTCTTCTCCAATCATGATTATTAGAATTCGAAGATACAAGAAAAGGTAATTCGAGTGTAATCAATGGTAATTTTGATCTCAAAATTGTTATTGACAAGTTTCGCCCTGCTGTGTTACAAAAGTGGCACAAAATTTGGCCCAGTTCAAATACAGAATTATGTACACCTACATATAGGGTTCGTTTTAATGAATCCTCAAGATTTCAGCCAGGGGTTGAGTGAGTCTATGTGAACATTCTGTTAAGTTTTTATTTGAAAAAAAAATCTCAAATAGGTAAATTCATTGCCTCTGCTTGTTGACAATATCAGTTTCTATAAGGTAATTGCGGGCAATATCCCGTTTTCATTATGTCTAATTGTTGACAATATATATGTCGGAGAATCGATACACTAGTCGGTGTTGATCATAGTCTAAAGTTATAAATTACCTTCATTTGTTATGATTTTAACGAAACGTCAAGCGGTGACAGCTGTCAAATAAATACTGCTTGGGAGTGGTCTGTGCTTGGTTCATTTGTGGGTAGTTGGTATAAGGTCGAAATGACATTTAGTAACTTTGAAAAGAAAAGGGCATTCTTGATCGGGTCGGACTGATCACAAGTTGGTAATGTAATCCGTTTGCATCGGCTTGGTGCTTTGAGTTTTAATGAGAATTGTTAGTGTTTTAATGAACTAAGTGCCTGTGCCCCAAAGTACAGAGTCTTATTTTGAGTCTTAAATGATATCTTGGCAATAGATCACGTGAATGGGCGCAAGCACAGAACTCTCCAACGTTTCCAATATGGTACTTGCATTTCGCGTTAATAGTAACGAGTTAACTGTGATATCAATTGTAACTAATTTAGACCTCGTATAGTGTTATTATTGAAAAGATTATACCTCATTGAGTTTCTTGCCGGTATCTTCTCAATAGAGGTTATTTCCGAACCGTGCGGTAGAGTCATTGATGTAGGCCTTAATCAAATAAAGACTGGCTTAGAAGTGAAACATGATGTGTCTGCAGTTATTTCTACCACCTCAATCGACCTTGAGGATGAGTAAAGCTCATGACCAAGCTCTACTACGTGTAAAACCCATTTCATCCTGACACAGCTAGCTAGCAAACCAAGTCCGCTGGTGTGTGCGATGTCTCGTCCCGGTCCTAGTCTCCGAGTTATATATCGGAGAATATTTTTCCAAATAAACACTTTACGGAGGTGGTCACTTATACTTCCTCAACCCCTGGCTGTTTTCTTGACGGTCCATTAAAACGCACCTGTTATATAAGAGAACTACATTTCTTGCCGCTGTGTTGATTTTAGTGTCATTATTTCGTTACTGTAATTATTTTTACATTAAAATAATAACCTAAGCAACTTAGAAAAGTTGAAAACCCCCCACATTATCATTGCAAAGTTCAATATTTCAAACACGGCTGAACCGATTTTGATGAAACTTAGCTAAGAAACAGACATGCCACAAACAGATACGCAGGTCAAACTGAATATAACTTTTTGGGTCAGGGGTTAAATATAATCAAATATTTGAACCAATCACCGCATGACGGGTCACCTGGCGGTGATAGATTCAAATATTTGATTAGGTATATTTATTTTAGTGTGCCCAAGTAATTGTTTTAATATTGTGTACCTAAGCTTTTTCCCTGCAGGTAACTGTTTAATGCAAATTTTATTTTATTTTCAAAGAAGCCAGCCAAGACTGGAAAAATGAAAACTAACAAAATGACCTCAAATGAGGCAGCACATTGGAATTCCATATAAAACAAATCTCTCGTGTCCAGTAAGTCGATTACACGCTTGAAAATATCGAAACGAGTTTCTTGGATGAGATGTTATATAGATTCTTTTGTTTTCCCAAGGAAACAAATACGAAAGCTTAGCGTTGTAAAACAAATGAGGCAGTTATTTGACTCTAGGAAAGAAAAATGAGAAAACTATTCCTATGTAACTAGCATGAGGTAGATAGAATATTGGATTGATCGTTTTATAGTAATTACCTTATTTCCTATCATTTATTTTTTAAATAAAATTTCGTGACAATACCTGCCAGCTAACCTTTTTTCTAGCAAAATAAACGTTTCATTCCAATTCTTTTCTGGCCCTAGAGTTGACATAATTGTAAACGAAAAACATCAGCTTTTTTAATACAAAAGGCACAAATGCAGCTCTTGATCCAGCACATCATGCTGAAAGCCTGAACTTTATTGAATTAGTTTTGTAACTGATCAAATTTTAGGATATTCTCATTCTGCTGGATATACAGCGAATCAATGAATTATCTCGACTTGTAGTTATTGTGTATACATAAACGTATCGTCTACAAGCATAATAATTATTCTCTACTATCGGGTAACAAAACCGTAATAACCTAACAAATATTATACCGGGAGAAACTCATTACCGTATTCCATATTATAGGGAAGTTCTTGTATCGGACAATTACGCACTTACGCAGAAATTCCTTGGGTCAAATAAACTATTCGCCCACATATACCGACGTAATGAGCCGAACACATCCGATATTGCTCCTATCGCAATTCAAAAGCATATTTTACAATAAATTTCACCTTTTCATGCTGGCGGCATAATACTTGCATTTATATGGATAATGCTCTTGCTTGTAAAAAGTAGTTCGACAATGCTTGTGAAATGTTATACAGGTAAATGCTTCTTTAATGGTTTTTCTTTCCTATTATAAATTAAAAACTCGGGTTTTTTGGGAGTAGATTGTATTGATCAAGTTCATCGATGTCATAGGTATGTTCACATTTTTATGGATAAAGTATAAAATTAAATCATATCCATGTCCTGTCTACCTAAAAACATGTTATGTTAATGGAGCCAGTTTTTAATTGATCACATAAATTAACTTCTTTACGTGCTACAGTTAATTTGGAGATACGAGGGCTGTTTGATAAGTACCCGTTTTCAAATGTTATTCTTATCACTGGCTGAAAATAAGTATACGAAGGTTTTAATGCATCCTTTATGGGTCAGAAAAGGTAAAAATATATCACAGCATTCTTTTGTTTTTTTTTCGTTTAACGGCTGTTGAAGGTCAGAATTCGATTTCAATTTGCAAGTATGGAGAAAGAACAGTTTCGTTTGTAATTCCTTTTCTGCTTTTGGAAGGAAAACCATGTGAAGAGATAAAAGTATAGATACAAGGTGTTTACAAGGATAATACACCTTCTATGACAACTATCAGATATTGGTATAACGAATTCAAACGGGGCAGAACATCCGTCTTTAACGAAGACTGTTCAGGCCGCCCTATTGAGGTGACTACGGAACAGATGCTCAAGAAAATTTAAAATATCGTATTAACCGAGCGCCGAATAAAGCTTAGAGGAATTGTTGACACTATTAATGTTTCAATCGAGTGGGTACAATATATTTTAAAAAACAAATTAGGGATGAAAAAGGTATCTGCGGGATGGGTGCCGCGTTTGCTCACAGAGGAACAAAAGCTTATCCGAGTGACCACTTCGAAGCAACGTTTAGCAAAGTATGGAAGCAATTCTGATGAATTTCTGCTTCGTTTTGTGACTGGACGAAACGTTGACCATACCCCAGAAAATAATAAACAGTCAGAGCAGAGGATCTTAAAATGCGAATCGGCTCCAAAGAAAGCAAAGACCGTCCCATCGGCCGGAAAGGTCATGGCGACCGTTTTTTGGGACTCACAAGGAATCATACATAATGATTACTTACAAAAAGAAAAACGATAACAGAGCAATACTACGAAAATTTCTTGAGCGAATTTTATTCTGTTTAAAGGAATGAACGACCCCAATTAACAAAGAAAAAAGTTCTTTTCCACCACGATAACGCACCAGCTCACTCGTCCACGATCGCAGGGGCAAAATTAGAAAAATTACACCTTATTCACTCTATTCTCCAGACTTAGCCCCATACGGCTTTTTTTAATTCCCAAACCTAAAAAAATGGCTCAGCGGAAAGAGATTTGCGTCAAATGAAGAGGTCATTGCCGCTACAGAGGCCTATTTCGACGACTTTCCGAAATCTTATTATTTGGGTGGCTTATTAAAGCTAGAATACCGCTGGAACGAGTTTATAGAGCTAAAAGGTGACTACGTAGAAAAATAAATATACGTGTCCAAAAAATACATGTTTATTTTTCAAAACACGGGTACTTATCAAACAGCCCTCGTAAATGGCGATTCCCGTGAAAAGATACCTTTTTACCAGAGCAGGCACGGAGAAGGTGCCGAGGTTTAGACTTGGGAGGTTGTTAATTTGTTTGTGCACATATATATAAAGGTTTTCATTTATTTTTAAACCTGCTTGACCAACATGAACGAGTGTTTTTATAAAAAGACAGTTTATTTGCAATGGGTCTCCGGTCAGTTTCATTTAAATCGATTTAGCGGTTTACAAGATTTTGACTTTGAGATGAAAGTGTCGTGGGTTTCTCAAGTTTTCTAGTTAAAGTTATAATTTTTTTAAACCATAGATAAACTTTGTAGGCGACCCATTTTTAACCGACTTCAAAAAAAGGAGGAGGTTCTCAATTCGTCGGAATATATATATATTTTTTTTTTATGTAAGTATGTTCCCCGATTACTCGAAGACGGCTGGACCGATTTCAAAAATTCTTTTTTTGTTTGAAAGGGTATACTTTCTAGTTGGTCCCATTGTCACCAAGTCAGGATCTGATGATGGGGTCCCAGGGAAATCGAGGGCAACCCTCAAATTTTATAGGGACGGATCATGTGTTTCATATATTTTCGAAAGCTATTCAAGTACTTGCGTCTGGTAGTCATCATCTCGTGTTGATGAGGTGATGATGGAAGGTACATTTCCTTAACGGTTAGGAGTTGGAGGATTTTTTTTAATATTAACGTAACTGAAAATTGTGAAATAAAAATCTTTTGACAAAAAATAATCCTCTAAAATAATAATAAATAAAATAAAATAAAATGCATTTATTTCGGACAACAGAAACTAAAGCCTAAAGTTTTATGGCCTAGCACTAACTAGCAGAAATATGAAGTCGGTGCGGTGCGAGCGGAATATTCTTTGAATGAAGCACCGACTTCATATTTCTGCTAGTTAGTGCTAGGCCATAAAACTTTAGGCTTTAGTTTCTGTTGTCCGAAATAAATGCAATTTATTTTATTTTATTTATTATTATTTTAGAGGATTATTTTACGTTTTTTTTTCTAAGGTTTTTTTAAAGGCGGTTTTACTTTTTTGTTAAATGATTTTTATTTCACAATTTTACGTTGATTTAACATTTTCAGAATTATCCTCTAACTCCTAACCGTTAAGGAGTTGTACCTTTCATCATCAGCTCATCAACATGAAATGATGACTACCAGACTCAAGTACTTGAATAGCCTTAGAAAATAACATGAAACACATAATAAGTACCTATAAAATTTGAGGGTTGCCTTCATTTGCCTGGGATCCCATCGTCAGATCACGACTTGGTGACGATGGGACCATCCCAAAAGTATACCCTTTCGAATAATGATTTAACATTTTAAGAAGTTTTATGGCCTAGCAGAAATACTTCATATTTCTGCTAGGCCATAAAACTCATGGCTTTTTGGAGATTATTTTATGTTTTTTTTCTGAGATTTTTTTTTATGTTTAATGGTTGGACAGGTTTTGAAACTGGCCACTAATAAACTTCACGGCTCTCAGCGAAGAAACAATTGAGTGTGTTGTAGTAACTGTACTTATCAGATTCTGTCATCGCCTCGAACCTCGCTTAGTGTTGTTTCTTGGTTTTATTGTAAGTGATTGTAGTTTACACATGTTGATCATCAAACTTGCTAATTCAGTTTCTAGACCGCTATGCTTACCTATTTGCCACCCTATATGACATAGTAAACTCATTAAACAGGGTCGCCTGACGTCGCAGTTTCTATGACACGGGTCCAACCTTCTGTCCCCGGACTAACTAAACTAATTGTCATTGCAAAGGCGTAGGACTAAAACCCTTTGCTCGCATGTTTAGGGTAAAGAAAAATTGCTTTAATAAATTATTTACTAAGAGAGTCACTAAAACAATGGGGGTGTTGGTTAAGCCGTAATGTCAAGGGTTAAATTGGTTAGTAGTATATTATTGGGCATTCTGGACCACCATTCATTCGATCGGGCGAAAAATTTCGCCCTCACTCATTCGTGGTGATCCAGAAGCCCAATAATACAATGAATTGCACACAACCTACAATCAACCCAAACCCAACGGTAACCAACCTAACAGTAACCTATCAGCATTTGCGTTCAACATAACGCTCAACCTACACCTGAAATCGCATTGGGCATTCTGTTTCACCTCTCGATCAACGCAACGAATACATCAGCCCAACAGCAACTCAAACCCAACGGAACCCAACCTAACAGAATTTGCTCACACTCGAGGTTTAACGTTAACCATCTGCTCTTCTGCTCATTTTGAATAAGCATTCCATGCTTGCAACACGCGCGCATTGGTTGAATTGATCTTGAACAGATATGAAGTTTGTAAAACAAGCTCAGAGCTTGCAGTTGGAGGTTGTTTGTTCAGATCGCAACAATCGTAGTTTTCGTCACGGTGAACTTTTACCCGACACAATTCGCTGTATAATTTGCGGTCCTTCTAATTGCGGTAAAACTAATTTAATTGTCTCTCTTCTACTACATGAACAAGGACTACGCTTTCAAAATATTTACGTATATTCAAAAACACTTTTCCAACCGATGTACCAGTTTTTAGAAAAAATATTGATGTTGGTTCCATCAGTTAAATTTCAAAAATATCGCGAAAATGATGAAATACTAAGCCCGCATGAAGCTGAGAACAATTCAATTATCATATTTGATGATGTTGCATGCGAAAATCAAAATAATATAAGGGATTACTTTGCAATGGGAAGGCATAAAAATATTGACAGCTTCTACTTAAATCAAACTTACAGTAAAATACCTAAACAATTAATAAGGGACAATGCTAACTTAATCATCCTTTTTAAACAAGATGAAGTTAATTTACGTCATGTTTATGACGAGCACGTTGGAACTGATATGTCTTGGTCACAGTTTCGGGAAATGTGTGCAAAAATATGGAGCGTACCTTTTAGCTACTTGGTTGTAAACAAGGACTGTGCTAGAAATTCAGGATGTTATAGAATGGGATTTGATACATTTATCGTTTTGGATTAACCGTGTTACTTAACCAGTTTCATTTTCAAGAAACTTTTATTGCATCATGGGAATCCATCGAGATCAGACATGAATCATAAAATAAACACCGAGAAAACTTTAAAAGAAAAAGTACTTCAGTCTGCCGATGCTGTCAAAAAGAAGGTTAAACTACTTCGTGATATGAAAAATAACAACAATATGATTTTGGAATCAGTCTTTAAACCAATAACAGACCCGCTTAATGAAATGGTTAAAAGTAACGACAATAAATACTATAACACTAATGAAACCGATTTTGATGAAGACATATTTAAGTGGCAAAAGGCGCCAAAAACATTAAAATTTAGTCCTAATGAAGGGAAGAGAAGTAGTATTAATAATCAAACAATCGTACGAAATTTTTCCGAAACGACTTCAAATAATGATGATGAGGTATCAAATAGAGACGAAAACAGACAAGATGGTGATGATGACATGTTATGTGAAAGTGACAACAATGATGTCTTGGAATCAACAAATGATACTTCATTTAAGACTACCGGTTCATATGCATCTCCTCGCGAAGACCCTGCATGGCAAAAACAATACAACACCGACTTGGACATTCCTTTTGGCATACGAACAGAACGCGATAAGCTTATGTTAGGATCTTGTTTAGTTTCCGTTAGTGGCGAAAAACTCAAAGTAAATGGACGTACTTACAATTTAACACCAGGTTTATATGATTTGTTATTTAAGAAGTTGCCTGATTTAGGTATCATAACTGAAGACGATAAACGTTATTATAAAATGTTGCTACTAGAAACGAATGTCCATAGACGAGATTTTGATCCCAATAAACCAATAAAAAGTAACAAAGGTCAGAAATATTTATACATTATAAAACCGCTTTTCAAATTATCGAAACAACGTTCAATAAGCGAAGATTTATGTACTTACGGCAAAGGACTACCAACAATGAAAAAAGTTAAAAGAGATGTTTCATATGTCTATTGGGATAATCCAAACGAATTAGTTGAAAGATTGAAATTACTCATTGCTTCCCGTGATGCCGGTAACACAGGATTAGACAATGAAATAATATCAATTGTAGAAGAACTTCGTGAAGCGGGCTTGGTTAATCAATGATATATAAAACTGGTATTTTACTTTTACCATCAGTCGAAGCCGGAAATTTGATGATACATAAGTGCATAAAAATAAGAAGTGAAAATGAACATAGACAAATTCGGTCATCATGTTCATAAACGTTTGCGTGTATGTGAAGTTTTTGAACTTAACAATAAAACTTTGCTGCGTTCTGATGATGGCGATTTCGATCTACAATCATCGCGATTAAAGGGGGTAGCGGATCCTTTGACACCCAATGATGCAGCTAATAAGCAATATGTCGATCAGCTCGTCCAGGACACTTACGAGAAGAAGCATCTAGATTCTTTATTTAAAACTATAAATTCTCAAATTCATCAGCTTGCAAATCAGTTGAAAATAAACTTTTATACAAAAAGGGACATAGACAATATTTTAAGTAATTTCAAAGATGACAAAAGAACAAGTCGTGAATGAAATCCATAGATCGGCCCGAAAAAATTTCAAGCGTCGCGCAGTTATATTAAAAGGAATTGATGATTTGTGGCAAGCAGATTTAATTGACTTACAGAATTTACATACTGTAAATAAGGGATATAAATACATTTTAGTTGTTATTGATACATTTTCAAAGTACACGTGGTGTATTCCTACGAAATCTAAAACTAAAACAGAAGTAAAAAATGCATTTGAACTAATTATCAAGTCGACCAAACGAATACCTAGAAACTTACAGACAGACTTTGGAAAAGAATTTTACAATGATCAATTCGATTGTTATGTGAAATCCTTAAAAATAAATCATTATTCCACGTATTCAGTTAAAAAGGCGTCTATTGTTGAAAGGGTAATAAAAACGCTCAAGAACAAACTTTACAAATATTTCAGTTTCATCGGGAACTACAAATGGCTTGGAAAACCTTTCGATGAGATAGTTCAATCTTATAATCAAACTGTGCATAGCACAACAAAATTTAGCCCAAATGAGGTGAATTTTAATAATGAAGCCGAAGTAAAGAAAAACATAGATAAATCACAATCCAATCGGCGTTTTAAATTAAATATTTTTAATGTAGGAGATCATGTGCGTATAAGCAAGTACAAAAGCGTCTTTCATAAAGGTTATACGCCTAATTGGTCAACTGAGCTATTTACTATTAAAAAGGTGAATCACACTCGTCCTGTTACTTACCATATTGAAGACCAACGAAAAAACTCAATACTCGGTACATTTTATGAACAAGAACTGCAAAAAACTAAGTATCCAGACGTTTACCTCATCGAAAAGGTAATCAAAAAAAGAGGGAAAAAATTGTATGTTAAGTGGTTAGGACTTAACGATAGCGAAAACAGCTGGATCGACAGAAATGCCATTGTATAAATATATTTAAAAACTTTCTCGCGCTAAGTCATTAACTTTTGGGATATGAAAGGAAGAGGACTTCTAAACAGTATTATTAATCACTTACCGTTTGAACTGCACTTACCTGGCTACAATTATTGCGGACCAGGCACAAAATTGCATAAGCGATTGCAAAGAGGTGATAAAGGAGTTAATGAATTGGACAACGCGTGTATGCAACACGATATAGCATACGATAAATATTCTGACCTAACAGACCGACATCGTGCAGATTTTGAACTCTATAAAATGGCTAAACAAAGATTGAAGTCAAAAGGTGTTGGAAAAGGAGAAAAACTTGCGTCTTGGATAGTTAGCAAAGTGATGAAATCTAAAATGAAAGCTGGTGCAGGGATAAAATCATTTAAGCATTTTGTTTCTAAGATACGTACCGAATTGAAAAAAAACAAATCTAAAAAAGAAGGCACTGCAGTCAGTCGAGCTTTTGCTGCAGCGAGTAAAGTATTTCTTAATAACAATACGAGTAAAATGAGAGTTCCTCGATTAATACCGATTCCTAAAACTGGAGGTATATTGCCACTAATACCTATTTTCGCGGGACTTTCTGCGTTAGGGTCATTGGCAGGAGGAGCTGCTGGGATCGCTAAAGCTGTTGGTGACTACAAAGCTGCAAAAAAGAGCTTATCCGAATCAGAACGTCATAATAAAATGATGGAATCTATTGCATTAGGTAAAGGGTTGTACATTAAACAGTATAGAAATGGAAAGGGTTTGTGTTTAAAACGATTAAAAAACTAAATAAAAGGCTACCCAGACGTGCTCTTACAAATGTTGATATTTTAAAACATTCAACAGATATTCCTTATTTTCGTGGTGTTTACATGAGAGACAAATTGCCAAACCGTCCAAAAAGAGTAGAATGTGCAATCGTAAATTTAGATAGTTCTAAAAACCAAGGGACTCACTGGGTAGCCTATGTCAAAGATAATAATCATTGTGAATATTTTAATAGTTATGGTGATCTTCAACCGCCGCTAGAATTAATAAAATATTTGAAAAATTATAATATTTCATACAATTATAATATTTATCAAAAATTCGATACTGTTAATTGCGGACATTTATGTTTAAAATATTTAAAAAAATATTGGAATAACCGTTTAAATATCTCTGAACAATAAATAGCTTCTCATTCTCACGATGTCTTTCACTTTGTCCATAACGGGATCCTCCTCTACCCTGATTACGAATCACTCGCCAGCTCTTCAACTAGATGGTGAATATGAATGCGGGTTGCTATACTTGTCGACATTTAACTCGATACCTAATATTGACAACCGAAATAATAAGTTTTATTATGGTGATAACGAAGTAGTAGAAATTCCTGAAGGGTCATATGAACTTCAAGATCTTGATGATTATCTTAAAAGACATCTCCAAGGTTGCACCTTTACACTGACATGCAATAATAATACGCTAAAAACATCTATATTGTGTTCCAAAAACGTCTATTTTAAAAAACCAAATTCGATTGGTAAGTTACTTGGTTTTGGAGAAGAAACAGTTCAGGCGAATATATTAACTGAGTCCCCTTTTCCCGTGTCCATTCTGTCTACAACTATAGTACGAGTTGAATGTGACATCGTGAGCGGGTCATTTATAAACGGAAAACCTAGTCATATAATTCATGAATTTGTGCCAAATGTACCGCCTGGTTACCGGATTATAGAAACACCTAAAAATGTTATATATTTTCCTGTTACTCAAAACAGCTTAAACGCTCTTATAATAAGAATACTGGATATAAACGATAATTTAGTGAATTTACGTGGCGAAGAGATTCAGATATATTTACATCTCAGAAAAAAATGATAGACTTTAATAAATGTACGGTCTCAAACAGCAAAGCCGTTAGTGCTCATTGTGCTATCAAGAAAAGAAGACCTAAAGGACAACTAACGAAGGAAAACAAACAGTTTTTAAAAAACATAGGATTATTAAAATGAGTATACTAAACTTATCAGACTCCTTTAGCTTTGATAGCACGATTGAAAGTTTCGAATATCATTCGTATAAACCGTACGTAACAAGTTTCAATTTAAATGATGAAATCCGTATACCTATCAACCAGCAAGATCTATACGTATTACCATCAGCGAGTACTTTATACATAGAGGGTACTATAGAAGTATTCAACAGAGAAACAAAAGCGAAGGTGTCCAGTGTTCATTTTACAAATAACCCTATACTTCATTTATTTCAAGATATTCGATATGAGCTGAATGGGATTGAAATAGATAAAATTAAAAACGCTGGGGTCACAACAACAATAAAATCTCTTGTGTCGATGAATGAACTTGAATCATCGATGTCAAAGTTATGGGGCTGGGATGTTGATGGCACAAAAATTACGCATGGATCATTTTCTGTGTCAATTCCTTTAAATAAGATTCTTGGCTTCGCAGAGGATTATAACAAAATCATTATTAACTGTAAGCATGAACTTATTCTTTTACGATCCAATACTAATTTAAATAGCGTAAAACTGAACACAAATGAGTATATAGGTAACATAACTATATCTAAAATAGTATGGCGCATGCCGCACATTAAGGTTTCTGATCGTGAAAGATTAAGTTTGCTTAAATATTTGGAAAGAGATCGAGCTATTCAGGTAGCATTTAGGAACTGGGATCTGTACGAATACCCGCTTTTACCTAAAACATCAAAACATTCTTGGGCCGTCAAAACTTCGTCTCAAGTTGAAAAACCTCGATATGTTATAATTGGATTAAAAACAAACAGGAAAAATGTTGCTGATAAAGATATATCGCGTTTTGATCATTGTAATTTGCGTGACGTTAAAGTTTTTTTAAATTCAAATTATTTTCCTTATGAAAACTTGAATGTCAGTTTCTCGGCTCAAAAATTTGCTATATTATATGAACAGTACGCTAAATTCCAACAGTCTTATTATAACCGCAGCCAAGCACCGTTGTTGAATCCACAAGACTTTATAAATAAAGCACCTCTGTTTGTTATCGACTGTTCTCGTCAAAATGAAACCTTAAAAACGGGTTCAGTCGATGTGCGGATTGAATTAGAGTGTGACACAGATATCCCTGACAATACCGCGGCTTATTGTCTTATTTTGAATGATAGTATTATAGAATATAAGCCGTTGACCAATATAACAAAGAAGATATCATGAAACTAGACCATCTATTCGTAGATGTTCAGGGGTTTAAATCATCTAAAAATGAATTTATTATTAAAGAATTTGCATACAGTACCTATGAACACACGCAGGCGTATTTAATAAAACCTCCATATTCATTTTCTACGTTATCAGAAAACGAAAAAAGGCATGTGAAATGGATAGAGAGAAACCTTGGCATTATGTGGCGTGAGGGGTATATCGACCACAGAGAATTTAAGAGAATGATTCATAATTTCTTGGAAGGCAAAAAAATATATGTAAAAGGTTTTGAAAAAATTAAGTGGATTAATGATTTATGTGCTGATTGTACTGTAATAGACTTGGGAGAGAAAGGTTGTTCTAATTTTCAATTAATGTATAAAAAGTATTGTATCGACAACAGCTCTTATAATTGTCTACATCATAAAAAAGCTTGTGCCTTAAAAAACGTTATATGTCTTAAAAAATATTATTTCGATATTATGCATATTTAACATTGTAATAAATTATACCTAATTTTCAAAAATAAATATTTACGTTTAATCATTTTTTTATTTTTTAACCCAGTCAAAATTAGTTATCATTTATTTTGAACGAAGACTTTTTATATTAACCCATTTTTAAATAATTGAATTTGTTTGTTTAAAAATATGAAATAAATGATAACGATTCATACCTGTGGCTAATAATAGTGTTAATCTATTTAAGCGATATTTACTGAAAAGATTTTTCTTGTGCATTTAATCATGATAATTTTATTTTCGTTTGAATTATTGCTTTATTGACATACTTACAAAAAAAATCTTTCCTGTTGACGTATCGCTTAATCAAAGGAATAAAACAAGAAAATTGTTGACCATATTTATTTTCAAAATTATATACAAAAACAGTAAAAACATTAATAACTAACACTATATCCGCACAACTTCTTGGATATCTTATTTATTACACTTTCTGTACTGTCTATTATCTCATCGTATCCGTCACTTGCCACATACTGCGCACTGAGCATAACGTTTTCACCGGTTTCGTCGTTTTGATCCGGCGCGGAGTCACTTATGTTAATTATTTGGATTTTGACAAGTCTGTTCCCCTTAGTTGCTTCATTGTTTATAACGAACGACGGCGGGTGACCTCGTACACTTCTCTTTACCACTTTGTTTAGCCTTAGTTTTGGTTTACTAGACTTGGTTTTCGTTTTGGCACTTGCAATTTTTTTTACAAATTCACTGACTTCTTCTTCTTCTTCATCTTCTCGGAATCCTAATGGACCCTGTGCATATTGCGAAAACATGATTTGAGTGTCTTGCGTTCCTTCCATATTCTGAAACAAAAGAAATCAAATAAATAAACGCATCTGGCAACACATATGAGCATTTTCATACGCTTACAAAACAATAATAGCAACAAAATAATACGAATAAATATTAAATAATGCCAATTTTACTTACCGAATCGGGAATGGATCAGCTCGTCTTAATTTTCAAAACTTTGGAACGACTTTACTCAGTTATGAATGTAGAGTGCAGAATGATAACTTACTATAACAGCCGCTATTTATAATTACAGTAATTTCATGCGTCAGCAAATTAAATTAACACGCGCTTCGGAGCATGCGGTGCATACCGCCGCGCTGCTTAATGCCGATCAAATTACAACGACACGTAAGGACTTGTTATAATTGGTACCAAATGCAATAAATGTGAATAGGTATATTTCACGTGTCAGCAAATTACCTTAGCACGGGCTGCATGCCGCCGCGCTGCTTAAGACACGTAAGGACATGTTTTAATTGATACCCAATGCAATAAACGAGGATAGGTATTATTTGCCTGTTCAACAGAACATGATTTTACTTACCATTATCAAAATATTACATTTAAAATTAAGCCTGAGCCCTGAGCTTTTTGATGACGGAAAACATCGTCAGGAAACCTCCGAAGCGAGAAAACTCAATTTCAACTCAAGTAAAATGTGTTTTCAGTCGGTATCCTCGCAGTCTATATATACTTAGGTGGGTGAAAGAAAAAAAGAAAACAAATGTTAATAACACTTCATATTTATTTATTAAAAAAAAAGAACAAACCATACAATTTACAAATCAATGTGTAATTATAAAAAATAAAGTACTTAATGATAATCTACTTATTTGGTATAGTCAGCGTCAAAAGTCGCTCATCTGGTCGTAGAGCGAAAAGGTACAAAAGTGATGAGCGGCTTTTGACGCTGACCCTACAACATACATAATTATAATTTTACAATAACGTAAGTACTCAACGTATTTTATTTTATTAAACACATTCTAATTTTTTATTACCCATTGGGTGCCTACGAAATAAAATTACAGCTCGAGGAAAGGTCGCTTAGATAACTACTGTACTAGAAAATAGACTCATGTCCCCAAGATTTGGTTGAAATTTTGTCTGATAATATATGTCGTTTATCGTCTTTGTTAGATAAAGCAACTTTATTGACAGATTGAGTGAAGATCTCGTGCCTAATCGATTTAAATAATATGTGTTTTTTCCGAACTATTTTATCATTGAATAACACATCCCGATAATCATTTAATGTTAACTCTTGAACTGCTGGTTTTTTTATTCCTTTAGCCTTTTTGATAAGAGATTTATCACTTTTGATACAGTATAGTTTAGAACGTAACCCTATAAACTCGGTAATAAGTTCTCCTCCTAACTCATCTTTGAATAACCCAGGAATCTTCTTGTTACGTAAAGGTATTTGCAAATCATTTACAGGGTTATAATTGCTTGTGTCAAAAAAGTTTAAAAAAATATTTTTTAAATCGCTGTAAAAGTCTGCAGTTTCGATTTTGTAAATAAAACTGTCGGTATCAGTGTAGCACAGAGTAACTTGATCTTGGTAGTGTTTTTTTAT